>JAJOZX010005928.1:0-283569 GCA_023014485.1 Bathynomus jamesi
GGGCGCGGAGAAACATTGATGAGAAATGGCCTTCTTAGTGGGGGTGTCATGTCCCGAGTAAAAGTGTACGTAGGAAAGATTGTTTGTTGTTTTCCGATAGATACTAAACTTAAAACCTGGGCTTTCCCTATGTACACGCACATCCAAAAATGGGATTGAATTGTCTTGTTCCACTTCTAAAGTAAACTTAATAGAGGGGACTTGATCATTTACTGAGGAGTAAGTTATCCAGGTCACGATTCATGGGCCAGATACACAAATATCGTCGACGTACAGCAACCAAGGGATGCCAACCCCAGGATTCTCGGAATGTAAGTAATTTCGAAAAACTCCATATAAATATTGGAGAGGAGGGCGATAAGGGGTTGCCCATGGCCATCCCAAAACTTGTTGATAATACTCTTATTGAAAGTGAATTACAGTCTTTAATGCAAAGCTTAAGTTCCAAAACAATGTGTGAAGGTAGTGGCAGGTCATACTTATGTAATTCTTGGGAGAGAAAGTCAAGCATATCGTCAATCGGCACTTTTGTAAACAATGAACAAAGTCAAAACTGATCAATCTATCGTTAGTTTCAGTACGTGCATTATTCAATTTTTCAGTAAGATCCATGGAATTTTTTACATGTGAATCAGAGATAGTTCCGAAAATGGGGGACATGACTTTGACAAGCCATTTGGAGAGTTTATAAGTAATAGAGCCCACCGAACTAATAATAGGGCGCATAGGGTTGCCAGGTTTGTGGGTTTTAATAAGACCGTAAAGGTAGGGCAGAGAAGGTGAAGTTGACATGAAAAGCGGAATTAAGTCTTATGATCTTTGAGAATGCGTTTCAAGCCACTATTAAATGATTTGATGACGTCATCCTGCGGTTCTTCCTAAGTTTTGCTGTATGTGGCGGGTCCTGGAGAAGCTCGTTCATCTTTCCGATGTAGTCCACTTTGTCCATAATAACTATGGTGTTAGCCTTGTCTGCTTTAGTAATATGGAGCCCCATCTTTTTTTAATTGTGAGAGGCTATTGCGAAAACGTTTAGGAAAGTTGTCTTCGTAATTACCATTCGCCGCACTATAAACGAGGCCTTTAACTATGTTAAACAAATACTGAGGAGATTACACTGTTTTTCAAAACACGCGAGACTGTAACAAATTGTAAAGCCGAAGGTTTTTTAACAATAAAAAAGGACATACCATATCCAAGGGCACTTTTTGCATCGTCACTAATGTTTTTCGAAGAAAGGTTCAAAACACACTTTGAGCGCTTGCTTTTTTTACTCCACTGACTATTTCGAATGAGACTATTAATTTTCGATGCCATTATCCAACTTTCAAATAACTTCAACATAAGCAAAGGTCTTTTCAACTCGATCCTGTTGTTTTGAATTCCTTCAAAACAGATCTAGATAAGAAGGGTAGAACGCTAAATCTTTGGTAAACTTGTATGCTACTTTTTAACTTTTAATTTTCATTTTATTTTTATATATTTCGAAACTTGACCATAAAAGCAGAGTGTTAAAACCCGGGCAGATTTCCAGTATAAATTTGTATTTTTATAATTCATTTGATCTTGTGCTAAAAATCGATATTTTTCCTTACAAATCTGTATGCCTCTCTGTTAATCCTTTAATAATTTTTAATTTTTATTTTACTTCTCCGTTTATTGCATATAATATATATATATATATATATATATATATAGATATATATATAAAATATATATGTATATATATATAAATATAATATAATATCTATATATATATATATATAATATATATATATATAAATATAATATATATATATATATATATATATATATATATATATATACGTTACAGAAATAAAGCATACAATTCCAGAACCGATAGATTCGACTATAGCAGAACTTAAATTGAACGATTTCAAACTTGTTGCGGTTATATATAGGCCCCCTAATCAAACAGCTGTTACGGACGAAGCGTTATATCGTGAACTAAAGAGAATAATCGGTAGTGAGCATGCTTTAGTTATGGGTGACTTTAATTGCGCCAACATAAATTACGATACAATGCATGGAGACACGGAAGGTAATCGTTTAGTTAATTTTCTCGAGGATAGCTTTCTTATTCAAAAGGTTGGGGAACCTACGAGGTTGGACAGTATTTTAGATTTAGTAATAAATACGGATGATAGGCTAATTACTGATCTTCAAGTAATAAAAACCGTTAAGCAATAGCAATGAAATATGGTAGAGTTTGTCCCTCAGTAAGTCACTCGAAACCAAATACTCGACTAAAATTCCTAACTTCCAGCACGCAGACTTTTGTAAATTTCGAAATAAATTGTCACACGTCATTGGGAAAACGTAATGGGGAACTCCAACGCAAAACTAATGTAGGAATCGTTCGAAACGGTATTTGGGACTATAAATGAGGAATGTGTACCGTACAAAATTAAGCGTGCGAAAGTAAACAACAAGCCCTTGTGGTTTACTTCTAGAGTAGGAGACATTATAAAGGGTAGAGATAGGGCTTATAGGCTACATAAGTGCGATAAAGACAATTTGTGGATACGAAACAACTACATATCGCGAAGGCTTGAAGCGAAAAGTGTAATAAAAAATCCAAGCGCGAATTTGAAATCTCCATAGCTCGTGACGGTGAATAAAACCCCGTAGAAAGTGTCTTGGGGCCGTTGAAAAAAGTTAACGGAGATCTAGTTTCTGAAAACAAGGAAATGGCTACATTGCTAAACGAATACTTTACGTTAGTTTTTACTATAGAAGATGTAACGAATATCCCTACGGTCGTAGACATAATACCCTTTGTAATGGTAATATTTTGGATAATATTGTGGTTAGTGAAGGGGAAGTAATGCGCTATATTGATAAAATGAAAACGCGTAAATCACCGGGGCCGGATTCCATAAATCCCATACAACTAAAAGAATTAAAAGATAGCATTGTTGTGCCGCTAACAAAGATTTTTAATGCGTCTATTTCTGAGGGGTGCGTACCAGATAATTTCAAGTTAGCAAACGTAACACCTATCTTTAAGAAAGGCGATAAAGGTGCGGCGGGAAATTATAGCCCAATCAGTTTAACGTCTGTTGTAGGTAAACTACTGGAATCAATAATTAGGGATCGTATAGTCGAACACTTAGAATTGCATAAACTACTTAGAAATACGCAGCACGGTTTTAGGCGAAACAAATCTTGCTTAACTAATCTTTTAGAATTTTTTCAAAGCGTGGTTGACGTTTACGATAGACATCGGGCGGTTGATGTAGTGTATTTAGATTTTCAAAAAGCGTTTGACACCGTGCCGCACAAAAGACTCATTGAAAAAACTAAGGCTCATGGAATCAGGGGTGTAGTAATAAATTGACTAGAAGAGTGGTTGCGAGGTAGGAATCAGAGGGTGGTCGTTGATGGAGCGGAGTCGTGTTGGGCTAATGTAGAGAGTGGCGTTCCTCAGGGTTCTGTATTGGGCCCTTGCTTTTTCTTATATATATATATTAACGATTTAGATGTCGGCCTAGTCAGTACAGTTTCAAAGTTTGCGGATAACACGAAGCTGGGTGGTAGGGTGATTAATGACGAAGATAGAGGTAAAATTCAGGAAGATCTGAATAAAATCGTTGATTGGTCAGTCACATTGCAAATGAGATTTAACGTTGATAAGTGCAAAATTTTGCATATAGGTTCGGGTAATGGTAATTTTGCGTATAGTATGTCGGGGAAAGATTTAACAAGCGTAGAGCAGGGAAAAGATTTAGGAGTTACAGTCACTGGTGATTTAAAAGTAGCGAAACAAAGTACAGCAGCGGTCAATAAAGCGAACAAAGTGTTAGGTTTTATAGCTCGATATTTTGAGTACAAATCGCGCGATATTATAGTTCCTCTTTATAAATCATTAGTTAGACCCCATTTGGAGTACGCGGTCCAATTTTGGAATCCGCATATGCGCAAAGATATAGACAAAATCGAAAGAGTTCAAAGACGAGCAACTAAGATGATTCCGTCTCTTAGGTCAAAGTCGTACGAGGATAGGCTTAATGAGTTAAAACTGACAACACTCGAGACTAGAAGGCTAAGGGGTGATCTAATCCAGGTTTTCAAAATTATGAATGGGTTTGATAACGTAGATAGAGATAGCTTTTTCGAAATATCTCAATATAATAGGACTAGAAATAACGGGTGTAAGTTGACGTAGAAGGTTCGAGACAGCAGTTGCGAAAAACTTTTTTACGCATAGAATAGGAAATAGCTGGAATAGTTTGCCGGTAGAAGTAATTAGTAGCACATCTATAAACATGTTTAAAAATCGATTAGACGCATATGTTGATAGATTGGGTATAGTTTAAGGTAGTAAAATTAAGGCTTTGTGGTGATAGATCCCACAGCTCAACACAAGTGTTGTGGGATACAGGGAGGCAGCAGCTTGGGTTAGGGGATACTCTCTGTCCTTACACACCCCATTTAAAGAGATTCCTCTGCCGAGCGGTGCCCCCCATAGTACTGTAAGGTATTGAAAAACTCATGATCTTCACTTGCCCCAAAAACACCTTTAAATGGGAGACCCAAAATGGGTGCACACACACATTTCTACATTACTGTACAGCCTTTACAGCCACACTTACACTTTTCTTCCTAATTATATATACTGCAATGTATATGGTTGTAAATTTTGACTTGGTCCGCAATCGATATGGACCGTGACTTATTTTTCGTTGGCAAGGTACTAGTATTGATGGATACCGTAATGAAATTGACTGGATTCTTTGGATCTGATATATTTGCATGTCGGTTATAAATAGATATAGAGTGTAACATACTTGTGGATAGTAGTCTATTAAGACTTGATCCTCTGGATCCAGAGATTCTATCTTTAGTTTTAAATCGATAATTAATTAGTTTTAAATCGATAATTAATTAGTTTTAATTTGATAATTATTAAATTTTGCAAAAATTGGTCGTTGCCAATGTATAGGCAGTTGTTACATAAATTTCTTATGTTCTTGTGGTTCGGAACTCACGTAAAATTGTATGTCCCCTCCGCCACCACGGAGGACATACACAATACACAATTACGAACACAGTTAGGTAGACCAGCCATGAGTGGATCTTAGGGTCTTTGTTGGTCTGAAATATTATAACATTACATTATAACATATATATATATATATATATATACTTAATATATATATATATATATTAGATATATATATAAAATATATATATATATATATTATATATATATATATATATAATATTATACATATATATATATATATACACATATATATATATATATATATATTTATATATATATATGTATATATATATATATATATATATATATATATATATATATATATATATATACACACACATATAACATATATATATATATATATATATATATATATATATATATATATATATATATATAATATATATATATATATATACAGTGCCCGCGAAAAGTATCCGATCACCCTTGAAATTTGTATTTTTTACATAAAAAACAATGTTTAAATGTATACTAACCTTATATTAGTATTTTGTCATCTGTCCTTTGGTTTGGATGACTTGTTCTAGACGTTTTGGCATGGATTTAATCAAGTTTTGACAAACTTCCACTGATATTTCCTTGCACCATACCTTTTTGATGGCCTCTTGTAATTTTTCGACCGAGCCAGTGTCGTGGCATTCAACCTTATTTTTTATTATTAGCCACAGATTTTCTATCGGATTGAGATCTGGACTATTACCAGGCCAATCCAAAATATCAAATTTATTGTCAGTAATCCATTTTGTCACTATTTTGGCCCTGTGACATGGTGCACCATCATGCATGTATGTTTTTGTCCTTTGGATTGCCATTGCCATTGGAAGTTTATCCTGTAGCATTGCTAAATACCGTGCACCATTCATAGTTGTGTTCTTCGGAAGAAAATATAAGTTTCCACGCCCATAGTAACCGAAACAACCCCAAACCATCACACTTGGAGGTGTTTCATTGTCTTTAGGGTGTATTTAGGGTCCATCCTATTTGAGCCAATAGGCCGGCGAACCTTTTTTGGACGACTTCTGAATGTCAAAAATGTCAACTCATCGCTAAATAAAACCTTCTTCAGTCATCAACAGTCCAATGAATGTATTTTTTACAAAATGCGACACGTTTTTTACGCATTTTTTCATTAATGAACGGTTTCTTAGCAGCATGGCGATGGTAATCCGAGTTCTTTTTGGAGCCGCTCCTGGATAGTTCGTTCAGAAACACCAGATAACAAATTATTCATATTAAATTTTATTTCTTTCGCAGTTATTGTTGGGTTTTTCAATACTAAACGTTTCATAAGTTTGTCTGTTCGCGAATTTGTTTTTCTCGGTCTGCCAGATCGTTTTTTAGGGACTGGCGTGGTTAGGCCACCATTGTTCTTAGCCCGTGAAACCCATAAATTAACGGTACTTTTGGGATATGTTTAATTCCTTAGCTATCTGTCTCTGTGATTTCCCACATGCATGCAAAGCAACAATAGCACCTCGACAATCACTCTTAAGTTGTTTTTTAGCACACATTATATATAAATTTTATTTACACCACTTTCTGTAAAAAAAAAAAAAAATCAAAATTTACACAAACAGTGAAATCTGGCAAATTTGAGACACAGCCACCCACAACGAAGGCTACCAGAACACTAATTTGAGAATGCATTGGATAGCTCTCATATCAGCGAGCAACCTCAAAGTTACCAGATGTCGCTAGAACAAATAGAAAGTGAATTACGTGTCTCTGAATATCAAGGGAAAATATTGTATTTTCTTGAGTGATCGGATACTTTTCGCGGGCACTGTACATATTAGTGTGGACCAAAAAAATGAAGGTTTAAAATTCTTTGTTCCACATCAGTAATGTTATTCCTGTTGCTTAACTTAATCAAATTACAAAATGTGAAACCTCTACGTCAAGTTTTAGGGGTCCCGAGAAAATTGCACTTTTCCTTTTAATGCTGAAAAAATTAGTTTTTCCTCATTTTCATAAGTTCTGCTTTATTTTTTGTTGGAAATTCTTTACGATTCTTGAAAACTGTTTTGAACAGGTATTGTTTGTCCTCTTCTTTGTTGTCACTGCTTGATTAATTTTTCAATCAATGCAACACCCCGCTCAGCTGTGTCATTTGTCACTCTAAGGGCACGAACTCTAGCACAGCCTCTTTGGTAACTCAGGATCTATTCCCCATGTTGATGCAGAATTTTCAGTGAAGAGAGAATTGAGATGTAGAGCATCAAAAAGAGATTTAGTCTTGAAGTAACAAAATCAGAAATCCTTTTTCTTTAAAAGAAGCTAGGGTTACCTTTGCTTCTAAACGTTTCAGTCCCTTATTTCTTGGAGGCATTTTGATATTATTTCGCATTTGCTCCTTTTCTTCAAGGGATATGCTTTTGTCAAAGAAGCTTAATCCAACAAGTGTTTTCTGAGAGGTACCACAGATGTCGTTTAATGGCATTTTGGGCTTGCTTGATAACACTTGATATCAAAGAATTTTCCTCCATTATTGCAAGATCTTGCAAAAATTTAAGATCAACATTTGGGGCTTCCTCTGGTTGAGAAGCTTTTGCCCAAGATTTTGCCTATACCAATGCAACAAATAAACAAATTTCTGTTATTGCATCAAGTTCTTTTTTAGTCATCTTAAATTGATTTTGGAGAAGAAAAAGCTTAAATGCATAAATTCCTTTTGCCATCCATCTTGCATGATGGTACGCTCCAGGTCTCTTCAAGGGAGTATTAGAAATGCTTTCTTCTCCAAAAAACAAGAGAACAAGTTGAAAAAATTCTTTATAATCATCTCTTGGCTGTTTAGAGTTGAGTGCCTCCTTCATGATTAAGACTATTTGATTTTTTAAATCTTGAACTCTTTCAATTATTCTGCAGCTTTGGGAATCAACAGCAGTTGTGATTTGAGAATGATCCATAAAATCCCATTGAGTTTTGAATCTTTTGAAGATTGGAATATCAGGTTCAGAGGAATGGCCCATAGAAGTCCGGAAGACTTGAGATACCGTTGGACAATCTCATAAATATAGTGTCTGCAGGCTAAATATAAAAGCTCTTTTCCAAGTTCTTGTTCAATTTTAGTGCAAGCTCCAGCATGGATTCCGGTATTGGATGCTGTTGTGTCAAATGACAGCCCAATAATTCTCTGGGTCATATCATGTTCTTGCAGGAGAGAAATGCAAACACGAGCCATCTCCGTACCCGTGCCAGCAGTGACTTTAGGAATTCCCAGCAATTTCTCTTCACCATTCCCACTGACTAACACTGCAATCCTTTCCGTTCTTCCTTCGCCTGCAAGAAAAAGTTAAAATATATAATTTATATATAATTTATATATATTTATTTTTAATATTTTTTTTATATATATATTATTTTATATATTTAATATTTTATTATATATTTAATATATTTATATATATTATAATTTATATATATAATATATAATTTTAAATTAAACTTGAGTTATTTTAAATTAAACTTGACTTATTTTAAATTAAACTTGATTTATTTAAATTAAACTTGATTTATTTTAAATTAAACTTGATTTATTTTAAATTAAACTTGACTTATTTTAAATTAAACTTGATTTATTTTAATTTGAACTTGAGTTATTTAATTTGAAGGTAAAATGGTGTAGATTGTGAAAATTAGCTTCAGACAGTGAAATGTAACCTAATTAAATAGAAATTTAGCTATCAAAATGTCTAATTAAAACCACCAGATAATAACACATTGCCTAGGTGTGAAAACCAGACCCACAACTAAGTTTTTCACCTGAGAGATAAAATATAAATATGCTAAATTAATCAGACAAAAAAACTAACCTGATATCTCTGGGAGCATTTTTCCATCCCAATGAAGAACTAAAGGCTCTCCAGGACAAAATGCTTGCTCTTGATATTCTGTTGCTATTTCTTTGCGTAACTTTTGACGAGTTCGAAGCATAGTAGATTTTGACACTGTAATGTTTTCCAAATTATGGCCCAAAGACTGAGCAACAACAGCATAAGACATAGCTGCATCTCGATTGGAAAGATTCATTCTATCATAGGCTGCTACAACATTTTGTCAATAGGCTTTGACTTTTTAGGAGCCAACATTTTCTTTTTAAATTGCTCTTCAGAGGGACCTTGAAAATTCATTTCAAGGTTGTCGTCATTAGTTGATGGATGATGATGACGATGTGAAATCATCTCTATTGGCAGGCAAGAATGATCTTTTAGATCGCTTCTGCTCTTTGAGGGCTCTTTCACACTAATTCTTTACGATGAAGCCTTCTTTCTCTCTTTTTGCAAGAATTTGGTCTACTGTACCCATACTACTTTGTGTAGGATATTCTTGCTGGCTTAAGTAGAAAAGCTTGTCTTCTTCATTTGACATCATCAAAAGGGCATTAGAATGACCAATATCAAGAATTTCAGCCTTAATTTCATCTTTAAACATAGCTTCTTCAATACGGCATTTTTCATCGGGCCTTTTTCTGTTTTTCATCAATTATCATAAAAGCTTATTAAAGAGTCAATCTTTCGGATGGCACTGTCTTACGCATTGTGGGAATCCTGGCTTTCTCCCAGTAGGTCATCACTTCATCTAAGCAAAGATTAATGGATCTTCTTCGTCCCAATTTTTCGTCTTTTTGATGGAAGAAATATGTTTGCAAAAACTTGCAGTTTTGTAGTAAGCGGCAACAAAGTAATATCTTTATTTAAATGGCCAATGAGCCAAACTTTAGTTTTAGAACGAGTAGCCATTTTTTAGTTTAAAAAAATTAAATTTCTGAAATAGTAAAATAAACCAGTTAAATTAGGAGATAAAAAGGATAACTAAAGGTTCAAGCCAATTAGGCAAAGCCTTTAATTTAGAGTTGACCAATTAAGGATAATGTATTTATCCAAAATTTTTGTTTATTATAATTTTCTCTGAAATAATGATCTAAGATTGTTTTTATACTCTATTAACACCAAAAATTTCTTAAATAAGAAGAAATTTTTTCATAAGTTGCAACTCAAGAGTTGAGTTGATCATTGATGTTCTAAGCGCGCCTATTCATTGGAAATTTTTATAAGTCATTAAATCTCGGGACCCCTAAATATTCTCATATTGACCACAACTTTGCTGACATGTCTATCTGGTCCAAAGGAACAAGGGCATTAATGTGGGAACAAGGATTTCTTCAACTTTATAATTTACACCCCTTTTGTCCACACTAAAATTACATATATATAGATATATACATATATATATATATATATATATACTACATATATATATACATATACATATATGTATATATATATATTTATATATACATATATATATATATATACATATATATATATATATACATATATATATATATATACATATATATATATATATATATATATATATATAATATATATACATATACATATATATATATATATATATATATATATATATATATATATATATATATATACATACATATATATATATATATATAATATATATATATATATATATATACAATTACGCTACACAACGTTCTGAAAATAGTTTGGCGCAGGAGTTTATGATATCGAAATAAACTTTGGTGTTTAATGATCCGGTACATCACACATCTCTGTTATTTTTTAAATTTATTTATTGTATCGAAAGCAAATGTGTCCTATATATGTACAAAAACAGTATAATCAAATTCCCTCCCGAACATTTCCAAATTAAACGAAGTAGAGAGTTGAACAATAGCATAAATATTTATGGAAAAAAAAAATATATATATATATATACATACAATTATATTAAACATCGTTCTGAAAATTGGGGAATGGAAAGCTGTATTATTCTCGTCATGGCGTGAATTAATAAAGTGAGTTAATGTATACATATACATATATATATACGCATGTTAAAGATTTATCCTTTGAAAATAAAATTTAAACACCTGTTCACCAGCAGCGAGTTTAGCAGCGTCAGGAACCGAAAGATACATTGGATTTAAAATCTCGATAATAAACAATGCTTCGATGGAATCTTGTTTCTAATCTCTCGACGTCATAAACTTTGGGGTTAATGATACGCATCCATCTGTTATTTTTTAAATTTATTTATTGTATCGTATAAGAATTCCGGGATACAATAAACTTTACAGGTGCGAAAACGAGCTTCGCGCGCTGGTTGTTTTCCTTCATGGATAATTGAATCTGAAATCACCTTCCAGTTTTATATTTCAAAGACAATAAATTTTCCGAATCGATTTTAGATAGGGCCCCATAAACCGATTCACAAACCATCCTCATCTCTCTCTCTCTCTCTCTCTCTCTCTCTCTCTCTCTCGGTGGGGAAATAGGTAGGTGGATTGAAAACTGGCTGAGGAATAGGCGGCAGAGGGTTGTAATTAAAGAGGCTAGTTCGGGTTGGGCCTCGGTCACTAGTGGGGTTCCTCAGGGTTCCGTTTTGGGGCCACTTTGTTTATCATTTACATTAATGATATCGACGGTGGCATCGTCAGTCGGATCGCCAAATTCGCTGATGACACCAAGCTTGGGGCCAATGTTGGGACGCCCGAAGCGATCGAGGAACTGCGTGCGGACCTAGGTAGGATAGGAGAGTGGTCCAAAAAATGGCAAATGCCGTTAACTTGGGTAAATGCAAAGTGATGCACATTGCTACGCCAATCCAAGTCGGACTACTCGATGTTGGGGGAGTCATATCGAGATGACTGATTTAGAAAAGGACTTGGGTGTGCTAATTAGCAGCGACCTTAAGTTTACGAAACAGTGCGTAGAAGTGGAAAAGAAAGCCCTGAAACTATTGGGTTATATCAGGAGGCAATTTCAGTTTCGGAACAAGGAGATTGTGCTCTCTCTGTACAATTCCCTGGTTCGGCCGCACCTGGAGTATGCTGTGCAGTTCTGGTCGCCCACCCTCAGGAAAGATATTGAGAGGCTGGAGCGAGTGCAGGCGGGGGCCACAAAGTTAATTCCTTCCGTTAGGTATATGGGCTACAATCGACGGTTACGCGCCCTGAACTTGTTTTCGCTTGAAACTCGGAGGCTGCGCGGTCAACTGATCGAGGTTTTCAAGCTCTTACGCGGGTTCAACGATGTCGATTTTAAAAGTATTTTTCGTTTAAATGATAACCCAACTCGCAACAATGGTTGGAAGTTGGATTTGAAACGGTTTAGGACTAGTGTGTGTGGGAATTACTTTACGTATAAGATCTGTGACACATGGAACAGGTTACCTTCAGAAGTTGTGAACAGTTCCTCTGTGGATCAGTTCAAGAAAAGGTTAGACCAAATCTTGCACACTATGTGAGTGTGTACAAAATTTTCCCTGGCACCCGTTGCCATTGGTACCTCCTCGGTATGAGCCGCAAGGCCTTTTGAGGTGCTTCTTTTCCTTGTAACTCCTTGTAACTCTCTCTCTCTCTCTCTCTCTCTCTCTTCTCTCTCTCTTGGCCGAATACAAAATCATAAATCAAAGCGTTTCTCTCTCTACGAATGGGAATATCTGACACGCCCCAGATTTCACGGGGCAGCCAATCACAGCCCTATGGGCGGAGCCCAGGACCTCTGTTGGCCCCCAGATTTGTTTGAAGATGGGGATGCCTCATCACTCTGCAATTTATCTTTTCAACGCGGTGGAACAGAATGTTCTTCTATCTACGCAAGTTGTTACATAAATTTGTGACAGCGGGAACGAATATCCCTCTAGCGACTTAGAGATGTGATTAATTTGTGATTATACATATTGCGATTCATTCAATGTTTTTAATTATTCTCTGTTTCTTTCGTGGTTATTTCGGCATATATATATATATATATAATATATATATTATATATATATATATATGGTGTTTTATTTGCACATTTCTTGTACAGGTAGGATTTTAGAAATATTAAAAACTTTTAAGAAATGCCTGCGGGTTCGAGACCCGGTGTCGGCATACGATGTCTTAGCACTCTTACTTTTTAAAACTGTCAGGATATCTGCTTGCGCTTACAATTTTTAAAATTCGTGGCATTTTCTCTTATTGCAGCTCTTTGATTAGACTTTATTTTTACTTAACTTTATAAGACCGATGCAGAATTTGATCGTGTTATAGCTACTTTTCGTTTTGATGAAAGGGGAATAAGTGATATGGATGCTTTAACCCAAAACCAAATCAGCGATCTGAACACAGAAGTCGAGGTATTGGCTCACATCCGGTCCAACGAATGCCAGGTCATCGAGGAACTAATGTAATTATTTTTTGGGGGTTAAGAACAAAACACATTGTATTTTCATTTAATTTATTAAATGGTAGACAACATGTACAAAGCGGAACCAGTCTCCATTAAATAAGTCTTAATGGCTACAAATAGGCCTTTACACAATATAGATATACACCTTTACACAATACAGCGGGTGCTAACATATGGGAAACTTTTTTTTTCTGTCTGCATACAATTTTATCATTCATTTCAATGTCGCACATATCGAATAATTTTAAAAAATTTATAAATCCCTTCCCACGTGACATGTGCATGAGAAATGAGAGGGCGTACATCCCGCATGTGTTGCTATAATATCCTAGAAAGCGATACGGGTTCTATAGAATCACAGTACATGTATCTGTTGGATAAACTGCACAACCACAAAATAATTTCAGGGCTGAATGCCGAGTGAGTCAAAATAGTACATTCTTTCCCTATTTTTAAAATAGATTGCAAACCAATGAATCCCCTCACCCCCCACAATGTCAGTGTTAACGATAATCCCGTACCAGTTTCTCGTAGTTTGCAATTTCAATATTTCATTCTTCGCGAACACGCCGATAAATTTGGAGCGTGTGATTCGGTCACTTTTCATCTCTCTCTGGAGTGTATTCGCGTCCATTTTAAAAGTCCGTGACCACGTTCCTGAAACGGTCAACTTCTATTAGTGCTTGTGATTCGAGGTACACGAGTACACTAATAGGCGCGTCTATAGGCTTGGCAAATTCCAACCTCAATGAGATATTTCCACTCTGTTGTGGACTTAAGTGCGTATTTACGCCAGCAGACAAGTCAGGCGTAACATCAAATGAATAAATGTTAAATTCTTCGGTAAGTTCTTTCTGCGTTGCGCCAAAACCAAGCTCGTCACAGGCACCTGGATTATGAGCTAGACTACTATAAACTCTCCTGCAGAGCGGGAACACAGCGTCTGATGAGTAGTCGGTAATCATAGTCCTTCACAAAGCGATGCCATTTACGTAGTTATATTTTTAAGGCCGAAATTCTCGAATTTAAAAGCACTCTTTTTATATTTTCCATTCGTCGAGGCGTGGTCCTGCATTCCAATTAATATCCTTTTAGGTAGGACTCCAAGGGCCACGTTTTGTAGTTGCTTTGAGGCCAACCCGCGGGCACTGTGTATAGTTTGATCTGTACCCTGTTAATTGGGTATTTTACTGTGGCATGTATTAAGTCTTTCTCAATTTCTATTTGTTTTGGCGAACTTAATTTCACTCGGCGTACACACAAATACGTCTCCATTATGTGAATCACAACGGGTTTCGCGCCCTCTTCTTGATCAGACCCCAGATTTATGCAGATCTCAGGAATCGTGCGGGTAAGCTTCAACTTCATATCCACCCCGTTCATAAGCAATTTCTCCTGGAATGTGAAATCTGTATGAAGACGTCCAAAACACTCGTATATCTTTTTTTTTTTAGAATTTTTAAATTTATCCTTTATACCCTTTATTACCCTGGTAATATCCCTCGGCGGTTAAAAAGGTGTCCTTCGCTTCTTTTGAAAAGTTGATCTGAATAGGCTATATGCAATTTAGCGTACATGTGCATGCAGCTCGGGTCAAAAAAGTAAGGGCCTGAGCTGGGTATCACGAATTCTATAGGAGTACTCTGCGAATTAATTGTGTTTAATGGGTTAATTGCAATAAAGTCGCTATGCTCAATAGAGACCTGAGTAGGGGGCATATCAAAGAGGGACAGTTCCGATTTACAGCATTGTGAACTACGGATGGATGAAACGCGCCATGACGAGTCAGAAATAATGCCACCTCTCTCGACAAATAGTAATCAGCCTATGATTTGTGAGAGCAGTGTTCTCAGCTTATATCAGTTAAAAAAATGATCAGCCATAGGTTTCATACGCTTAGAGCACTTCTTTTTATTTCCTTTTACGTTTAGCGCCACGTGATGGTAACCCCTTCTTCCTGGCAGATCTCTTCTTTCCGCCACCACCCATTATTCTCTCTGCTTCTTTGATGATTTCGTCCCGTGTACGTTTTAAATGTTTTTTTCAGAGTTCTTTAGCTTAGTTCCACCCATTATGTCTTCTGCCGCGTTAAAAACCTGTTTGTAACGCCTTCCTCCATAGGTATCTAGCACCCGTCTTCAACAGTGGGAGAGCGGTGCGTAGTATAGATGCATGGAAATGAATGAATGAATGAATGAAAAAAATGGATCCAAGCCCACTCCCACGCTGGTATCTCACTCCTCGATAGGCTGTGAATGGCCTTCGGGTCATTATAAACGACGAAAGTGTAGTTTCACTGTTAAGCTCCCATCACCGAATGGGAAATTTTTCCCTCAATCGTTCTTATATATATCAAGATGTTGGTTAATAGATTAGTCGCAACATTCACATAATCGGGCTTGTCATTTCTAATGCTCAAACTTTTCCCTCTATGATTGGGGATATGTGCAATGCGCAGTATGCGCGCCTGGGTGTCCCCAACAAATTGGTGCTCTACGATATTGCTGTAAATATAGCACATGTCTGGGGATAGAGAGCTTTCACCCAACTTCTCCATCTTCAATTGATACATTAAGCTGGACAAGTCATGCTAGGCCTGTTCAAAAATCAACTTTTCTATTATTCATAGGTTTCTGTACATTTTCCCATGCTTTTTGACCTGAAAAGCCGAAAATCACAACTATTTTGACCTAGGATGTTGGAAGCATTGCCGCATGGAGCTTTAAATTTTCTGCCTTGAAATCGGCCAAAGCGCCAATTCCGGGGTCCCTTGAATTATGTTTTGCACTTTAAATTTTGATCTAAACAAGATAGAGCAACAAATTAGGTATCAAATGAAAGAGCATAAAATTAATAAATAATAATAATAATAATATATAAATAATAATAATAATATAATATATAATAAAATAATAATAATAATAATAATAATAATAATTATCTATCATTTTTCAGGAAACAACAAAACTCAATCAGAATCTAGAAAACCATCTACAAGTTACAACTTCACAATGGCATTAAGCAAGGAGCTGAGGGAGCTCCGTGGGCGCACAGTTGATATCTCAGAACCTCACGTACTGTCCACAGGCAGGTGTCAACTGGGCCATCTACCAGATCTCTCACTGAAACTTTCCTGGTTGGATACCCTTCAGCTTTTATCAGTGGTTCCCAGCTTCCCACCAACAGACAGGCGTTCCAGTATTTCCTTAATCTTCAGAATTACCGGAAAATGCAGGGAGGCCCATGGTTCAAGACCTTGCATATGAAACAGTTGAATCTATCATCCCATTCTGGCAGATGGCTAGGATCAAGACAATGACCAAGTACAACGCAATGAAGCTCTTCATGAAACTACATGAGAAACATCGTGCTCTGGTGAAAAGCAAAGGAAGAGCAAGTAACCTGGAGGAAAAAGAGGAGTATTGTGCTGGAATTAGACAGCCTGTTCGATATAGGAGCTCCAGATGCATCCAGGAAATACAGAACAACAGACTGTTATCCAGAGGAAGAAAGATGAGGATATCAGGTTCTACGAAGACCAAAAGACTGAGAGGAAAGGTCATATATCTGGTCATGACAAGATTTTTGAGACAAGATCCCTGCAGCAAGCAGCGAGAATGAAAGACTGCAGCATAGACAAGAACAAGGTAAAACTAATTACTTTGAACGTCACAAAAGTTTTAAGTTTTACTCCATTGCGATATTTAGCATGTACTTAACAATTACTGTCTTAACATGTTGTACTATTTTACAGCTGCAGCAGAACAAGAGGCAGTTGTTCATGTGGATGACATTACCTGGGGTGACTCAACTGACAACGACGCTAACACAGAGGACATGGATTACCATCAGCCTCGTCCTGGATGTTCTCACCATCAAGACACTGTGACTAGTGTGACTTTGACGTTTCCAAGGAAGGTCATGGAATGTGATGTCATCTGCAATACAGCTGATCGTCTTGGTTTATCAGACAATCAAGTTACTGCCATGGTTTCTGCCACCTTGAAAGCTGGAGGGGCTGATCTGGATAACTTCGTCATCTCAACCTCAACAACACGTCGCAACAGAATGCTGTCCAGGTATAATATCAGCCAGAGTCACATGTCCAAGTTTTGTGAAAACCCCCACAGTACGCTGCCTTACACTGGATGGAAAGTTGCTCAAAGATGTCTTGGGCAGTGAACCTGGAAGTACCTCAGAGACTTTAGCTGTGCTAGTGTCTGGTCCACCTTCATACACTGAAGGAAAGTTATTGGGGTACCTGTCATCGACAATTCTTCTGGCACAGCTCAGGCTGAGGCTTCAATGGATTTACTGGAGACATGGGAACTTACGGATAATGTTACTGCCCTTGTTTTTGACACTACATCCAGTAACAGTGGAGTTCACAGAGGAGCTGCCAAACTGCTAGAGAAAATGCTGAACAAAAAGGTGTTTTATCTGGCCTGTCGACATCACATCCTGGAAATCCTAGTAGGAGCAGTTTGGGAGAAGCTGTTTGGGAAGGTGAAGGGGCCAGATAATCCCTGGTTTGAGCATCTGAAGGATGTTTGGACGGACTTGTCCAAGAAAACCCAAAGATGCTGGCTATCAACAGCAAATGGCTGAAGGAAAAGAAGAACAGTGAAGAAATACTCCAAGACATTCTAACAGCAGAAAGGCTTCCAAGAGCCGACTACAGGGAAATGGCTGAACTGACAGTCATTGTTCTTGGAGAACGCCTCCTCGAGGTATTCACTGGAGTCGACCAGGCGCCATTCATCAGGCCAGATGGATGGCCAGAAACCTGTACTCCATGAAAATGCTGATGTTTGCAGATCAACTTGAATACGACGAAGACACTGTATCAAAGCTGGAAAGACTCAACACCTTCCTTGCGCTGTTCTACACTCCTATGGATGATGTCAATGTCTGCTGCAGATGCTCCCGTGAATGATCTAAGTCTAATCCAGGACATGTTGAAGTACAAGAAAACTGACCCAGAGCTTGCTGATGCAGTACTTAATAAGATGGAAAACCACAAATGGTACCTGACGCAGGAAGTCGTGCCATTTGCCCTGTTCAGCAGTAGATTGAGTGACACATTGAAGCACGACATTGCTGCCCAGTTACATGCCACTGAGAAGCCAGACAGCTTCAGAACAGGAAAGCCTCTATTCCAGAGAGTCACAGCTAAGACCACCCTGGTTGATCTCATTGGCCCAGAATCACATTTCCTGCTGGACACACTGAACATTGGATCCGAGTGGCTCTGGAACCTGTCACGTCTTGGCCACAGAATGAGGACTACAGAAAAGCGTTGGACTATGTTAAGAATCTGAAAGCGGTGAATGACATTGCTGAACGTGGTGTCAAGATGATGAGCGACTTTGCAAATGTCATAACAACAGATGCCAAGCAAAGGGACTATCTCCTTCAAGCTGTGGAGTTCAACAGACGCCGCTTTGACAGCTTCAAGAAACAAACTCTCAACAACTGACTGTGTAAATGTCATTATGAAATTAATCATCATGTAATGCTTTCACTTCTTGATCGATTAGACTGTGACAAAATGTTAATCTCAAATTTGTGTCATGAATAAGGCGCCTTGTCTGCCTTGAGTGTGAGAAAACGAATTTTGTGATATTTCTGAAATCTTTGTATGTACCAATGTGCCATTTCTTGTTCCAAGACTATCATAATTGTATAAGTTAGAAAGAGGATTAAAAACACTTTAATTTGGTGCCTATTTTGTTGCTCTATCTTGTTTAGATAAAAAGTTATAGTGCAAAACATGATTCAAGGGACCCCGGAACTGGTGCTTTTGGCCGATTTCAAGGCAGAAAACTTAAAGCTCCATGCGGCAATGCTTCCCAACAACCTAGGTCAAAATGGTTGTGATTTCGGCCTTTTCAGGTCAAAAAGCATGGGAAAAAGTACAGAAACCTATGAAAATAAGAAAAGTTGATTTTTGAACAGGGCTAGTCATGCTGTGCCTCGTGAAAGGTATCTCTTTGGAGAGCTGCGCTATATCGGCCCTCAGCCACAATTGTGAACAGCTCTTTATCTTTAATATTTCTACTAAGCGTTGATTTAACTTCAATGTGCATGCAGGCGTGTCTATGTTTACGACTTCAAAAAGTAAATCGTTTGTCAGGTACGACTTTTCAAGACTCTTGTTTAACCCCGTCACAATGTCCATGGCTGTGTCATAATGCCCGATTCCTAGCGACATTTGTGCTATAGTACTGCCTCACCGAACAGGACTGATCGCATAGTATTGTCTAAGGTTATGCCTAATTTTTCGCACTCATCGATTCTTCTAAGGATCAGAAATATGATTTGCTCATTTTCAAGAGTTAAAAATTTGGAGACTAACTGGAGTTCACATAAACCCACCTCATACGAATCACGCTCCAATTCAATGGGTCCGTGGAGTTCTGTCACAAAGTTGGCGAGGTGTTGTTAGGATGTACAGACAGAGAAGAGAGGACGGGAGTGTGACATAGAAGTGGCTAGGCGCCATGTTGCATACTAATTAAGCTTCATTATTGCAGCAGCTTTTATATAGGTGTTGAAGCTTTCTGGGTAACCCAGCCATTTCACCAGGTACATTTTTCTCTTTCCTGAACCTTTGCTGCCTAAAATTTTTTCAATTTTAAACACACTTTTTCCTAAATTAAATGTCACTTTCTGCAACTCCTCGCGGTAAAAGCCTCCAGCGATCTCTTCCCCATTCAAATCTTCAACGTAATATCATTATCTCGCCTTTAGGTCTCATAGCACGAACTTTAAAAATCTCACGTGTCCATCCTTGCTCAAATCCCTTCGCGAATTTATTTCCCGAACGTGATAGCCTTACATAATCATTGATTTTGAAATGTGTAGAGGTGGTGGCGTGCTCCATCTCTTCTCACCTCTGGCAGCGCACCTCTTTCTAAAACTTCGTTAGGTGTTGTGCCAATCGTACGGTGGTGTGAACGGTTGTATGATGATGCCAATGACCCGAGAACGTTTATATATCTGTATGTGTTTTTATGTGTAAAATAGCGATGCATGCGTTCCTTTATGGTACGTTGAACTCTTTCAGCTAAAGAGGCCTTATGTATAGAACTGCTAGTGTAGTAACTGATATTAAACTCTGTCAGCATGTTCTGAAAAGCGCGACCTATAAATTCTTTCCCCATATCCGTACAAAAATAGCCAGGAACCCTTTCTTCTTTTAACATCAACGTTTTGGTCGCTTTAGCAACTGTTTCAGGCGATTTATTTTTCAGGGAATTAGCCACAGATATCTAGAGAATACATCTATTATGAATAGGATGTAGCGGTATCCGTCATTATACACTGAATATCTTTGCATGTCTGTTAAATCCGCTTGCCAAATAGAGTCAATCGAATCCGCTGTTGTCTTGGCCGTTTTAAACCTTTTTCTCACCGGTTTATGAAGTGTATAAGCATCCTGTTCCGCAAAAACCGCTCAACATCTTTTTCCTACTCCGTAAACACCTCTGTACAGTCTATTAACGCCACATAGGAGGCGGGGTTAGAAATGTCATAATAGCGTTTACTTAATATGTTAGCCATTTGCGTATTTTAGAGACACGTGGATAAGGTTGGCCGTTTGTTCTCTTCTTTCTCTTCTTCAGAGACGCTGCTGCTGGGGGCGATGGCGTACTCAGTTGTGACACATGCGAGACTTGATCCAGGTCTTTTAACCTATTCAGATTACCTATCAATGTTTTGGGGACATTTATTTGTTGTAGTCTTGCTTTAATATGCTTCCATCCTGTTGGTGAGGGTCTGTCCCACTTTCTCACCAGATCATGAACAATATCAACGATATTGGATCCTTGTACCCTTGTTCCTTCAACAATGACCTCGCCTGTATCGGCCCACTGTATGATGGGGTCCTCACTCAATAGATTATAAAGACTTAAGCCTTTATTCCTCAATGTATGTGGGAGGCTGTTTTTTAACATGTTCGATGTGTTGTGTTCCGTTGTTCTTTGGTTGGTCATCTCTAACGTCGGGCCAGGTCCTGTGTCGCCATGCTCAGCGCTACTCGCGCTGTGCCTAATAACCACGGGGAGCTCTGTCGGATTCTTATAATCTTCGTACTCATGAAGAAATTTCTGCAAAGCCTCTTGGTACAAGAGCCTTTTCTCATCAGGTGACTTTTCACTGTTTAATAGGGCTAGCAACTCGCTTTCCATTCTTTTAAGCCTACTTTTACGGGGTTCTAGAGCCGTGTCTGGAATCTTTGAACTTTGCAATGAAGCATACACCTCGTGCGGAATCACAACCACCTTCTTCATTATATTAATCTAGTCAGTAAAGGACCCAAAACTGAAAATAAGATGGGTAGGAATGATCCTCCTCTTTGTACAATAATTCGCTTTTTCTTACCCACAGTTTGACTTTTATGAGCGAGCGCTCGTATTATGTTCTTGTAACGACGTAAGCGAGCCTTCTGAGGGGTTTCATTGGCACATTACATTTTATAACATTAAGACAGATTTCACAGATGCATTTTAAAAAGTCGGAGTCGATATTTTTAACAAACATCTGTTGCAGTGCCCGGGGCAATCGTTGATAGATTTTTATTAATTCACGATATTTCTTCAGCCTATTTGTCATTCTGGAATATACACCGTTTCAGGTTCGCTTGGGAATATATTCGTTCTTAGAAGCACCCTAAACGTGTTTCGCGGGTGAAGGTCACAAAGCAAATATCCATAACGCTGGCTTGTGGCTTCTTTATAAACCTCCAAAAACTCCTTACGTTGATTCGGGAACATTTGATTGGCTAATACCCCAATTTGTGACACATCTCTACGTTGTGCGAATAAGACTAGATATTGTGTATTTAGCGACACATCGCGCATGTATCTATTTTTGAAAAATAGATTCTGGTTGATGAAGAATACGCTTATGTTAAGATGGTGGGAGAACACTGTAAATGTCTCGGCAAACGTTTTATCCATTTCCAACATGAGATCGTCAATTACAATAACTGTATGCTCATTACCTTTTAACGAATTAACGTCATATACACCCTTGTGGAACAAAATTTCATCTTGGTACTCGTTGAACACTGACTGATACGTCGAATAGCACCATATTACTTTATGCACAAATTTTGAGAACATCTCCCCCTTATCTTTAATGATTTTAAGCATAAATACAGTTTTTCCACATCCTGTAGGGCCAGATATAATATACTTGTGAACCTGAATTTTTCTACAGATTCCATCTCTAACACGTCACACCCCTAAGTGGGTCATTTACAAAATATTACAAATTTTGAGTGCTGTTCCTTATATTTTGTTTTCTTCTTCCACAGAACCGTGAATGACGACGATGTACAGCCCCCATCATCGATATCACAGACGAACCCGATGACCGTGCAGCTACAGAACCCTTCCCCGCTGACGAACCCTCACCAGCGACACCTGTAGCATGCGACAGTTCAAAGCGGAAGCATGATGAAGAGCCCTCCACGTCAGGTATAAAGCGTGCCAGGATTGCTCCGGTTGTTAGACCCCCAGTAATAGAGCCCCAACCCTCTACGTCTTACGACACAACCCCCACAATAGTACCTTCCTCAAATATGCCCCATTGTTCAGTTCCGGGTACTTCCTCCACAGCAGCTTCTCATACTGTGGAGGATGGTATAACATTCGAGTTGGTGCGCACCGCTACCCCACCCCTGCCCTGACTAGAAATCGGTACGTGGTCAGGGTTGACCCTGGATCCCTGTATACCAACGGACTGCGGCGCGTAGTTGAACGTATTGTGGAGTTTGCCCTTCAGAACCGCGACGAACGTGAAGTCCGGACGAGGTTATCCTTCAGGTTCGGGTCAGATGAGGGGGATTTTTGGGTAATACCGTTCAGACGTTTGGCGGCTGTAGATAGAATATATCTTGGGCGTATAATGCAAGCCTCTCAAAGTGGTACATCCTTCAATATGGACAACTTCATGGTAGATATTGACAGAGTATTCCGGGTTGCGGGTCATAGTGCCACACCTTATACTCTTAATTTCAATTCTCCGGTTATTTACAGAAAGCATTTAAACGTCGATCGTGGTTGTGGTTTTATAGCAATAATTTAGCTCATATGTTTAATGTGCTAAATACTTGGACGCAAAAAATTTGGCTGCCCACGGTTGTGCAGCGTGCCCGTAAACTGGCTTCAGATTGTAAGCTTGAGTTTGAGTGTAATATGGGTCCTGAAGAACTGAGAAGGGCCGAGCAGGAAATGAATGCAAGTATAGTCGTATTTCGATTGGATGATCGTCGTAGGACTGTGTATGTTTTTAAAAGCACCGTGAGAGATCGTAAAAGACCTCTACTTAGTTTAGGGTTGTCAGGAACATCGTATCTCCCCATCCGTAACATAAGGGCTCTCTACGCCAGTTATGACAAAAGTCGAAAATATGGAAGGCATCATCATTTGTGTAAGGGTTGTCTCGAGTTTGCTGATGATATGATGAAACATTGTAAGGAATGTTACATGGTATATGAGGAGTGTAAAAACCCCAAATGTGAAAGTCGTGTAGTTGAACCCGAGAAGAGGGAATGTAATGTGTGTAGACGTGAAATTTTTCAATAATAAATGCTTTGAGCTCCATAAATCAAATGGCACTTGCAGGAAAATGAGAATTGGTAAGTGCGGTATGTTTCACATGATGGATAATTGGGGGAATTTCAAACATAAATGCGATGAAATTCACTGTTCTACATGTCATGAAACGCGGATGAAGTGAAGCATGTATGTTATATGAAAGATGCTAAGTCGAAAAATAACCCTTGTATAACCGTGTACTACGATATAGAAACTTACACGAACGCTGAAACCAAAGAGGTCATTCCACATTTACTCGTAAGTCAGACTATCTGTGATGAGTGCATGGAGATCGAGTGTGATGAGTGCCACAAATGTGGAAAACGGACAAACGTTTTTAGAACAACTGCACACGGCAGCCCTGTGAAACTCTTTGTATCCTATATTGTCAAATTAGCGGACAAGTTAAAAAAAATGACTGTGTATATTCTTGCCCATAACGGGGCGAAATTTGACACACAGTTCCTTTATAAGGAGTTGCTTGAACACGAGTCGTCTGCGATATTTACAGGTGATCCCTTGAAAAGAGGCAACAAACTAATACAGATGCAGATAAGAGGTAATGTACAGTTTAAAGACACCCTGTTCACACCTTGTAAATTAGCAAAGCTGCCCAAGGTCATGGGCGTAGCCGCTGAAGTTTCAAAAGGGTATTTCCTTTCTACCTCCACCCAAACATTACTTTAACTACACCAACATGAGTGATAGTGAGCGTGAAGATTTTGACCGCTACTACAACAGTTTTAATGAAGCTAATCCATACAATATAGCCGATGAATGTGAACGTTATTGCGTGAATGACGTACGTGTACTTAGAGTATGCTTTCAAGCCTTTAGAAGGATGTACATAACCCGTTTCAAATGCGATCCGCTGCAAGTCGCGACCACGATCGCCTCATTATGTTTTACAGTGTTCAAGAATAACTTCATGCCTAAAGACACCTTAGCAATCATTCACAGAAACAACCCCCGCAGTTATGGGCACAAGGCTATTTACTGGCTCATACACCTACAGCAACAGACCGGGGTATACATAAAACATGCCCGCAACACGGGTGAAGTACCCGTTAAGGTCAATGGTCGTGTTTTTTGGGTTGACGGCCTAAGTGAGGATCCAGCCACTGGTGAGAAGACTGTGTATTCCTTTAACGGCTGCTGGTGGCATGGATGCCCGCGCGCTGAATGTGCCGTCACAGGGGACCTTTATGGAAGATCCCCGCCGACAGCCTCGCATGGACCCGTAACCGTGATCAACTTATAGGCTCCCAGTTCACTCACAAAATCGTGTGGGAGCATGAGTATGATGCACGGATGGAAACAGATGCCCAGTACCGTGAAGAAATAAGGGCCATCAAACGTTCAATGGTGTTGGACCCCCTCAAATGCGGTGACAGCTTGTTTGGAGGGCGCACAAACCCATTCAAGCTATACTTTCCGCCTACGGAGGGCGTGAAACTCCACTACTACGACTTCTGCTCTTTATACCCCTACGTGATGAAGAACAATCCGTACCCTAGGTGCGCCTGAAAAAATGGTGGGTCCCACCATACCAACCATCGAGGAGTTTTCAGCTAACTTGAATGAGCGCTACTTTGGACTCTCTTTCGTAGACGTGCTCCCCGCGATTTATGGATGCCGATCTTACCCGTCGTTATAGATCACAAGCTCATGTTTCCCCTGTGCGTGAAGTGTGCAGAGGAAACAACGGTGATTGTACCATACAACCACCAGCGTAAGATCAGAGGTGTATATACAAGCCCTGAGCTGGCCCTAGCCGTTCGCCATGGGTATAGAATATTGAAGATACATGAGGTGTGGAGGTTTTAGAAGCTACGCAACCTTTTCACACCATATATAAACGCTTTTTTGAAGGATAAAGTAGAAGCATCAGGATATCCGCGAGGGGTTGATACCGAAGATAAGAAAACGGCTTATATCCAGCGTAACCGTACCCATGAAGGTATACAGCTTGACCGATCCCAAATTGTTAAGAATCCTGGCAAGCGCTTTAGTGCAAAGTTGTGTCTAAACAGTCTTTGGGGGAAATTTGCACAGAATACCGGCAAAGGGAACGTTCATTTGGCACAAAGTTATAGTGAAGTCTGGGATTATGCCAACGGTCCCGATAAAGTGGTTATGGAGATCGTGAATGTAGGTAATACTTACATAATAAAGTACAACATCACCGAACTGGCCACAGATACCTCAGGGGTTCAAACATACCTGTAGCCAGCTTCACAACGGCCTACGCCCGCATCAAACTTTGGGGTCTGCTGCACTCTCTTGGTCGGAGCGTGCTGTACGCTGACACAGATAGCGTGATATTTACAGCGAGGGAGGGTGAATACATGCCTGCTATTGGGGAATTCCTCGGAGAGCTAACTGATGAGATCGAGGACGAGTATGGTGATGGTGCATACGCAGTCTCGTTTGTGTCAACAGGGCCAAAACCTATCGGGTACGAGTGAGGGTAGGGTATGATATGAAGTATATCATGAAAGCTAAGGGTATCACGCTTAACCATGCGAACTGTCGAGTCGTTAACTTTGACTCGTTGAAGGAACTAGTGTGCTTGAAGAAGAGGGTGTCCAGCCACCCCAACTGACTGTGGGGACGCACAATTTTCGGGCAGAAACTGGGGTGTGTGAAGTAACTTAGGGCACGAAGGTATGCCGTAACAACAATATGAAGTGTTACCAGGTGCCTGGTACCTATGATACCCTACCCTTTGTTTACCTTAATCCTTGATTATATTTATATACGGGTGGGCGGAAAGTAGCTCCCTAATTTATATTACATATAAATTATGTATAAATTGTGATTGTATTGTTATATTGTTATAGGGTGTTCTCTAAAGTGGTACAATTGTAACGGTAATCTTTTTTCTCTAAAGTGTTCTCTTTGTGTTCTCTAAAGTGGTACAATTGTAACGTTCATTTTTTTTTTTTCATTTCAGATTGAAGGGTAACATGGCTGAGCGTTTAACACTGCAGGAGCGTGCCCAGTTGGCGGCACGGTACGAAGTTTGGCAATCTGTCGTTCGAGTTCAAAGATGGTGGCGGGCCATTCACGGACCACGTGCCCAAGTGGACCCGAAAACAATCAAGAACTGCCACTCGAAGCTCATGACCACGGGGTCTGTGGCAGATGTTCGAAGATGTGGTCGCCCTTCGACATCCAGGGCCCAGGAGACGGTGCAGGCAGTTCAGGAAATGTTCGCACGGAGTCCACGAAAGTCAACTCGCCAGGCAGCTCGGGAAAGTGGACTCTCCCGCTACTCAGTGCGAACTGTGCTGAAGAAGGAGCTGAACTGGCGTGCGTGGAAGCCGCATTACTGCCAATCTCTCTCGGACGAGGACTGCGACATTCGCATGGAGTTCGGGGAAATCATGCTGGCTTGGCATGAAGACTGGCCCCATCTCTTCCGCAACATCCTCTGGAGCGACGAGGCGGTGTTCCACGTCGGAGGCTTTGTCAACCGCCACAATTGCCACTACTGGGCAGGAGAGGATCCCATGGTTACCGCTGAAAAACGGCAGAATCGGTTCAGTGTAACGGTGTGGTGTGGTATGACCTCAGATCAGGTTGTGGGCCCGTTCCTTCTGCGCAACACCATGAATGCTGAGCGGTATCTTGCTATGTTGCGAAACGAGGTCTGGCCGGTTGTCAGCACATGGGAGAACATCGACGATCTGATATTTATGCAAGTTGGCGCCCCTCCGCACTTCGCTCTTGTTGTCCGTGAGTGGCTGGATGCCCACTTCCCTGGGCGTTGGATGGGTCGTCGTGGTCCACATCAATGGCCAGCCAGGAGCCCGACTTGACACCGTGCGACTTCTTTCTTTGGGGGTGGGTAAAGGAAGAAGTCTACCGCACCAAACCGAGGACATTGGAAGAACTGGAGGACCGAATTCGGGAAGTCATGTCCTCCATCCCGCCGGAGTTCCTGCTAAAGTCAGTGGACGCCATTCCTGGGCGGCTCCAGAAGCTGGTGGAAAGAGTTGGAGCCCACATTGAATTTTAGAGAAAACCTACCATGTATGCCTACCTTTTCATATTATTTCTTCTGAAATAAATGGATAATATACGTATTTTTTTACCAATCCAAAATAGGGAGCTACTTTCCGCCCACCCTGTATATGTGTATTGTTAACGATATGTTTATTTATCACGTATATTTGCTTCAATTAAGGTTTCATTTTCTCCTTTGCGTGCGTGCGTGTGTTTACAGTAAAAAGGTAAGCTCCACCCATTGTAAGATCGGTCACGTGACTCCTACCACTACTTGAGCATATCTCTATCCCAGCGTGCTCAGTTGATCTCTGCATACCCTTTAGCTGAGACGTGTATTCTCCCGCGTAGACGAAAAATAGTAATGGCTACCTTTAATATTGCGTGTTCAACGTTTATGAAGTGGTATTCCGCAAAGTGCGAAGATGTGATGGATACTGAAAAACTCACTATTCCTCCCTCCTTTGATACTTTAATGCTACTTTCAGCCGTGCGAAGGACCAAGATGTTCAAATACTCTACGGATATTCTGGCGAGGGCATTGTCGTTTTCTTAGTACAAACGATGTATTGAGGTATGTTGTAGACCTAACCTTTATAAATGCTCACATATACCGCGAAGTAGAAGAAGCAACACGTTCAGAAGATAAACAACGATTATGGATAGTGAGTCTTGTTGATGAGTGGTGTGACAAGCGATATTATGTCATGTTGCATCATAACGACTACTCGTATCCTACGGCTGAGAAAGTAGATCTTGTAATCATGGAGAATCTTAGGTATTTTTAACACCATATTAATATATATCATGACGAGGTTTGTAGTGAGGTTGTGGCTAATGGGCTGTATGAGTTTTTAACAGACTTTACAGACGAGTATCACTTTTTAAACAAAAAGGATAAATATGGGCATGTTTCTCTCAAATAGTGCACCGGATTGTGGAGATGTTCAGTTTGTGGAAATGTTTAGTTTGTGGAAATGAACGCCTGGTGAGTGATAAAACATTAAATCCAGTATTGCTTCATGTAGCGGAAAATTATGTTTGTCCAGGGGCACAAGTGTTCGAACAAGTCTGCACACGCTTCAGCAGTTTATGGTGTGACTCGCTCCCCCTAGCTAGCCGCCCACCCGTGTACCTCACCCCTCCGAAACATACGAGTTCGAACAAACCCTTACACGTTTCATCAGGGTGACTCATAGTCCTCTCAGAGCTTGAACTGAGTAGACGTGCGAATACGATGGAACTTCCTTTGAGAAGCATTCTCAATGCCGCGTACGATGTGTCCGTGACGAAGTCATTGCGCGTGTTCAGGCGTGAAACCAGCACCATTAATTATATACTTGAAACGATTTGCAGGCAAGCAAACTCTGGTAAACGTAATGTTATTTATTTAACCCTGTAACGCCGACTGCGTCGAATACGTACCGTTTCAAATACACGCATTTAGACTTAACCCTACAAAAACGTTCGGCGTTAAAGGGTTAAGTGTTGAGGAGATGAATAGAGTCTTCGTGATAGTTGAGAAGTGGGGAAAGGACCGTTATAAAATACCTGCACGTGTAGGTACAAGATGAGAACAAATTAGTGATACCCCCTCATATGCCGTTGTTTGCACGTTGTGTATAAATAACGATCAGCCATGCATTGATATACGGCTGATGTGGAAGAATGCATCTGATAATAACGTTCTTGTCCCTACGCGAGACCGTTTCATCCCCGACAGAATGTTTGAAATCGTCGGGTTCAGCAAGCTGAAGCCTATATTAGACGGTCGTGTTACGGATATGATTTATTTTGACACGGTTCTTGAATACGCATACACCGCTCTGCTTGACGGATTTATCGAATGTAGGAATGAACAAGGCGAGAATGGTCTAGAGCTGGATGCATATTTAAAAGGTTTAGACTCTTCGAAATATCCCGAACTTTGGTACAAAGCACTTGAGCGGTACAGGGCAGAGCTTGCCTACACTGTTCACCCTGAAGAGCTGTAGCTCTATATAATGAGTAGCTGTCGTTACGACTTGAAAGATTATTTCAATTGCCGCTATGCAGGTTGAAGAAGAGTTCACGATTGAAAAGCTCGGGACGGTAAGAAAAAACCCTCGATTGGAAAGGAATGTTTATAAACTTGTATTTAATAATGATGTTGTGGTTAACGATGACATCTTTGTGCGTGCTTTTGATTGTATTCTAGCCGTGTTTAAAGATAACTTGCCAGCCGAATGTAAATGGGCACAAAAGAGTATTGAACGATATAAAAGCCATTTATGTCGAGTATAGGCATCCGTATAACTTGAGCGGTGTAGTACTGCTTGGACGGTTTTACCGTGTAGTGCAAAGTAATAACGATGTGAATGTAGACTCGATTACGTGTGAGTTTAGTGTTTTGCGCCGTAGAACATGAAGTATTTTGATGTATATTATTTATTTAATTATTTAATTGTTTACATATATATATTTCCTGTACTAATATGCAACTGATTACACGTTTCGTATATTATTATTTTCAATATATTTAATTATTTAATGTAACTGTGTATATATATATTTTCCCTGTACTAATATATTGATGGTTATACTACAACGTTTTGTAATTTTTTATTATATTTTTCTCCTTCGTATTTCTTATGCTATTATTATTTTGTTATCATATATATCCCATTGTATATTTATTTTGATTATATATTCATCGTTCGTATTTCTTATGCTATTATTATTTTTAATCATATATATTCCATTTTCTATATATTTCGTGAAATTGAATCCATTAATTCGTCTAAATAAACAGAATGGTGTATTGGTGTTTTATTTAACTCTTTTTGTTGTACACGACATTTAATTACAGCAAATGATAGCCTTCTAAAACGGATTTCTAAACGAACTGCCAAAAATATCTGGATAGCACAATCTGGCAACCCTAATAATGTACACCTGAACTAACCAATTACGCCTTCTAATTCAACTGGCTGGTTAAGCCAGAATATACGCTTTAATTAAATAAATAGCGCAATTTGGCAACTCAATAATGTACACCTGAACAAACCATTTACGCCTTCTAAGTCAACTGGCTGGTTAAGCCAAAATATATGCTTTAATTAAATAAATAGCTCAATCTGGCAGCTCAGCCAGATAAGCCAACTAGCTGATTAAGCCAGCTGGCTGATTAGGAACATATTAAGACAACGGCCGCTCGGCTGCAGTCTTAGTATGCGCTTGGCTTTTGCCAGGTGAACACCTCTCTTCCTCTCTCTCCTTCTCCTTTCTTTCTCTTGGGGGATAACTCCGCCTCCAAGTTTCATAACCCTTATTGCTATTGCAACATCCCCCTCCCCTTTGCTGCATAACATCTTGCAACATTCCTCCTCCCCCTTTGTTGCATAACTTATGCAACTTTTTTTTACAACATTGATAAACATTTGCAATCTCTCCTTTTGCGCCCATACTACTGGTCCTAATGATTTGCAATTTTATATGCGGTATTATTACATTTCAAGGAAAAAACAAAACTTCGGTTTGCAGCCGCGTGTGTGTGTATGTGTGTGTGTTTAAGTTGTGTAAATCGTTTCATATATTTACATAGAGTTTGTACTTCATTCATGGAGTAATGTAAATTGAATTTGTATTGGAATTGTTTACAGGGGAAAGAAAATGTGTATCTCAGTATTTTGAATTTATTGCTTTGCAGAATGCATGAAGTTCACCAGTGCGAGTAAAATGTGGAAGGAAATTAAAACTAAAGAAAGAAAAAACCGCGACTTTTATTGCACAGTCATGAAAGTGATTCTACATTGCAAAGATCTGAATTACATATGTAAAATTAATGTAATTGAAGTATGATTCCATCTGACTGTGAGGAACACGAGTCAGGAACGGTAAATCTACAGTAAAATGAAATTGTTTGATCTCCTAAATCTTTTTTTCTAAACCTAGAAAATTAAGTTCCAAGACTCCAAATTAAAAGAAATAAGTCTGTGAGACAGAAACATGAAATGTAATTTTTGGTCAAATAATTTCATTCATATTTTTTCAGGAATTTACTACCCAATTATGGCTAATTGTTATCAATCTATAATTAGTAGTGTAAATCAGATAGGACATATTAAAACTTTAATTATGATGCAAGTTTACAGTCTATAAGCTCTAACTTAGATGAAGTTAAAATTGCTGCATTGCTTTAGTATTTACGATGACAAATTCGATGAGCAAAATGACGTGAAAATCTGAAATACAAATTGTCTTTTAAATGCGGTAAAATTTGTATATCTTTTCGGTTTTGTCAGGTTTAAATTTATTTAAATTTGTTTGAATGTAAATTATGTCAAATAGCTTTTTACCTTTCAATTTGGCAAAAGTTATGTATCTTTTGGGTCATCATTACAATTTAAGAGTATTTAAATACATCTGTCAGCCGAGTTCTTTTCTATTAGAGTAACTGATAGCATGAGTATTATTGCTGCAAATATATTTTCTCTATTTTATGGTTCCTCAAAATTTTAGCTTCGATACTCCGACATAAAAATATACGCAAGATAAACCAATATTTTCAAACACATGTCGTAAAGTTACGGACGCTGGCGCATTTCAGCTATAATATATATATATATTATATATATATATATATATATATATATATATATATATACAGTATATATATACAGCTACACGTCCTCTATACCCTGCTCTATGTAGGACACTCACTAGGACAGTCTATGCAGAACGCTCAGGGAACCTAATAAGAGGAAACGATATAAGTGGTCCATACAGATGAAGGACGAGTCTGATCAGTTTTGACACTCTTTGACTTCTCAGATAATAATGATGATAATGATAAGTTTTATGAATCAACATTACAGCAGTTTGCTTCAGGAGGACGGATCTAGGTATAGAGAACCTATGGCGATATGTTCAATCACAAATTGGTGCAACATACTAGAAGGGTGCATGGGCAAACAGCCTAAATATTTGAATGGCAGAATGGCATGCTTCCAGTTTACAACTCGCATGCCTTTTCAGCTTTTTTCCATACCCATGACATTTGTGGCATATCCACTCAGCATGCATTCAATAATGGCTAATGCTAATGACTAATACTAATGACTAATGCCAGAGGCGTACCAATACTTTTTGTCGCTCCGGGCGAAAATGCCAACGCCGCCCCCCCCTGCAACAATTTTCAATTTTAAAAACAATTCCTTTACAAAAATACACTTCTAAACAAAACTTTTATTGGAAGAAAAACTTAAATAAAGCAACTTCAATTTTAACAATACTACATAATGTACCGTACATAATATACTACATAATTTTAACAATAACTATATAATGTATAATGCCTAGTTAAATTTTCGACTTTCATAACAGAAAATTCATGAATGATTTTTTCTATGTCCATTGTCTCAGCAACTTCGCGTTCAATTGAAATAATCGTCAAATTGCTCAGTCTAGATTGACTTATAGTTGACCTGAGGTAAGTTTTTATAAGTTTCAGTTTCGAGAAACTTCGTTCGCAACTTGCCACGGACATGCATGTAGTTAGACAGATCCGGAGGGCAATTGTTATATGAGGCAAAGATTCCACTAGATCCCATTTAACGATCCACTGAAGTAGTTTTAACATATCCCAGTTCTTTGGATCATCGTCGACGCTTATGCTTTCGAAACTAAGCAAATGTCTGCGCAAACGCTTTATTTCTTCCAGTAGACTTCCTGGATTAATGTCATTGTAGATGGAAGAAAAATTATTGACCTTGGTATTAATTTCTTCATCTTTGGACTGATTCAAAAGGTACGAAGGAGACAGAAATTCAAAGCGATCATTCATGTTTTTAAGACAAACTGTGCGTTTTTCAATTTCTGCTAATAAACGATCCATGATTTCAAAAAATTCTCTGCGTACATCCTCTTGCACGGGTTGGAGGGTTGCATTTTAAAACATAAAAACCCAAAATTTTGCATACTGCGCCCGCCTGACAGTAACTTGCCGCCCCTCGGGAAGTGCTGCTCGGGGCGGTCGCCCCTCTCGCCCCTCCCTTGATACGCCACTGAGTCTAATGCTGTTTCAGATGTTGAGAAGAAATGCCGTAAAGTAAAGTAAAAAAACACTAAACTGAATAGGGAGAATAGAAGACAAACACTCACCCTTAATAGGGAAAACGGTAACCAGAGAGCGATGGCAACAAATCTGAATATTTCGACGGGTGTAACTCAAAAGACCCTAAAGCATTGCAAAGAAAGTAACAATTTGATCTCTGGTGCTAAATGCTGCAGAAGAGGCCCTCAAAGGTAAGGGGCAATATTCAGAGACTATTCCAACCAAATCACTTCAAGGGAAAACTAAAAATAAGTGCAGATGTACAGTTCGAATAAGTAATGGTAAATGACAAATACTAAAGTTTTTCTTTTTCATGGTGTTAGCCCGATGTGGGCAACGGGTCACTCGCAAAGAGGCCCCAAAATATAGCTTCCCTCACCAGCCATCTGCGAAGCAGAGAGGATCCAACTTTGGGACAGGATCTAGGGTAGAGCTACATCTAGCCTACTATATTCAGAACCTCAATATACGCAAGAAACTCGGTGCATTCACGTCGGATGCACCAAGTTTCTTGCGTATATTGAGGTTGCGAGTGACCCGTTGCCAACATTGGGCTAACATTATGAAAAAGAAAAACTATAGTATTTGTCATTTACCATTACTTATTCGAACTATAGTGGATTTAATTTTCCCAGAAGAGTTCCTTGTTCCATGCACGGTCTGTGTGTAACATATATATATATATATATATATATATATATATATATACACATACACACGAGGGTACTTCAATAAGTATCCGCACTTTTTACTTTAGTGATAATATAGTATATACAAGCGGTAGCTCGCGATCGCTCGCGACCGTTGTACAACTTGGCCCTCCAGGCAGGTAGCCCTTCGGGCGGGTAGCACTGTGATCCAGCTACAAAATTTTAGAAAACGCCATTACCCCCATCCCTCTCCCCATTACCCCCACCCCCACTTCCCATTACCCCCACACACAAAAGTAAAAAACGTCATTACCCCCATTACCCCCACCCCAACAACCCCAATTACCCCACTACCCCCGGGCGGGTAGCATTGTGAAGCTCAAGATTTTCACGGCTGCGTTCTTTTCTGTAGTTTTATCGCGGTGCTGGAGCCTTCGGACCCAGTAATTGTGACCTAAGACCGGGACAGAGCACATCGGCAGCTCATGGGCTATCAGGTGGTGGTGGTTGCAGAATTTTTCGATGTGTCGTTTAGTCTGTGCACGGTTCCGAAGAAAGCGGACAGACACACAGACACACAGACACACAGACATAGACACATTTTAGTTCAATAATATATAGGATAATATGTAGACCTAGTATGTTTCATGGACTGCTCTCGATTTTCCTACGAAATTGCAAACAAGGGCAGTCGATGACCCTGATTTTGTTTCTGCAATCGGTTTTCTTGAGAAACCTAACCTAGCCTAACCTAACCTAACCTGACCTAATCGAGTTTCTTATAATACTGTATTTTGCAAGATATCGCACTAATTCTTGTCATTTTTTTTGCAGAACAATGAGTGATGTTTGTATTAATTTGAAGTGGCTATGGCAAAATGTGCCTGACGATGAATCCACAGTAAAGTTTTTCCAGGAACATGATGTTATTCCAAAGAAAAAGTTATGCAAACGCAAGCACAACATGGCAATTAAGTGCTTGGCTGGCGTGCCGACCTGGCGTTGCCAGAAGAGCATGTGGAACGAAAAGGTTTCGGTACGCAAAGGTACCTTGCTAGAGGGCTCAACGCTACCGCTATCAAAAATTGTAGGGTTCATATACGCCTGGACGAAGCAGTGAATTTGTATGGCGTAAGCGCCACACCAGCTAGGACTTATTCAAAACGATGTTGGAGTGTATTGCGTAGTTTCAGTAAATAGATTTATTCAATATCCAATAATATTTTTCTTTATCATTTCTCAAGAAAACCGATTGCAGAAACAAAATCAGGGTCATCGACTGCCCTTGTTTGCAATTTCGTAGGAAAATCGAGAGCAGTCCATGAAACATACTAGTCCCTAATATATACTCGTAATAACGACCCAAACTGAGATCTATAGACTTATTTAGGCTAGCAAAAGTATAGGCTTATTTAGGCTACTCATAGCTGTCACATATCGTAGGAGTAGTGAGCATGGCTGCGCCGTTTTCAATTTGTACTCTGGAAGAACAGAGATCTGTGGTTCGTTTTTTGTGGGCAGAAGATGTGAAAGGAGCTGAAATTCACACGCGTTTATGTGCTCAGTATGGGAATAATGCGTTACCACGGCGAAGTGTGTACGAGTGGATTCAAATGTTCAAGGAAGGTCGGACATGTGTGACAGATGCTCAGCGCTCAGAACGACCATCAACATCAACCAGTGGTAACAAGCAGGAAGAAGCCAGAGCCATGATTTTCGATGACAGAAGATCAACAATAAAAGAAATTGCATCTTCATTACACATCAGTCAAGGGTCAGCCTATTCGATAGTTCATGACATTCTTGGCTTTCACAAGGTTTATGCAAGATGGGTGCTCAAACAGTTGACAGAAGAGCACAAGCGTAATCGTATGGACATCTGCTCTCGTCTTTTGGCGCGGTATCATAATGAAGGTGAAAACTTTGTGGAGCGCATAATCACTGGGGATGAAACCTGGATCCATCACTATGAACCAGAAAGCAAACGACAGAGCATGCACTGGAAGCATCCAACATCACCCGTTGCAAGGAAGTTCAAAACTTAGCCGTCAGCAGGTAAAGTTATGCTAACACTGTTTTGGGATACACGAGGCCCTATCCTTGAACATTATCTAGAGCGTGGAACTACAGTAACAAGTGCATCGTTTTCTCACAGGATTCGGAATGAGTTAAAGCAAGCAATTCGCACAAAACGGAGAGGGAGATTGCCGGAAGGTGTTATTCTGTTACACGACAATGCGCGCCCTCATACCGCTGCACAGACTAGAAAATTCCTTCAAGAACTTAAGTATGAAGTTGTCGACCATCTAGCCTACAGTCCAGACATGACACCTTCAGACTTTTACCTGTTTGGACCACTAAAAGACGCTTTGATTGGTCAGCGATTCCAAGGCGATGATGACCTGAAGGAGGCGGTGCATGACTGGCTACGCATACAGCCAAAAACATTCTTTTGTGATGGCATTAGAAAGCTTGCAAATTGCCGGACTAAATGTATTGAAAAACAGGGAGACTATATTGAGAAGTGAGGTGTTTATAATCTATCAGATGTGAAAATAAAATTGTGAAAATAAAAAGTGCGGACACTTATTGAATTACCCTCGTATGCTCATATACTTCGTACAAACTTCTTATACCACGGACGGGTATGATATTCACCTTCGTTCGGCTTAAAATCCTAGGGTTGATTAGAGTTGAATTTATAATAGGTTATAACTGTCACTGACCACTATATTATTAATATGCACTGTACGTCATACGTATGACATTACATAATAATAATAAAAAAAAACTAATTGTGGTTACTTTTGGAGTAAATAATAATCTGACATTCTTATGCAAAAGCATAGAATTAAAAGTTAACGAAGTTCGTTCACTCAAATAATTAAAGCCTAAAGAATGGAAAGGACCTAAAATGTTGATTGTGCAGTTGCAAGAGAAAGTTTGTTGGAAATTACTATTTTAAAAAACCTCCAAAATTTATAGTATATATATATATATATATATATATATATATAATATATATATATATATATATATATATAATATATATATATATATATATATATATATATATATATTTATATATATTATATATATATATTTATATATATGTAAAAATGAACCATAAATAATTCCCATATTCCTATATTATCTTATCCTTCATGTAATTCTTGTATTCATTTATATAGTCTCTGTATCCATTGTAAGAAAAAGTATCCATTTTAAAAATTCATGTGTTATATGGTTCATGTATAATCTTATATATTTAACTTTATATAATGCCTATACTCCTATGTATGTACGTGTGTGTATTCATTTTTACATAAGGACCAAAATCGCCCAACGCGAGTTTGGATAAAATATTTGATTCACTTTACTTTGCTAAATAATTGGTGACCTGTTGTTTTTTAAAATCTCATAATCATTTTTTAGATTTCGCTTAATAAGGAATCCTGTTAAGCTTTGCAATGTTCACATTTTGTATACACTCTCTTTCGTTATAAACAATGAGATCATGTCTTGCCTAAGCATTAAAATTGTACATCTTAAACCTTAAAATTTCACTCATATGCATATTTTAGTGTAAAGATGCATAGTCCGATTTCCACTTTAGTTAACTTGGCAGATCATGATAACATCAGATCTGAAAAGTCGCGGTTTAAGATAAAAATATGGTTTCGTCTTCAAATATTTTGTTTACTCGTTCAAGCCTTACCACAGCTAAAAAATTTACTTATTTTAAATATTGTGCAAAAATAATACAGCCTTCTTAGCATTTAATAATAATAATGTTAGCAGTTTTTGGGTATATAAACCCATTCAAATTCATCCATTGTCATTCAGAAGCTAATTCAGAGGCTGAGCACTACCTGTATTTTTTAGCAGTAAATTACAGTGAAGCTAGTTTTTATTATCCTTCGAGCCTTGCTCTCTTCAGAAAAACTTAGAAAACTTTCCGGATACGCTATAAGAAGAATCCGGAACCTTCAGCATTTAGATTGCAAATCTACCAGAGTCCTCCGAGCCACTATAGAAGAACTCGGAGTAACATAGAAGAAAAACCACTTCAAGGCACCTATCCGTTGCTTGCCTCCTAAACCAGAACCCCCGTCAATCCGAACCACCCCAGGGCCATAGACGGAGGGGTTAACAACTGGCGACCCTTTAACCAGGATCTTCACGACTCCAGGATTCTTCCAGTCCTCCAGACCCTTTAACCAGGATCTCACGACTCCAGGATTCTTCCAGTCCTCCAGACCCTTTAACCAGGATCTCACGACTCCAGGATTCTTCCAGTCCTCCAGACCCTTTAACCAGGATCTTCACGACTCCAGGATTCTTCCAGTCTTCCAGACCTGGAACCAGAACCAACACCCAGTTGACCGGCGTGTCACGACTTCGAGTTCGTCACATCCACCCGTGAACCGGTGCGTTACGACTCCAAGTTCTTCACGCCTACTTTCATCTAGGAACAAGTGGCCAGCCAGACACGTCTTCAGGACACACCTCAAAAGGATTTCGCCATAGGAATCTTGTTAAGTACAAAACTCTTTTTTAAAATAATTTCTAAACATTTGAAAAGTAATTATTATTAACAATTAATATTTAGTATTGAGCCAGAATTAACAAAAAACACAGTGAACACTACAGACACCAGTGATACACTCTTGTTATTGAAAACAGTATTGTCACAGTTATTTTCAGTTATTTTTACTATTCTAGTTAGTATATTATAATTTTATTTAATGTACCAAACGTAGTATTACCATACCATCACGTACATTTGAGTGAAATTTTGTTTACATTTTTATTTTTGTTTGCAATCTTTTCAAATTTCCCCGAGTTAGGCAAATTGTTGTGCATTATTTTTTTTAGATAGTGTAGTTAGGAAAACCCCTTAAGTGATCATTCCATGAATTAAGATCGGTCAAGCAGACCTAATTAGAACATTAATAAGTACCTTCACATATGAGCGATTCAGACGGTGCGCTTTCTGACATCGAAGAATTACCTACACCCATTTTTCCACCTACCCCGCGCCCTTCAAACATATTCCAAACACACAAGTCAGTATGTCTCAGTCTCAAACCCCCGCCCCAGCATATATTAACTTAGGCAGATTAGTAAATCTCCTCATACTGTTTTAATTTTTAAGGGGACCATAGATAATCGTTTTGTTGAACCGCGCGTAAGACCTTGGGTTGAGTCTTTAGAGCAACATTTCTTACGCGAGAATATTACCGATGATGATATAAAAATCAGAGAAGCAAAAAGATTTATTGACCCTAAAGAGGGAAATGCCCATGACACAGTCACTTACGTCCCATCAATTAGCGAAGCTATAACATGGGACGATTTTAAACAAAACCTATTAGAATTTTTTAAAGAAATAACCCTTGCACAACCCTTAGCCACATTAGAAGCAGTCTTCCAAGTTAAATGGAAGAAAGAGGAACACGAGGATTTAAACAATTTTATTACACGTACACACAAACTTGTAGGAGAAGCCCTCCGGGCCGCAGAAAATGCATGTGGCATAACTTTTACTTCGAAACAAAGAAATTAATAGTAGCCACAACCATTTACCAAAACTTACCCGGAGCGCCTAAAAAAAAGTTTCAGGAGTTTTTAAATGTTGACAAACCTGTCAGTGTAGCCATAAACAAAACACGGGAACATCACCCCGATTTAGCAAACCAAACCTACCGAAAGGGTAGAGAAACCCCTGTACAGTATATTCAGCAGCAGCCACAACACCAATACCAACAGCAACAACAACAACAATATAAACCAAGGCAAATACAGGGAACACCCCAGAAACAAGCCCCCCAAACCCAGAATACACGCCCTCCTCCACAGTGTTTTAACTGTGATAGTTTCGGGCATATGATAAGTCAATGTAATTACCCCTCGTATTGCTCCCACTGTCACGAACATGGTCATCGCCGTGGCGATCGCCAAAAGTGTGCTGATAAAGCCCCTGCAGGGTATAGACCCCACTTTCAGAAACCAAACCAACCACGTCCCCAAAACGTATCCCAAAAGTCAACCAATCCCCAGAAACCAGTCCATTCCCAGCCTCAGTCGAACTACCAACCCAATAAATCACGACCACAGGGTCACCCACACTCTTACCCCATGTATAAACCCCAATACAACCAGCAAGGTCAACTAGTTCGGTACGTAGAAGTACCCGGGGAGGAATCATTTTCCCCAGAGAACAGTTTTCAAGAACACCCTTCAGCGTATGATATCCCCGTAGAATATGATCCAGGTCCTCCCATAGAAGACCATGTGATCCCTTTTTTAGACCCTACATTGGAGGCAGCAGTTCAACCTCCTCCCTCCTAAATTACAGTAGTAAGCCCAGATACGCACACAAACTCCCCATCAGGATAATAGGTGCGGACCTCTTAGATTTAATAATAAATTGTAGTACGGATAACCAAGATTTAACTGCTCTCCTAGATACAGGAGCACACGCAACGTTAATTAAGAAACAATGCGTAGATGAATTACTAGAGAGTACCAATTATAAATATGAACTTAAGGCACCATCCTGCCAACTTAGAGGAGTTACGGGCACACCCATACCCACATATGGAGAAATTGAGTTATATTTAGAAATTGGAAACGCGGTATACCCCGCGAAATGTTGTATAGTGGACACAGTCGCCACCTTTCAGACAGACATCCTACTAGGGATGGATTTTTTTAACCGGAATCAATGGGAGATTTACCCAGCCGGAAAGTTAGTAAAGTGTCGAAATAGGACACACCATCTCCGCGAGGATGACAGACAACTTAATGCTAATAGACTTAGCTCAGTTCAGATTTCCGAAAGAAATAGGAAACCCCCTCTACTTGATAGCAGATCAAGTCGGCCGGTTGCATCCAGAGGGACAACCGCTCCAGAAATCAGACCCCAGGGTAATCAGTTCCAGTTGTTGAATCCAGTTGGATCAACCCAGGCAGTTTCCAGACAGTCAGTTTCCAGACAGTCAGTTTCCAGACAGTCAGTTTCCAGTCAGTCAGTTTCCAGTCAGTCAGCTTCCAGTCAGTCAGCTTCCAGTCAGTCAGTTTCCAGTCAGCCAGTTTCCAGTCAGTCAGTTTCCAGTCAGCCAGCTTCAGTTCAGCCAATAAGGCAAATTTTAGTCGCCGAACCAGAATCAGATTCACAATTTTTCATATGCCCTACCGAGCATATAACAGTAGCACCTTATGAGAAGATTTGTTTCCTAGCAAAAGTAGTTAACAGTCAAGGAAAATTATTAGAGTCAGAGCGTACTCTGATTACAGAGAAAAGTAATTTCAAAAGAGATGTTCTTATTGCCCAAGTCCTTAGTCAGAGTCAGAATTCAGCTATCCCTGTTGTTTGTTTAAACAAAGGAGAAAGATCTATAGAATTAACTTCAAATCAGAAAATAGGAACTGTTTCCACAGTAGAAATAGATTCAGATTTCCCCATCAGTACGATAAATCGTGTTTCCAGTTCCTTAGAATTAAAGCCTTCAATATTAAAAGAAGAATATAAGAAATGTCTGAAGCACTCCCTTCAGGAGTCACCAGCTTTACAGGATCCCAAACTAATGGAATCACTTCTCGATTTCCTGATAAGAAATAAAGATGTGATTGCCCTAACCGGAGATCCTCTGGGCCGAACTAATTTGGTCCCTTTTGAAATCAAGTTGGAACCCAATTCCAAACCCATTTTCATTCCTCCCTATCGGGTTCCACATTCTCAGTTAGTCACTATTGAGGGACACATCAAGGACATGTTGGAGCAGGATGTCATTCAGCCTTCAGCTAGTCCCTGGTCCGCTCCTATGATTCTCGTCTCCAAAAAGGACGGAACATCTCGCCCTTGTATAGATTTTAGACGCCTGAATAACATTACCATCCCAGACCGTTTCCCGATTCCAAACATGCAGGAAACAATTCTGAACGTAGGGAAAGCGAATTTTTTTCATCCCTCGATTTAGCATCAGGTTATTGGCAAATGGAGGTCAGTCCCGAATCTCGGGCAGTGACTGCTTTCTCCACTAACCGAGGCCATTACGAATTCCAGGTTTTACCTTTCGGAGTCCGAAATGGGCCTGCTAATTTCTCTAGGTTGATGAATATAGTCCTTTCCGACCTATTAGGTGTCGAAGCTCTCGTGTATCTTGACGATATTATCGTCTATAGTTCGGACATAAAAACACACTTTCAACGCCTTCATAATGTGCTATCACATTTGAGAAAAGCACACCTTAAACTGAAGCTTGCAAAGTGCAATTTTTTACAAGAATCCCTGGTATACCTAGGATTCCTACTCTCGTCCACAGGAATTAAACCTGATCCAGCCAAACTCGAAGCCCTGGAAAGGTACCCTGTACCCAAGACCATCGACGACGCCCGTGCATTTATTGGTTTTGTCGGATTCTATCGGAACTTTATCCCCCAATTTTCGAATATTGCTAAACCATTACTAATTTGTTCCAGAAAAATTCGAAATTTAACTGGGAATCCGATCACCAACATGCCTTTGAAACTTTAATTAATAAACTAACCTGTCATCCCATTTTACAATATCCTGATTATACAAGACCCTTCATCATAGCCACAGATGCTTCCTCCTATGGACTAGGAGCCGTCCTGTTACAGGACGTAGACGGTGTGGAATTACCCATTGCTTATGCCAGTCAACTTCTCTCTGCACCTCAACGGAATTATTCCACTACGGACCGAGAGGCCCTAGCGGTATATTGGGCTTTGAAAAAATTCCGAAATATCGTCTATGGCTACGATGTAACCATCAAGACTGATCATAAGCCACTCACGTACCTCTTCAAGGACAAGCTACTTGAAGGACGATTGAGTAGATGGGCTCTGTTGATTCAGGATTTTGCAGCGAAAATCGTATACAAACCGGGAAAACTGCAAGTTATTCCAGACGGATTGTCGAGACTCAAGCCCGACGCCCGAGTGAATAAAATAGGACTTCTTCCTGTGTTCGACTACGAGTGTCTGCAATACTCCCAACAACAGGACAACACACCCAAAACCTTCGGGCGCGCCTGGAACAAAAGGAACCATCGAAGGTAAAAGAACAGTACAACCTCAAAGATGGGCTCGTACATTTCAGGAACGAAGATGGAAACGACCTCGTGGAGATACCAAAGGATCTCGTTGATATAGCCATTGGACTTTGTCACGACTCACCTTTTTATGGACACATGGGGCCGGATCGCACCATCAAAAGTCTTTTGGAGCGATACCATTTTCCCGAGATGAACAGAACGGTACATGAATACATCGCCGAATGTCCGTCGTGTTTAAAGCATAAGGGCAACGTACCATCCACCGCTCCAATGCATAAATATCCAGTATGCCAGAGGCCCTGGCAAAGAACTGGAATGGATATACTGGGACCATTTCCCAAAACATCAAAGGGAAATCAGTACATCATTGTGTTTACGGACCACTTCTCGCGTTACAGCGAAGTAGCCGCCATTCCAGATCAGACCTCGGAAACTGTGGCAAGAGCCCTAGTGGAACGCGTCATCCAAAACCATACCACTCCTTCCATCCTAATCTCGGATAACGCCCGTAGTTTCACTTCCAAACTGTTCGAGTCACTTTGTAACATGTGTAGAATTAAAAATACACACATTGTGGCATACCACCCGCAGGCAAACGGCTTAGTGGAAAGACACAATCGAAAGATCTTGGAAGCCCTGCGCCACGTTGTCGATGCATCCTCCCGTACATGGGATGATTCCCTTCCCATGGTACAAACAGCCATCAACAATGGCTATAATGTGTCCATCGGGGACACCCCTCATTTCGTTCTATATCACTACGACAAGCGTCTACCTTTTGATTTGCCCGACCAAACCGACCCGGCAGTCCTAACATCTTCCGAAATGGCAGAAGCAAATCAGCAACTAGCTGAACGATCTTTCAAGATTTTTGACATAATCCGCTATGCCCTCGACCAACGAAACCAACAGATGGAGCAAGAACAACATAGGCGTCATCCCCGTCAACGGACTATAATCGTTGGTATGCGATGTTATCTGAAGAGCGTGAAACCGCCAGGGGCTCATCGAAAATTATACCCGAAATGGGATGGCCCATATAGGATTATGAAAGACCTCGGAAAAAATCGTTATGAAATCCTCGACCTCCGGGATCATTCCAAACTAAAGATCATTCACGCTGACAATTTGAAGATAGCTTCCGAGCAACACCTTCCCAAAAAACAGCTGCCAGGCGTTCGAGCCGCCTATCCTTCAAAAGGTCAAGATATTAACAAATCGGGCAGGGATCAAAAAACTGAAGTAGTCACCGCGGGAACCGCTACCCATGACGAAGATTGGTACCTCGTAATACCACCATTACTCGAGGCAATCTCTGAACAAGAGGAGGCCCCAGAGCCAAGCGTCCCATCGGACCCAGACCCTGGAGAAACCCCTTCGAGAGAATCACTCAGTGGAACTCCACCATCTCCTCCAACTCCACCATCTCCTCTGTCACCACCCTCGCCGATTGATGATCGACGCACGGACCCGACATACCGCCCGCAAATGCATCACCCACGTGAACTAGAACCTTCACATAAGAAACGAACCCGCTCAGAATCCGAGCTCAACGGTCGACCCCCATTACCACCAAAACGAGGCCGACCCCTTCGCCCACCAACACAAGTATCCACACAAGTATCCACACAACTACCCCCAGCTCCGTATAACTTAAGGCGTAGAAATGAATAAAATTGTCCCCCTTATAATTTTCCAAATTATTTACTCTTGTAGACCTAGCATTAAAATTTCTACCGGAGTTGTTATAGAAAAACTTGCAGAAGGTAAATTTTTGAAAGGGCATGCAGACCTTTATATAAATTTGCAACCCCCTGCTAGAATTAAAATCAATCTCCTTCAGATACAAACCCAATTAGAAACGTTTGAAAGTAAAGTCCAAAATTCTTTCCAAGGAAAAGATCAGATTAGTCGCGTTCTGTTAGAAAATACCCTCGAAAATATTCAAACTACAGCACGCGCCCTATCAGAAATATTAGCCTTACCATGGATACAAACTGAAACCAAAAATTCCGAAAACTTTAACCAAAGAAGTAAAAGGGGACTGATAGATATAGGAGGGAAACTGTTCAAAGGTTTATTCGGATTAGCAACCGAAGAAGATATTAAAAGAGTTGAACTTAAATTGAATCTCTTCGCTCGGAATCGACAATATAATGGACACATGTTAGAACAACTATTAGGTCATTACACGAAAACAATCGCTTCCTTCACTCCCTTTCGGACAGATTCACATACCTTGAATCCATGTTAGCTCAATACAAAGAACACAAACGATATCTAGAATTAATAGAAATAATGAACATACAAGTAACCCTAATCGATAAATACTTACAACGAATAACTACGATTCATTCCAAGGTTTTGCGTGCAACCCAGCTAGCCCATGGAAAAATCACTCTTTCCACCCTAATACCATGGGAAATACTCCAGTCCTTGATTCACACCGCCCAGTCACAATTAAAATTATCACCCATATTCCCACTCAACCACACTAATTACCCTCAATTTCTAGAATACACCTGGACTGTACATGGACCACGCCCCTACACATACCTCATAATTATACCATTTTTCGATTTCCTCACTTATGACGTATATAGATTTCACCCTTTCCCAACACCCTACCAAAATAACTCTAATGTCTATCGATTGTATTTACCCACCGTACCACCTTACCTTTTCCTCACCAAAGATCTATCAGCTTATTCTATGATGTCAGATAGCGACGTCCGGCATTGCCGATTCCCGCAACCAAATAAACAACTCATCTGCCCTCCACTCAAACCAGTTATTCTTCCCACTACTAGGTCTTGCTTTGTCGATTTAATTCGTGACCGGCATGCCCCCGTATGTTCATTTAAAAAATTTCATTCCCCTAAAACCATCCAACTACGAATTGGACCAGACATCTGGGTTTCCTTCGCGAACAGGACTGCCGCTACCCTCGAGTGTCCATCAAATTATTCCCTCATTACAATCCCTATGATTATTCGGCTACCAATTGGTTGCTCCTTGCGTTCAAAAGCCCTCCAAATATACAACCCGTATAAGGTTACCCTTAATAACTCATACCCATTTCCGTCGCAAATTAAATTTAAACCCGTCATAGAGATCTTAAATCTCTCCATAAAACCTGTAACCATCCTACCCGAACTGCATGCCCCTGAATGGAATGATCAATTGAGCCGGTTTAAAATTTCGGATGATAACCAAAACAACCTCTTACAAATACTACAACCGGTAACCATTTTCTCAACATCTGCCGTTAGTATCATTATTGTGTGTGCTATTATCCTCGGTGTATTTGTGATGAAAAGATCATTCTGGGAACAAAGAAAACCCAGTGACACGGAACATGAAACTATTTATGCACGACCAAGAGTGCGTACCCAGACCACGTGAACTAGACTTAAACCACCCGACTTATGTTGTATATATAAATCTGTATTATAAAACCAATAGTTATCATCTAGTTAGCCTTAGTTAGGATGTTACGTTATTATATTAATATCATTCTAGAGGGAAGAGCCCTGTAAAAATGAACCATAAATAATTCCCATATTCCTATATTATCTTATCCTTCATGTAATTCTTGTATTCATTTATATAGTCTCTGTATCCATTGTAAGAAAAAGTATCCATTTTAAAAATTCATGTGTTATATGGTTCATGTATAATCTTATATATTTAACTTTATATAATGCCTATACTCCTATGTATGTACGTGTGTGTATTCATTTTTACATAAGGACCAAAATCGCCCAACGCGAGTTTGGATAAAATATTTGATTCACTTTCAACTTTGCTAAATAATTGGTGACCTGTTGTTTTTTAAAATCTCATAATCATTTTTTTAGATTTCGCTTAATAAGGAATCCTGTTAAGCTTTGCAATGTTCACATTTTGTATACACTCTCTTTCGTTATAAACAATGAGATCATGTCTTGCCTAAGCATTAAAATTGTACATCTTAAACCTTAAAATTTCACTCATATGCATATTTTAGTGTAAAGATGCATAGTCCGATTTCCACTTTAGTTAACTTGGCAGATCATGATAACATCAGATCTGAAAAGTCGCGGTTTAAGATAAAAATATGGTTTCGTCTTCAAATATTTTGTTTACTCGTTCAAGCCTTACCACAGCTAAAAAATTTACTTATTTTTAAATATTGTGCAAAAATAATACAGCCTTCTTAGCATTTAATAATAATAATGTTAGCAGTTTTTGGGTATATAAACCCATTCAAATTCATCCATTGTCATTCAGAAGCTAATTCAGAGGCTGAGCACTACCTGTATTTTTTAGCAGTAAATTACAGTGAAGCTAGTTTTTATTATCCTTCGAGCCTTGCTCTCTTCAGAAAAACTTAGAAAACTTTCCGGATACGCTATAAGAAGAATCCGGAACCTTCAGCATTTAGATTGCAAATCTACCAGAGTCCTCCGAGCCACTATAGAAGAACTCGGAGAGTAACATAGAAGAAAAACCACTTCAAGGCACCTATCCGTTGCTTGCCTCCTAAACCAGAACCCCCGTCAATCCGAACCACCCCAGGGCCATAGACGGAGGGGTTAACATATGTATATATAATATATTATATTTATATATATATGTATATATATATATATATGTATATATATATATGTATATATATATATATGTATATATTATATATTTATTAATTTATATATATATTTATATATATATATATATATATATTTATATATATATATATATATTTATATATATATATATATTTATATATTATAGATATATATATATGTATTATTTATATATTATTTATATATATAATTTATATATATATATTATATATATATATATTATATACATATATTATATATTTATATATTTATATATTATTATATATATATGTAATTTATATATTATATACTGTATTTATTTATAATTATATATATATTATTATATATATATATATATAATATATATATATATTATTATATATATATTTATATATATATAGATATTATATATAATATAATTTTATATATATACATATATATTATATATATATATATATATATATATATATAGATATATATATATATATATATATATATATTTATATTATATATATATTTATATATATATATATATGTATATTTATATATATATATATATTTATATTTATATATTATATATATATATACAGGGTGGGCGGAAAGTAGCTCCTAATTTAAATTACACATACATATGTATAAATTGTGATTGTATTGTTATATTGTTATAGGGTGTTCTCTAAAGTGGTACAATTGTAACGGTAATCTTTTTCTCAAAGTGTTCTCTTTGTGTTCTCTAAAGTGGTACAATTTTAACGTCATTTTTTTTTTTTCATTTCAGATTGAAGGGTAACATGGCTGAGCGTTTTAACACTGCAGGAGCGTGCCCAGTTGGCGGCACGGTACGAAGTTTGGCAATCTGTCGTTCGAGTTCAAAGATGGTGGCGGGCCATTCACGGACCACGTGCCCAAGTGGACCCGAAAACAATCAAGAACTGCCACTCGAAGCTCATGACCACGGGGGTCTGTGGCAGATGTTCGAAGATGTGGTCGCCCTTCGACACCAGGGCCCAGGAGACGGTGCAGGCAGTTCAGGAAATGTTCGCACGGAGTCCACGAAAGTCAACTCGCCAGGCAGCTCGGGAAAGTGGACTCTCCCGTACTTAGTGCGAACTGTGCTGAAGAAGGAGCTGAATGGCGTGCGTGGAAGCCGCATTACTGCCAATCTCTCTCGGACGAGGACTGCGACATTCGCATGGAGTTCGGGGAAATCATGCTGGCTTGGCATGAAGACTGGCCCATCTCTTCCGCAACATCCTCTGGAGCGACGAGGCGGTGTTCCACGTCGGAGGCTTTGTCAACCGCCACAATTGCCACTACTGGGCAGGTGAGGATCCCATGGTTACCGCTGAAAAACGGCAGAATCGGTTCAGTGTAACGGTGTGGTGTGGTACGACTCAGATCAGTTGTGGGCCCGTCCTTCTCCGCAACACCATGAATGCTGAGCGGTACCTTGCTATGTGCGAAAACGAGGTCTGGCGGTTGTCAGCACATGGGAGAACATCGACGATTTGATATTTATGCAAGATGGCGCCCCTCCGCACTTCGCTCTTGTTGTCCGTTAGTGGCTGGATGCCCACTTCCCTGGGCGTTGGATGGGTCGTCTTGGTCGACATCAATGGCCAGCCAGGAGCCCCGACTTGACACCGTGCGACTTTTTCTTTGGGGGTGAGTAAAAGGAAGAAGTCTCGCACCAAACCGAGGACATTGGAAGAACTGGAGGACCCGAATTCGGGAAGTCATGTCCTCCATCCCGCCGGAGTTCCTGCTAAAGTCAGTGGACGCCATTCCTGGGCGGCTCCAGAAGCTGGTGGAAAGAGTTGGAGCCCACATTGAATTTTAGAGAAAACCTACCATGTATGCCTACCTTTTCGTATTATTTCTTCCGAAATAAATGGATAATATACGTATTTTTTACCAATCCAAAATAGGGAGCTACTTTCCGCCCACCCTGCCACCCGTATATATATTATTTATTATATTTATATTATATTTATTATATTTATATATTTATTTATATTTATTTATATTTATTTATATTTATTTATATTATTTATATATATTTATATATATATATATATTTATATATTTATTTATTTTAGGGTGGCCCTTATATACAGTATATCAAAAAAAAATTTCAAAATTATTATGATCGCAATCTTGAAAGTAGTTCGAATTGATGTAAATACACTGCATATAAATTTGAAACATTTATTCCAACATTTTGAGGTAGCTCAAGCAGCATGAAGTTTAAACATATTGAATAATGAATACACATGAAAAACGAAACTTATACAGCCATGGAAAGAGTTTTTTTCAAGCTATCTGAGAGGAGACGTCGGTGTTCGTTGAGAACTTGTAGAAGAAACTGTAACTGTTCTTTATCCTTCGTAAGTTGGCTGCTGTATTATTGAATGAGAGCAACCGCTCTCTCTTTATAGTCATTCACAACTTTGATGGCCCTCACCTTCTCTTTCGCTCGTTTGTACTCCTCCAGTTCGCTCCAGGTTGTTGGATCTTCCTTGAGAAAGTGTTGCGATAGATTAAACTTTGTGAATAGAGTGCGGGATCTGTTTGTAACGAAATCCTGTAGTGACTTATCTCCGAAAGTTTTCAGATCAACTTGAACTTTTTTGGGGGGGTGCTTCAGCGTTCTCCGCACTACTGTTAGCATTCAGCGCGTGAATCAACTGAATCTTTGTCGAAGCAGAGGTCTTGTCATCAAAAAAGGCCAGAGCAACCAATTCTTCTGAAAAGTACCAGAAATGGTTGGACATTTTGGCCGAGGCGACTTGTGAAATGCCTGGATGTATTGACGAGTAACCCAGCAAATCTTTGAGGAACTGAAGATCATTTGCTGGAGCACAGGGTGCGCTGGGACAAGTGATCCAGGCTTTAATGTAGAGACGTACTGCAAAAAGGCAGATATCTCGTAGATCCTTCTCCTCGCGAGAAGAGAGGTGGAACTGGCCACGAAACATCCATACTTTCAGACTGTAGATGACTTTTGACATCCAACGGGCATAGTGCATGGACCCTGGAGTCATAAAACGGGTGCCTTTTGCTGGCACTTCTCCGAAGAAGATGCTTGCCAGCTCCAGCAGCTCTCTATAATCGTCTCTCGGTGAGCTTCAGAAAGCTGTGAGTAATGAATATCAAAAGCTCCTCTTTCTCCCCTGAGAGAGATTGGCATATGAAGGGATCGGTGAAACCGTTCTGGAAATTTTGTTTGTCATGACATTGCCACTTAGCTGCAAATCGCTTGAAGAGGGGTGTTTCGGACGCACTCGACTCTCCCATACAACGTTTGAAAACAGCTGCTATTACAAGCTCGCAAATATGGTGACAGCAGGCGAAGAAGAGAAGGTTGCGTCCGAGATTCTGCTCAATCAAGATACAAGCGCCATTTATTCTTCCTGTGTTCGAGCTAGCTGTGTCGAAACTCATACCTTGAACCTTTTCTTCTATTCCCCACTCTCTGAGTGCATTACAGACTGCAGTAGATTGTGCTTGTTCAGTTGCAGAAGGGAGTTTCGCCACTGTTAGTAATTGAGAGGTACCGCTTCCTGAGACGAGAACTGGCAGACGATCAGAATACTCTTTTCCAGTAATATTGGGCAGTATTTTTCCGTCCCAGTGCACTACGAGAGGACCTTCCACCTGAAAAGTTTCTTTGAGTAGATGAAACATTGTATCTCGGTGTTGTTGACGAGAACGCTGAATTGTCTGCCGGTTGAATGCCAAATCTGTGACATCATGGCCCAGGCTCTTAGCTGTTTCAATCATTACCATTGTTGCCTTTCTGTCAGAGAGTTTGATATAGTCGAGAACAGCAGATAAGGTTGAGGTAATGACCATCTTTCGACCACGCTGACGAGGCTGATCGCTTGTGCTAGGTCCTGGCTCAGCAGTCCACTCAGGCTCTTCGGGTTTGACTTCAGGATCTGATTTACTGCTTGGTGAAGCCTTCATTACTTTAGTAGCCGCCTCCTTCTGTGAAAGGAAAAGAAGGACCAGATTAGTTTTGTGCTTTTATGAAGTAAAATCAGCAGTAAATAAATGTATAGAACCATGAAAATAATGTGTATATATAGAACAGAATAATATAGAACAGAACAGAACAGAAAAGAATAGAATAATGTATATATAGTAAAATATATAGAACCATGTAAATAATAAATGACATCATTAGATTTTATATAAAGCTAAGCACAACCCTTGAAGTTTCACGTGTGTGTCTTTGATCCTCTTCCATTTTTCTCTTAGCAGCTCTCTGTTCTTTGTTGTGCAAGCTGACATCAAACCCAGTCATGCAGCCGCGTCGCCCCTTTTCTCGTTGAGCTATAAAAAATTCACGATCTTTGGGGACAGTAATCCTCTTTTAGGTGTCCGCATGTGGAATGTCGAAGAGATCATCGAGCGCACTAATAAACTTCTCTTCATTAGACTTCTGAGTAGTTGATGTTCGTCCCTTGTTCTTTTTCAGCAGCCTCCAGTTTTCGAACACTTTCTCAAGCTTTTCCTTGCAATGATGTACTTCTTTGGTCGGTATTCTAGCTTTCTCCCAGAATGGCAGAATTTTCTGAATTACATATGTTGACGCATCTCGTTTAGTTTCTTCTTTTTATTTATCACTTCCAAGTAGATAAATATAATATTAAAAAATTAATAAATTAATTAAATATAATTATTAATTAAATATAAAATTAAAATTAATTAAATATAATAAAAAAAAATACGATTTGAGCACATTCATATACCTCTAAAAAATTCTTCAAATCTAATATACTATTTCAGAAATGAAGCCTTATATTTATAGATAGACATATATATAAGTGGAGAACCCGCCCTTCGTGCGGGTGGCAAAAATATCCTAGCCGACGGTGGAATATTTTTGTAGTTCGAAGACTGTTATTAGTTAGGTTAATTAAATGCCGGTCAGGTTAATTGTACGCCCTTGACGATTGGTTAGGTTAAGTCGTGATAGTTTCTTTAGTTTTAACGAAAATATCACGACTTAACCTAACCAATTGTCAAGGGCGTACAGTTGACCCACACACACACACACACACACACGGGCGTCCTTTTATTATTATAGATAGACTTTTAAAATTATAATTAAAAGTAGAATTCATTACGCCTTTTTCTAATGCATTAAAATACAAATATCGCCCATATTAAAATACAAATATCGCCCATATATATATATATATATATATATATATAATATATATATATATCAAGAATCTTCTTCTCTTTTTGAGCGTGACCGACTGACAGACATTCCTGGGTGTTTATATTAGGGGTACAGTTCTTCCCATGCCTGTACACGCATTTTTTTAATTTTTCATTTTTAATCATAATTTTGGCACAAAATAAGTCAGTATTTACTAAACATTTAATATCATTCGATTCACAAAAGATTTATTTATCGATTCAATTTAAAAAAGTATATATTTTTAAAATTCATAAAACTTTTTGCAAAAAACTAAAAACAAACATGCATTTTTAAAATTCAATGATTTTTATACAAAATATTTTGATATTTGTTATAATTTTAACATTTTTCAATTCACAAAAGATTTCTTTATCGATTCAATACAAAAAATTACATAATTAAAACGAGCAATTTAAATAAACACGAGTTTAAAGTTAAACGAGCCACACTCGAAATTATTTACTGTGACTTTTGTGAGTTTTATTACTGTGGCTTTTGTACAAATAATTTTACGTATACACAAACAATTTGATAGGATATTGATTTATCATTCTATTTTTTAGTTGTCATAGAAATACGTTAATTAAGTTATCTGATTAGATGCACTTTTATAGTTGAAGATCATTTTTAGAAAATTATTTATTTTCCCCACTTTAAAATAGTAAAAAATTTCTATTAGGTATCCTAATATCATTATGCTTGTCGCTGTAAGTAAGAAAATAACAATTATTTTCCATTTTATGAAAATTTCGGACCCCATAGACTTACAAAACCAATTTCTCCCTTTTCTTTATCAAAAATTTTTGATTTTCGGAAGTCTTTCGGTTATAAATTTGTACCAGTCTATTGTTTATCTATAATAATAATAAAAAGACGTGTGTGTGTGTGTGTGTGTGTGTGTGTGTGTGTGTGTGTTCCAGCCATCAGCCATAACTCCAAAATGGAAGCAGTTACAAACATGAAACTTCACACACATATTGATTAGGTCCCGAGGTTGTGCACGTGGGTGTTAATAAATTAAATAATTAATTTTAAAACATTAAATGACGTCATCAAGATCATTACGAAACCTATGGTAAAATTATTGAATACCCGGTTAGGTTCATTGAATGCCAGGTTAGGTCATCTGTACGCCCTTGACGATTGGTTAGGTTAATTCGTGATATTTTCGTTGGCTTTAACGAAAATATCATGACTTAACCTAACCAATCGTCAATGGTGTACAATTAACCTAACCTGGCGTTCAACTAACGTACCCGGGCATTCAATAATCTAATCGGGCATTCAGTTGACCTAACCGGCCATTTAATTAACCTAACCGGGCATTCAGTTTACCTAACCGGGCATATATATATATATATATATATATAGCGTTCAACATCCACCCGGCAACGCCGGGTCGCTCCGCTAGTTCTTTCCTATTCATGTGTCGCAGTTTTACATGGAATCAAACCTATTCAGGGGGTGCAACACAAAAAATTCAAAAATTCAAAAATAAGGGCCACCCTAATATATATAAAAAGAAAAATAGCAAACGTTCCCAGACATTCTCAAACATTCTGTCACCAACATAAATCTGCTTATCTTAACCTGAATAAATAAACCTTTGCTTGTACATTTTTCTGTAAATTTTACAAAATAGTTATATTCGAGTAGATAATCTTTAAAACAAAGCATTAATAATATTATCTATTAATATTATTACCTGTCAATAAACTACATTGTTTTTAACCCCTGAAATAAAATGTTACACTTTTTTCAGAATTTTTGCGATTTTACTGCATTCAATTAAATCAATTTTTGTCACACAGCATGCGAAAATATCCTTGTGTTCAGTAAAGAAAATTAATTAGAAAGTTTGGTTAGTTTTGGCAATTAATAATAATCTAAGAGAAAATAATTGAATCTGTTTTAAGCGGAAGGAACACCACAAAACATTTATGTGATAGATGGTTATGCTTTTGTTTCCTTTATGATGTCGTGTGTTACTTTTGTCCATACTCTCTGTCCCGCGCATGCGCCAAATGCGCCAACAAGGTTTAGAATAAGAAGCTGCTTTTAGCGGTAATGACTAATTTTCTTGTTAAAAGGGATGTTGGTGACCATGCGTTTATACATACAAAAGACTTTCAAAATTTAAAAAAACAGGTAATATAAAGATTAGCCACGAAAGACTACTTTTAGGTCTTTCTTACGCTTCAATGGGGTGAACATTAAAAGCTGAACCAATTTCAAGTATATAAATTTGCCCATAAATTTAACCTGCTTTAAAATTATTATTTAATTTATTACCTTTGTGGAGGTCTGGGTAAAAAAATAAATAAATAAATAAAAATAATTGATTTTTTGGATCACCTGAAGATCAAGGCCCCATGCAGGGTCGGCGAGAGCTGCCCTGAGCCCCGGGGAAGGATTGGTATATGGGCCCCCCCTGTTTACTCAGTATTTTATTATGAATGTTTTTTTGTGTACATAAGAAGCAAACTGATTATATGTCCAAGTCACTATTCAAAACTTACAGTATGATAATCCCTATAAACTGTATGTTCATTAATTATATTTCCTCTTTGTTATTTAATCAATTGCTTTATTAATATTTTTAGATTTTATCCCCTCTTCCGGGTCGGGGATTTAACCCGGCTTCCCCGCCCTCTCGGTGGCCTGCCCCCATGTATTCTTGTTTTTTGCTTTACAGTACCAAATATAATAATAAATTAAATTGAATGCCCGGTTAGGTCATCTGTACGCCCTTGACGATTGGTTAGGTTAAGTCGTGATATTTTCGTTAGTTTTAACGAAGATATCATTTGGTAATTGAGGCTGAGGGCCCTGATCTTCAGGTGATCCGATTTTTTTTACGATTTCATAATTGCAAACAAAACTCATACACATTATTAATCTAAGCCAGGAAATGTTTTCCTTTGAAATACTGAAGAGTTGATTAAAGTCTTAGAAATTAACTTTCATTTCATTTCAGTCTCTGGTGTTTTTAGTCCAGAATTTTACAGTTAATGGGGCCCTTTAAAAAAAAATAAATAATAATGATAATAATAATAATAATAATAATAATAACGCTCATTTTAGAAAATAAATAGAATTTTCACCTGTAATTTATTAGCGCTTCCTTATGGTAAAAGATGTTTCATCAATCTTCATCAATATGATTGCATAACAGAATTATCATTAATTCAAAAGTTCTGAGTGTATTAAAAAAATTTCTTCAAACAATTTAGTTATTTACAATGGTACGATCTAAAACATTTTCCCAACTCAACCCAACCTAGGAGTCATGAGGCAGGAGCGAACCAGAGCCTCACCGGCCAGAGTCCGCCACCATAATTACTAAGCTACTGAACCCACGAAACCCTTAATAATGAATGTAATTATGCCAACATGTTAATTTGGTATTTATTTATACACGTATTCTGAAGACAGCAAAATCATATAAAATTAAAGTTGGAAAATTTTTTATAAACCTAACCTAACTCAACATAACTAGACTTGCCCTGACCTAACTTAGCATATATGCAACCACTGGCGCCCTTGATAAGAATGATTCTCCCCCTTTCCCACCCTCGTTTGAACCCTATTGTTAACGAATTTATATTGTTAATGATGTTGTTATCTTCAGTTTTACTTGGGCACAGACATTCTATAGACACCTCTAAAAAGCAACTTAACCTAACCTTATCTAACTCACAGTAACTTACTGGTTAAATGTCACGTTCAGAGAATGACGTTGGTCCGTTCTTTTTTTTTTTTATAAATAAATATTTCAGAAAGTTTTGAGAAACAACAAAATCGTCGACAGAGGTGTCGAGTCGACACTTTTGGTGGACACAAGTTTACGCGTCTATCAAGATGCACATTCAGTTCCCGACCTTAAAATTTTGTCCGATTCGATAGCTTGTATGGAAGGGCTCGAAGATAGGATCGAGACAGGATCGGATGTACCCCCTTTTCAGCCTTGACGGCTTTTAAGGCAAAGATAGAACGCACAATACTTTACAAATAATGTTATTTTTTTCTAACACGAACAATTTATTAAATGATGTATTATAACTAAAAAGCTATCTATTTGTCCGCAAACAGAATTTCAATGATAAATCAATAGTGTTCTGATGCATCATTTCGTTTTTTTTCCTCATGGATAGCTGTAATCTTAAATAAATATCTTATAAATTTAAAAAAACACATGTATTTTATGCTTCCTCTTTTTGATGTACGCGCATGTGGTCAGTTTATTAATTACTATCTAAATTTGGTGTTATTATCTAAGTCTGAAAATAAAAGGAATAGCTAGTTTAACTTTATAGCACGTTATTATGTTCAGCGGTTCAATTACAGTCTATGTAATTTGCTTTGCATGAAGTGTTTTTTAATTTTTTTTAATTTATGGTTGTACTTCAAAGTTCTCAAAGCGTTTATATACAAATGATTTAAAGTTCAGGACTGAAATGTATTCCGTGTATACTAAAAGCACCCGTCACCCGCATGCATGTGATCGTTAACCAAATTTATGCTTGGTCGTAAATGCAGTTATTATTCACGTACGTGAATATTAATTTCCATTATTTGTTTTCGTGATAGAGAAATATCAATTATAAAAAGGTAACGTTTCAATCAATAATATAAGAGAATTACTTAAAGCCCGTCAACAATGATATTACTAAAAAGCCGCAGTGAAGCGCATAAACATTCTCGCGAGGTTTTTCGTGTATGTATTAATAAGGCGACAATTTTGTTTTTATCTCCTTTACTTACTGTAAAACGCAGCGACAATTCCGTTTCATAAATTAGAATCGAGAAATATAAAATCTTGTTTCCAGAATAATTTAAGATTACTTCTCGAGCGATTTCTAAGGGCGGTAATTCCTTTTCGGCGATAGCAGGTGTCCGCGAAGTTAAGGATTTAAGCGTGTGTTAATTCTAACCCGACAGATTGGAAGGCGAAATGATACGAATTAGTCTTCTCGGACGATCTATTTTCAAAATGAAATCACATTAAAAGGGGACAAATTTGACGCGCGAAGGAAGCGCTTGGTCGCCTTTCCTTATAATGATGCTCCAAACTTGTTCAGTGCACTAACTTTGTGTGTTCCCTTTTTGACTATGATAAATCAGTTCAAGGGTGTAGTAATGCCAATAGAAACACAGAAACATGGATACAAAACTTGCATATGAAATAGAAGAAGCATTCAGACAGTGGCGGTTCGTGAGGGAAGGCTGCGGTCTGTAAGATATGAAATAGGTCGATGGAGTCTGTATATTTCTTCTTTTTAATTCATATTGTCCTTCGGGGACAATATGAATGAAAAAGAAAGAAAATATACAATCATTTTATATGTAAATGTAACTTGTATAACAATATGTATGTGTAAATGTATTTTCTATAACAATATGTATATGTAAATGTATGATTACCATTATGGTGAATATTATGCTATATATGGCGAATATTATATTATGGTAATATTGTCAAGTTTCATACGAGGATGTCAAAATATTTAAGAAAAATAAATTTATAAGCCCACCTTGGCGGTTTGTCATGCAGAAATAGAATCTGTCACGTGATCCTTTCCTTCTCTCCAAATCAGGGAATTCCAAAAGGCAAAGATTCGCTCTGCCTTTGCTCCATCTTCTCAAATTTTCAATGCACGTCTTGCAGCACATATGAGGGGCGAAATTTTTGTCCTGGTCCCCTAGCTTAATTCCAAAGTATGCTCTATACATTGTCTTCACAAATTTAGTGATTTGGGACTGGTTATTTGGCATGGTAACCGTCCCACATATGTAGCAGAATCTATTGGGATCATTTTTACACGCTCTATTCATATGAAATATTTTATCTATATGCCTGAAAAGTAAAAAAAGATATTATACAAGTGAAACAAGTGATGATAGATGTTACTGTTCCAATCCGCTTGACAAAATCACGAAAATTCTATTTTACTTATGAGGCCATAGCCGGATACCTGAGCTGATTGAGAAAAACGGATTGCAGATTCGAAATGAGCAGGAAAAACTCTATAAGAATCATTTACAAAACCCTTGACAGCAAAAATTGATGCATACCAGTGTTATTTGTAGAAACTCTTGAGAACAGATAGCGACACTGGCATTATTTGTTGTTTGTACATACTACAAACGGTTGTAACTTTTAGGAATGAATCTTGGGTTTAGCGCTGATCAGTTGACTTACCTTACCTTAAGAACCTTATGTTTTCGTGCCCCGCCTCATTAACAAATGTTTTTAGAACATAATTATTTCCATTCATCACTCTGGTTTACATATTACTAAGGAAATATAAATGAATAATTAAATATAAATTCAAGAAGGGGCTATATACGAGGGTAATTCAATAAGTACCCGCACTTTTTATTTTCACAATTTTATTTTCACATCCGATAGATTATAAACACATCACTTCTCAACATAGTCTCCCTGTTTCTCAATACACTTAGTCCAGCGATCTACAAGCTTCCTAATGCCATCACAAAAGAATGTTTTTGGCTGTGTGCGTAGCCAGTCATGCACCGCCTCCTTCAGGTCATCATCGCCTTGGAATCACTGACCTCTCAATGCGTCTTTTAGTGGTCCAAACAGGTAAAAATCCGAAGGTGTCAGGTCTGGACTGTAGGCTGGATGTTCGAGAACTTCAAATTTAAGTTCTTGAAGGAATTTTCTAGTCTGTGCAGCGGTATGAGGGCGCGCATTGTCGTGTAACAGAATAACACCTTCCGACAATCTCCCTCTCCGTTTTGTGCGAATTGCTTGTTTTAACTCATTCCGAAGCATGTGAGAATACGATGCACTTCTTACTGTAGTTCCACGCTCTGACAATGTTCAAGGATAGGGTCTCCTGTATCCCAAAAACAGTGTTAGCATAACTTACCTGCTGACGGCTGCGCTTTGAACGTCCTTGCAACGGGAGATGTTGGATGTTTTCATTGCATGTTCTGTCGTTTGCTTTCTGGTTCATAGTGATGGATAGAAGTTTCATCTCCAGTGATAATGCGCTCCAAAAAGTTTTCACCTTCATTATGATACCACGCCAAAAGACGAGAGTAGACGTCCATACGATTACGCTTGTTGCTCTTCTATCAACTGTTTGGGCCCCTCTTGCACAAACCTTTGAAAGCAAGAATGTCATGAACTATCGAATAGGCTGACCCTTGACTGATGTCTAATGAAGATGCAATTTCTTTATTGTTAATCTTCTGTCATCGAAAATCATGGCTCTGGCTTCTTCCTGCTTGTCACAATGGTTGATGTTGACGGTCGTTCTGAGCGCTGAGCATCGTCACACATGTCCGACCTTCTTTGAACATTTGAATCCACTCGCACACACTTCGCCGTGGTAACGCATTATTCCCATACTGAGCACATAAACGCTGTGTGAATTTCAGCTCCTTTCACATTTCTGCCACAAAAAACGAACCACGGATCTCTGTTCTTGCAGAGTACAAATTGAAAGCGGCGCAGCCATGCTCACTACTCGTACGATATGTGACAGCTACGAGTAACCTAAATAAGCCTATACTGTTTGCTAGCCTAAATATCCTATACTGTTGCTAGCCTAAATAAGCCTATAGATCTCAGTTTGGCTCGTTATTACGAGTATATATTATATATACTATATTATCAGTAAAATAAAAAGTGCGGATACTTATTGAAGTACCCTAGTATTAACAATGAACGTGAATAAAAAATGGTCTTGTAAAACCTAAAAATAAAAACCCTTTGGACATGATGACAGTGTTCATGGTATTCGCAAGCCTATCATCCTGAACGAACAGAGCCGCTGGTATGTATTATTGCGCCCTGAGCAAATTCCATATTCATTCATTATTTATTTACATTTAATATTGAACATAGATTCAGATATTATTTTGTGTTATAACAAAGACAGAGCAAAAACCGGATATAATTTATATATATATATTATATATATATATATATAAGGGTGATCCAGAGAAATGGGACCAAAAGAAAACCCCTGTAACTCTTAAAGTATAAGTCCTTTTATAAAATCATACGCATCATTCGAAAGAGGATAATTACAAGTTTGTACAGGATTGTATAGGTTTTGACAGTACAAGACAAGATAAGATACAAAACAAAATAAAAGTGTTAGTTAAAACTAAAACCTTCAGTGACTGCATGGACTGTGGAACAGCTGCGTTTCATAACTGAGCAATATTATGAGCATGGAAGAAGTGTAGTTCAGCTCAAAGATCTTTCAAGACAAATTTTCAGATGTCAAAATCACCTTCTAAGAGCTGAAACTACACTTCTTGCATGCTCATAATATGCTCAGTTATGAAACGCAGCTGTTCCACAGTCCATGCAGTCATCTTGAAGGTTAGTTTTAACTAACACTTTTATTTTGTTTTGTATCTTATTTTGTCTTGTATTGTCAAAACCGATACAAACTTGTAACTATCCTCTTTCGAATGATGCGTATGATTTTATAAAAGGACTTATACTTTAAGAGTTACAGGGGTTTCTTTTGGGTCCCATTTTATATATAAAAAAACATATATAGGCAGCTCATGAATGAAAAAACAATGTTTTGACGCATATTAAATTTAATAACATTATAACATTACCAGATTGAGGATATCTAGGTTTCATACGTCACTGCTTAGATATCTTCCAATGGGAAATGGGACGAAGGCGAATGGATACTGCTGGTATGGCATTGTTATATCCAGAGCAAATGCTATTTCTAGATCAGAAACACTGATATAGTAATAAACAGTCACTCAGAGAAATATTATTTAGAAACCAAGAATGCATGTAATTGGTTTGTATTAATAAATGCATAAATGCATATAATCACACTGCAGCTGTGATCTTGGCGGTCTCTCACCTGAAAGGAGAGAATTACAGACAAAAAACTATTACAATGATTCATATCAATAAACATAGAGCCATTTAAACGATGATATTGACAATTTCCAAAGGTGTTACACTTCATAATTACCATTGTATTGAGATAGTTTGGAGCAAGTGTAGTTACGTCCCCCTGTGGTGCCTAGTGTAGTTTACGTCCCCCTGTGGTGCCTAGTGTAGTTACGTTCCCTACATTATCTAGTGTACAGTAGTTTGCGTTCCCCAACTTTGTCGCCTATACCTAATCAAATAAAACGTAAAACTAACGAAAATATAAGACTTAACCTAACCAATCGTAATTATTATATATATATATATATATAATATATATATATAATATATATAATCAATATATATATATATATATATATATATTGACGATTGGTTACGTTAAGTCGTAATATTTCTTTAGTTTTAACGTTTTATTCATGGATTCATTAAAAAATGTCTCCTAAAGATCCTAGTTGTAGTTTACGTTCCCCAACTTTGACCTAGGTGTAGTTTGTGTCCCTTTTTGCGTAAGGGAGACAAACTACACTTGCTCCGATATTTATACATGAAACACAACAAATTTAATATCTTGTCCAGCCACCGTTGTTGTCTATGACGTCCTGCAGTTGATGTGGTACAGAAGAAACATGATTATATTCCAGCTGTTGATTCCTCCTCAGCACCTCCCATCACTAAATGTGTGTTGTAAAAGCTGGTACGTTGTTCGTTCCTCCGCTGGTTCCCACACATTTCAATATTGGCCCATCTATTCTCGAGGGGATTCATATCACAAACCCTTACTTTGCCAATCCAGAAGGTCGATTTTCTTTGCTAGAGAACCAGCGTGTGACGATCCGTGCTGTGTGAATTGGGGGACCGTCTTGCCATAAAAATTATTTCGCTCAGGAAATGGGCAGAGCATATGCACGCACAGAAAGAAGCATAACCTCTTCGAAAATTTCTATATACTGGTCTGCAGTAAACCTCCCTTCTATTTTGGTGAGCTCTCCTACACCTACAGATGAATCCACATGTTACAGGTAACATGATGCTACGTGCTTTCCTACAGATGTGCTCTGAGTATATCAGGTATTATCCTCCTCTCCAACAATGAAGACAGTCATGGGATGTGGAGGAAAAGGTATTTTCGCTGAGCAAATCGAAGTCTATTTTTCTCGATGTGCTGATTAACTTCTCCTTGACAGCTGGGGTTGGTGGTGTAATCCAGCTCATGTAGCCGGCCCTCATTCTGCATTGCCGAAACATCAAGCTGTAATTGTTCCCTTATGGCAACAACATTGGTAAAGGGATGGGCTTCGGCAACATCGCCGATCCTCCGATCATCCGCAGCAGTTGTCAGTCGAGGTTTCCCCGTTCTGCGGTGATCTCGTAGATTCCCTTCTCTTGCCACTTTCAACCATATAAACATGTGTTCCTAGAAATTCCAAGTTCTCTTGCAATTCAGTTGGAGACAGCCCGCTCCTTCATGCCGATGATTCTTCCCCTTTCAGCAATTTTCTGGTGATGGTAATCCATTCTGCAGAGTAGTTGCTTCGAGAGATTCAGGAATAGTGTGAGCTTATTCTCAGTCACCATACCTGTTAACACCTCTGTCATGACGTCATGTTGTTTCATGTGATCGTGTTAAAGTTAGGGGAATTGTGGATTGCGAAATAGTTTGGAAAATGGTCTTAAGCTGCTACACCAGTGGTTCCCAAACTTTTTTGCGATTATCCTTTGGTTAATCGCCAAATGGAAATTAACCACCCATGCAAAAAGCATAGGAAACTTCATTTTATGAGCATGAGAATAATTATTCAAATTTTATGAACAAAATACTCGTATATTTCTATATACAGTGCCTTATGTATAAGTTAAAAAAACTATGATAGTGGTCAAAGAATGGCTACATTATATTGGAAGCAAGCAAAACGCGTGCACCACCAACTACTAGTCTCGTGCGAGGGATCCAACTGTTTCGGCTGAACTATCGCTAAATTCTGGTTCAGTTTCGCTCAAGACGTAGCGTACATCGCCTTCAATGTGCAGCCGATTTCGCAGTTTGTTCTTAATGACATCATTGCTGAAAAGCAAAACTTGTCGCAAAAGGCACCAGTACTTCTTTGCCTATTCAGCAAGCAAAGGATACTCCCATCCACTTTTGCCCAAAATGTCTCGATTTTTTTTCTCTATAAACTCAAACTCAGAATAAGATCTTGCCACATTTTAGGAATTCCTGCTTTCAGTTCAGGTGAGTCACTGCTTTCAGGGCCGTAATAAGTGAATGGCCTCTTTTTAGATAGCATGGCTGCGTATTATACAGGGGTACATAAAGTCAGGATCTATTTTTGTGAAGCACTTGGAAAATATGGAATTCAATCATAAAATGATAAAGTGGTAACATTTATTAAATAATAGAGTAGGATTCGACGTGACGCCCATCAGTATCCTGCACAGCTCAAATCGTTCCGCAGCATTTCTAAACACATTCTGGAGCATTTGCGGGGTTATGTTATCTGCAGCAGTTCGTATACGTAAGTTTCCAAGACTCGTAATTTTCGTCTGATAGACGTGCGATTTGATAAAGCCCCATGCAAAGAAATCTAAAGGGGTTAAATCTGGTGATCTCGCTGGCCAAGGTCTGTTGCTTCCGCGTCCGATCCAGTGATTTGGAAAACGTCCATTTAGATAATCCTGAACAATTTTGGCATAGTGACAAGGAACACCATCATGTTGATAGACGACGGTACTAACAATCCTATCCCCAATCAGCTAAGGTTCAAGGAATTGCTGCAACATGTCCAGATAAATAAGCCCCATAACTGTAGCTTCAGCAAAGAAAAAAGGACCATTAACCTTAGATTTTGTTAAACCCATCCAGACATTAACTTTAGGTGAGTCTCTTTCCCAATTTTGGACGGAATCATTCGGTCTTTCATCTGCCCAAATTCGACAGTTATGGCGATTTACTTTTCCACACGTATGGAAAGTGGCTTCATCACTAAAGAGAATGTTGTCCATTAAATTATCACTCCAGATTTGTTCTACGAGATCAGCACACACAGCACTTCGTCGAGGGAAATCTTCCTCATGTAAATCATGTAAAACCTGCAAATGATAGCTTTTCTTCTGCAAATTAACTTTCAGAATTTGGGCACAGATGACGTCGGGAGGCCGAGTCTGTGTGATGCAGCACGAACGGACGTACGTGGCTCCTCAGTGATAATTCCGCGTACTGCATTCACGGTAAGATCTGACATACACGGTCGTCCTGATCTTGCTTCATCATTTACAGATCCCGTTCGTTTAAATTTGTTCACCAATTTTCGTATTGTCTTGTCTATTGGCCCCGGCTTATGAAATCTCCTTCTAAACTTCTCTCTGATGTCATTGTATTTCTTTCCCTCGATTCGCCAAATTACTATTGCCACACGCTCTTCTGTATTCATTCTAAGGGCTTCTGAAAAGAAAAATAGAAAAAAATAATTATTTCACAAAAATATCCTGACTTTATGTACACCCTGTATATGTACTAATTCATTTAATATCCTTAATAAGGATGCTGGTTGTGAATTTGACATAGAGTGCCTACACGGAATCTAGATTAAACTAAACGGCGACCACGACCTAAACAGGTAAATGGTGTAACTCGAGAAAACAATTTTTTCGCAAAACGGACACTAAAAAAAACAATTTTCAGAAATTCCTTTTTACCCCTGGGAAATGTCAAAATTACACTCACTTTGAGACCCGCTGTGCTACACAGACCATCACATACTACTTAGGGCTGCCGCACACCGAAAGCCACGCTAGCCACGCAGCACCACGCACGCACGACAGCCACGCTACGCGGTCCTCGCACCAAAAGACACTTGGCCGGCCAACGACGCCAGTATCATCCGACTTAGTCGTCGAGCCTAACGAAATTCAAAGGATATAAACGTATGTGCACCATTCAATTCAGCAAAAACCTTAATGAGAAGTGCCCTCATACATATTTTTATCAACATGATCATCAGAAGTCACAAACGGTCATCATATAACCAAGAGAGTATCGGATTAATTGGCGTAGAGAAAGGTATTAAAACGGGAATACTTCCATTCACGGTCTAATTTGGTAGCAATTTCCTTCCAACAATTATCTTTTCTATATATGTCCCTGTACTCTTCTTTCCTCATGTCATAAAGGCATGATTACCGTCTGACTTCTTCAATCAACTCTTCCATTGCAAAACTGGTGCGAAACGGGGCGGATGGGGAATGAATGAATGATTGTAACTGACTGAACCACTTCCGCCAGTGGGGAGAGGATAAGCTCCACCTACTACGAAGACGAACTGAGCATGCGCAGCCAAAGACACGTCTCGGAATATCACTCAGGGAGCGAACGCGAGCCACGTGGCGCGGTTGGCTGACGCATGGTGCAAATCGTTGAAAATCATTAGAACGATGCTGAGCCCCGTGGCGGGCGTGTGTGGCGTGGCTAGTGTGGCTTTCGGTCTGCGGCGGTCTTTACAAAGTCTAGCATATATCTGTAGCATTGTTTTTCAACCTTTTCGAGGTCGAGGGACCCTGTAAGCAACATGTAAGATATTGTGGAATCCAGATATTCTCGATCCATTCTATTCCCCTTCGTTTTGTAAGCAAAATGATGGAGAACTATGAAATAAATCAATTTCATATCGTTACGAACAAATATAATACATTGTTCACTGCTTGTTGCAAAATACCCCTTTATTTCCATTCTAACTTAGTTCCATCTATATATTCTGAACTACTGGGCTTCAGTATGTTATGTTAAATATTTATTACACAACATATCAGAACCCTTAATGTTTTTTCGCTGAACCCCGGTAGAAAACAATGACGTATGGGCTAGTGGGTATTTTCGCTCATCTATCGTTCAGTTGGCAATTCTAACGACGCTTTAGGTAAAACCATAATATAGAAAACTCAGGTAGTACTCTTGGAAGTGTGTGACACACACACGACGATGCAATAGAGTGGTGGCCATAAGTCACGCATCCCCATCAATTTAAAAAAAAAATTGTTTTAACGTAAAAGTAAAATACCAAAACTACTGTAAATGGTAGAAGAGATGTATTTAGAAACTACTCAAGCATACAAAACATACTAATGAATTGCGGTCAGTATTTCGTAAATTTACCCTTTTCTTTAGCACTTCGGCGATACGTCGTGGCATGGAATTTACCAGTATTTCGCAATACTCCGGCGTAATTTCCTGCGCTCACACCTTCTTTATGGCTTCAAGCAAATCATTCAATGATGTAGGATTGTGACAGGTAACCTTTTCTTTGATGGTTCGCCAGCAGTTCTCTATCGGTTTAAATCGGGCGAGTTTCACGGCCAAGGCCTGATCAGTAGGGTGGATCGATTTTACATTTTTTTCGATTTCCATATTCTAATAGAGACAAAAACTTGCGCATGCATGAGAAAATAGCCTCTGTAAAATCTTAGCTTAATAGGTAATCATCTTCTGCCCCCGGCAGAGCGATGAAAATCATATTTTAGTAGTCAAAAACGTATTTTTCTTATAATTTTTAAAATATTTCAATATGCATCAAAATTATTCCTAATAACTATAAAGTCGATGAAAAAGACCTCATATGATCGTTTTTCCAAGCGCGTTGTCCTACGTTAATATCTTTTGCCCCCGGCAACAACGTCAAATGTTGAAAAAATAGGTAATTTATATACATATTTTCAGATCGGCTCTTTGTCTTAAATAATGCATTTATATTTCCCATAGCATTTATATCGTTGCTTAGGCATGAAATAACACACGCAAAATTTTATGACTCTAGAGTAATATCTTAGAATCAAATCGTGGAATTTTTGTTCGGGAGTGAAGACGGGAGCGGATGAATCCGTCCCTCTCTTCTATTCCACTTACACTGGCAGAGGCTATGGTTACTAATTTGATGAGTCTCACGACCGCTTGAGTATGACAAGGGAATAGTGGGATCAGTCCATCAGGCTGGTCTCCCGTCTCAACAAACTCTTTTATTCGGGTATCAGGTATTGTTTTTGTAACGGGGGGTTCGGTCACCTCAGCCGTTTGCCAGTTGATCATTTCGTAATAGTTTTGACTATCGTAGAGCAGCTCAGGCGTGGCGAAGGCTCGAATTTCCCCCGCTGGTGATTGTTTTGATCGTGCTTTTAATATTCTTCTCCTTCCCAATTCTCTTATGTGTTGCTCATCGGCATGTAGCATGGAGATCAAAATATTTTCTGGGTGAGCAAAGAAAGAATTTTACGGAGGACTTTGTTGGCGATTGTCTTAGATCTTTGAGGCATGGTCTGAGAGAGACGCATCATTTCGAAAAATGTTTCGCGCCCTCAGTGAAACTGGAGTTTTTCTTTATCTTAAACCAAATTGGTGCGTAAACTGTCATAATGAATCGCACAATTTCGTTGAAGGTGCTGGAGGGTTCACTGGTTGAAACATAGAGGCGCAGAAATCTATTTGCTGTTGTCAGCCACCTGGAATGCGCCATCTTACCTGGATTTCGAGCCGCGAGAGCTGAAGAGCAGCTACCGCTCGACACTACTCTGTAGATGCCTAACAAATATTTTTGGTCAGTGCTCAACTCGGCATCATCTATGTCAATGTCGGGAGATGGAATGGCATCGAATTCTGTAATTGGAAGTTTTTCGCAGTCGTTCAGTTGTTTTCCAACTGGTCCAGTAAAGCCCATTGGCCCAGTTGTTTTGCTTGTTTTGCCGTCCAAGTCTTGAATGAGGTGTCGCAGTGATAATTCATTACCGTGTAATAGGCATATGATCCACTGAACTGGCCGTTGTAGTTTCATTTCAATCATACGAATGGTTCCACCCTTTCGACTGGCGCGTCAGTGGCAGCTGCTGCTGGCAGCACTCACCAGAGATGACCTTTAAACCCTAGCCTAGAGTCATAAAATTTTGCGTGTGTGTTATTTCATGCCTAAGCAACGATATAAATGCTATGGGAAATATATAAATGCATTATTTAAGACAAAGAGCCGATCTGAAAATATGTATATAAATTACCTATTTTTTCAACATTTGACGTTGTTGCCGGGGGCAAAAGATATTAACGTAGGACAACGCGCTTGGAAAAACGATCATATGAGGTCTTTTTCATCGACTTTATAGTTATTAGGAATAATTTTGATGCATATTGAAATATTTTAAAAATTATAAGAAAAATACGTTTTTTACTACTAAAATATGATTTTCATCGCTCTGCCGGGGGCAGAAGATGATTACCTATTAAGCTAAGATTTTGCAGAGGCTATTTTCTCATGCATGCGCAAGTTTTTGTCTCTATTAGAATATGGAAATCGAAAAAAATGTAAAATCGATCCACCCTACTGATCAGCTGAAAACCCGAATTTCGGAGCCAATCAGACACGACTTTGGTGCGGTGACATGGCGCTCCGTCTTGTTGGAAAAACCTAAATATCCTGCAGGAGAAGTTGCGCTGGTCGCGCATACACGAATTTTATCATCAAGTAGGACCCTCTACAATTTCATCTAGCAAGAAGCAACATCACTGCTGCAGGACTTCCGCGGCCCCCTTTTCAACAAGTCTCAACCGGCCCTCAACACTCATCCTTTCGCCGGTAAGGCCAGTCCGTCTTCAGATCCATCTACAGCGAAGCCCAGGTCCGTAAACCTTCTCGGAGGCCATAAGCCTACCTTTGTCTTCGTGTTAAGCAACTCCCGCGTAGCCTGCATTGTGTAACCTCAGCCTAGCGAATAGGCTATCTTCAAAGTGTTTCCAAACAACCGACTAACTAACTCTCCCATTACGACTGCGGTAGGCCTGTTTAATTATTTTACCGTATTCAATTATCTTGCAGTATTTGTATCCGCTTGTTTATTTGCTCATTTATTTATTTATTTTACTTGCCTAATCCGCTTACTGTACCAACACCGTACTTTCATTACCTTAGTTATTATTGGGCATGATTACTTATTATTGTGCGTTCACTGCCGCATATCTCCTTAGCCTACCTGAATTAGTGTTGTAATTATTATATTCACTTAACGCTTATACTGTATAAACCATTTCTCATTGTTAAGAATCAGTCATTTTAATATAGCACAATTACTGTAGGCCTATACAGAATTGTTAATCACTGCGAACAAGTAATTCATTTATTTTTCTAATTAAACACAAAACAACAAAGTAATTCCTCTCTCCTTATTAAATATTGTTTGTTTGGGCTGTGCCCCGAACTGGTGACCTTCATTATTCATTTCAATTTAATTCATAAATTATAATAAGCCTACTTTCTAGGCCACATCAAACTGGTGATGTGTAGGCCACTATATATGTAAACCAGAGTGACGAATGGAAATAATTACGTTCTAAAGACATTTGGCAATGAGTGAACCAACCCAATCAGCGCTCACTCACCCAGATTCACTCATAAAATGGTACAACCGTTTGTAGTACAAACAACAAATATATGCCAGATGTCGCTATCTGTTTTAAAGAGTGTCTTACGAATAGTGAGTGCAACTGTACATTACTGTATTACTTATTTCATTTCTCGTATTTAACTCTCAATTCTTTGTACTGTATTTATATCATATCTGTAGTAATGACTTTTAAGATTTAATATACAGTATACTGAATTCCATAATTCGTTTTTCATTTTCAACTATTAGTTCTTTTGTGTATTCTAAACTAATTAATTCTTCTTATTTATGATATACATATTACCTAAGCGTAAGACTTATGAAGCGATATGTTTTATCTTTAATTAATTTAAGAGTCCATTAAAGCCTAAAGCTTAAGAACAAAATAAAAACAAATAATTCAACCTAGAATTATTTATTCTTGGTTGAAATTATTGTAGCATGGGAAAAATTGTTCATTGTAATACTAGATTATTGAATTAAAAGCCATTTTTCTTTTATTCCAAATGGAATAAAAGCAAAATGGCTTTTAATTAAACTAATTACATTAGGAGATTAATAGTCAAGTCTGATTTAATTGAATTTTTTCCAAACTTCAACCTATCACAAGGAAACTATAACAGGGTTCATAGCGAATCTTACAAAGTGATTCCCCTGACTTTCCCTGACATTTCCTGACAATTTTTAAACATTTCCCTGACCAAATTTCATTTTTTGTTTATTTTTTGAACGTCCACCTCTCCATCCCCTTACAGACGTCCATACACACACACACACACACACACACACACACACAAACACACACACACACACATTGTGTTTTCCTTTTATTATTAAATGCCATTTCTGTACACACTGTTGATGATGATTCCACAGACTTCTGTCATAAAACTTACTATGTACTTCAGAATCTTTGGTGAAGAAAATTAATTATCTAAACAGTCTGCTGTAGCCTATCGTTCTTTACAGTCATGTTAATTCCCTGACTACCATCCAATTTTTTTCTGTTTTCCCTGAAATTTCCCAACAAACTTAGATTTTCCCTGACTTTCCCTGACCATTTTTCAATTCCCTGACTTTCCGGGTCGCTATGAACCCTGTATAAATTTAATCCGGCGATTAGGAAGGTCATAACAAGCTACACTCCAATTACCTGAACCCCAACCGTTCCAATATCTCTGGACTTCATTGTACAACTGAAAGATAATACGTGAAGTATCGAAACTTATGGTGTTTTAATTTTATGGAACTTTAACTTGTATTGTGAATGTTAATAAACGTTTGTCTAATAAAGTGTTTTTATTATTCGTACTCAATCGCAGTAATATCGATTAATTGATAAAATAAAATGAATATAAACCAAGAAGCATACTGTAAACTGAAGCTTCCAAGCTGAACCAATTGTTCGTTTATCTTTGTCGTATAATGCTTGGGCAGATAAATCGTAGGTGAAAGAGAAACGATGAAATGAGAATTAAATGTTAGCTTTGTTTCAATTCTTCGCCTGAAATAACTGAAGCGAAGAAGAGCCTCTCGTCCGTCATTCAAGTTTAACCTGATTTTCATTGGTCCTACACTCATTTATTAAATTACGTTTGATTGATTTAACTTGGAGGAATGGAAGAGCACAATGCCACTCGCGTGTCGAGTAAGTCGAGCACGTCCGAAGCGCCTAAAAATGGATGAGGTGTCGTTTATATACATTATTATAAACTCTCTTGCTACGGATTTGGAAGTCAAATATTTAGTCTTGATTGGTATATCGAGTAAAGGTAAATTCAATCATTCAACGCACGAGTAAGCTTCAGCGTCGCTGAAGCGCACCGTGACTCGCTTCATTCTCTACCGCTGACATAAATCCCCGAATGCTTTCCACAACCACGAACCGTAGGGCGATCAAATAATCACTAGGTTTCAAATGTTTGTCGAGAGCTCTCACTCCACCTGTGAAGAAAAGAAGATCGGATTTATATCTGGATTTGGATATCGATCCTTATTCTTATATTTTATATTTATCCCATGTTTAGGCTAATTATTATTATTATTATTATTATTATTATTATCATCACACGTCTTTACACATTTTTGTTTGACATTATTCACTACACTTTATTAAAGACTAGCGGAGCGACCCGGCGTTGCCCGGGTGGAAGTTGAACGCTGGCAGAGAACCCGCCCTTCGTGCGGATAGCAAAAATATTCCGCCGAACTATTCAATTAACTGGGCATTCAATAATTTTCCCGTAGGTTTCGATTAATTTTAAGCAAATTTAGAATGAGATGTGAATGTAAAAATTAAACAACTGGTTAAGTTAAGTGAATGCCCGGTTAGGTCAACTGAGTACCCGGTTAGGTTAACTGAATGCCCAGTTAGGTTAATTGTGCACCCTTGACGATTGGTTAGGTTAAGTCGTGATATTTTCGTTAGTTTTAACGAAATATCATGACTTAACCTAACCAATCGTCAAGGGCGTATAGTTGACCTAACCGGACATTCAATTAACCTAACCGGGCATTCAATAATTTTCCAGTAGGTTTCGATTAATTTTAAGCAACTTTTACCTAATATTTTTTTCTCTCAAGGAGCCGTTTCCATGTTTTAGGGTAACACAGACAGACAAACAGACAGACAGACAGCATATATATGGAGATTTTTAAAACTTAAAATTTTTGTCGATTAAAAAAAATAAAAATTTTGTTTGCTAAATCGTAAATGCATCGTGTGAAAAGCACGCGCTAGAGCTCCGCCCATTTTATGATGTGCCTATGATGTCACTGTCTTTCAACCAATCCGGAATACAGAGGCCTCCAGCGGCCTCAGATTACCTCGGAGCTTGAGTTTTGGATAGAATTTCGATTTGTACTTCTAATTCATTACTGTATTTCTCTAATTCATCTTTTCTAATAATGACTTATACACTATGACGTCATAAAATAACTTAATTTTCTTTACGTTTCCCATACCTTGTACACTGAATCACGTGCTTAGTATTTGGACATCTTCCGTATTCAATGTATGGTAAATTCTTTAATCATAGTGTTGTGGTGCTATGTAGTATAAATATTATTATTCAACCATATTCATCTATACGTCCATATCTTATCTTGACCATTATCCTATATAAATTTTATTAAATATTCATTTTTACTCGTGTCAGTCTATGAAACGCAAAACTTTATGCATTCGTTCGAAAACGCACAAATACGTTCTCGTATTATTTTTTTTTTTTTTTTTATTTATATCACCTCCCGCAATGAACTCGAAAATGCTTAGGTAAGTGGTCGAATTCGCTAATGACAGCAAAATCGAACGCTTCTAAGATAAATATCTCCTCTCGCTCTGATTTCAAATTTATAACATGTTATAACATATTATAACATAAGCACACCGGACAAAAAATTAGTCACCCCTAATAGCACCGATAGTAGGAAGTTCAAGTTCACACAGAGGGCGCTGATGTAGCATTGGTAAGTGACAAGTAGCGGTGACGTAGCACACAGGATCAGATCTGTTTCGTGAGGTGGTGAAGAACAAAGTGTGTGTTGGATATAGTCTGCAAAATGGGTCGTGAGGCAGACGTTACTCAGTGGCAAAAAGGAGCCATCGTGTTTGGCAGAGCCCACGGACACAAAATGTCTGAAGTAGCCCAATTTGTTGGTGTGTCAACGCGTACTGTCCAGCGAGTTTACAAAGAGTGGTGTAGTTCGCAATCAACTGAAAATCGACGGCGTAACTGTGGCCGGAAAACAATTCTCGACAATAGGGACCGCCGCCATGTTTCTCGTCTAGTAACTGCAAATCGTTTTCAAACCAGAGAACAATTGCTCCAAGAAAACAATGAGGTTCTCCAGCGACCAATTTCCGAACGGACATTGCGACGAGAACTGCATGCGATGGACATCTGGAGCAGGGTACCACGGAAGAGGCCGCTGTTAACAGCAAGTCACAAATTGGCACGTTATAAATGGGCTCAGAGGCACAAAAACTGGACTGCGTCAGATTGGAAACGTGTAATTTGGTCGATGAGTCCCGTTTTTGTTTGTTCTCCAATGATGGGAGGCGACGAGTACATCGCAGGTCCAATGAAGCCTTAATCCTGAATGCGTCGAAGGTGTTGTTCAGGCTGGAGGTGGTTCCGTGATGTTCTGGGGATGTTTTTCGTACCACGAAATGGGCCCTCTCGTTCCAGTGACGATGAATTTGAACCAGCAGGCGTACCTCCGCATACTAAACTCGCCGGATTCGTGCGGTTATCAAGGCCAGAGGCGCCGTCACACGTTATTAGGTACATTCTGAGAGGGGTGACTAATTTTTTGTCCGGTGTGCTTATTATGTTGTATATAAATCCATACCGTATGTGCCCATGTACTTTGTATTATATTTCTAACATCTTAATTGTCTATTAATAAAACACTGTAAAAACAAAACAAAGTTATAGTAACTGTTTAATTGTAATTAACTGTAATACTTTAATTTAATATAACGTAATATACTTTAATGAAACTGTAATTAATAATAACTTGTAATGTACTTCAATGAAACTGTAATTAAATGTAATGACTTAATATATAATGTAAGAATGTACTTTAATAGAACTGTAATGGACAATCATAAACGAATGTGAAGTAATCCATAATTGTAATCGTAATTGTAATGAACCAAAATTAATACATACTCAGTGGTGTACTTAAATTGTACTTATGTACTGCTACGAAATGATATCGCCTTCAGAAATGAAGACTCGGCAAAAAAAAATACGATTAGTTTTTTATTTTTTTAAATTTTTATTTGGAATCTTTCAAACATCTGATCATGTGTTTAAAAGGGGGGAACTTAACCTTCAACTGCCTTCCCCCAACATTTAGGCTTATATTATACATGTATTTGTAAAATGAACTTCACTTCATTACGGGACTCTTCTTTGGTCACTGATGCAATTATAGACAGAATATGGTACAGGATTTGGCCACACACTTTGCCCAAGCGATCCTGCCACTGTTGAAAACATTTTTCGCAAACACTTCGGAATGGGCCAAAAGCTGCTCCGTCGAATTTTTTTTTAATGGTATCAATATCATCGAATCGGTGTCCTTTCAGAGTTTGTTTGAACTGCGGAAACAAAAAAAAAGTCACGTGGAGCCAAATCCGACGAATACGAATATGGAGGTTGCTGTACTTTCGGGGCAGGAGGGGGGGGGGGGGGTAGCATTTTTGTCCAAAAATTTGTTGGACAAGTTGCGACGAGTGAGATGGCGCGTTATCGTGATGAAGCATCCAGTCTCCGGACCCCCATTTCTGCGGCCGTTTCCTCCGAACTGCTTCACATAGACATCTCAAAACTTCAATGTAAAATTCCTTGTTGATTGTTTGTCCCTGTGTAGCATATTCATGGTGCACGACACCTTAACAAAAAACAAAAAACAAGTAGCTCTCCGATATTGTAAGAAATCACCGCGAAACAAAACAGTTTAACTTTATTGGCTCACCAAAGTGGACTGACGCTACACAATGAAGTGCAACCTATCGTCAACTTGTCTCAACATGCAGAGACATGGTTAGCACAGTCACAACTCCAAGCGTGACCCTGTTCTAAAAATAAACACCCTGTCCGGATACTTTTTGAACAGACCTCGTGTGTGTGTGTGTGTGTATGTATATATATATATATATATATATATGATACACACAGACTGTGCATGGAACGAGGAACTCTTCTGGGAAAATTAAATCCACTGTAGTCCGAATAAGTAATGGTAAATGACAAACACTATAGTTTTTTCTTTTTCATGATGTTTGCCCATGTGGACAACGGGTCACTCGCAAAGAGGCCCCAAAATATAGTTTCCCTCACCAGCTATCTGCAAAGCAGATAGGATCCAGCTTTGAGACAGATCTAGGTACAGCTACGCCTAGCCGTAGTTTGAATGAAATATCACGACTTAACCCAATCCATTAAAACTTAGTTTAATGAAAATATCACGATTTAACCCAACTAACGAAATATCACGACAACCTAACCAATCATCAAGGCATACAGTTGACCTAACCGGGTACTCAATTGACCTAACCGAGCATTCAATAATTCATTTTCACAAGAAATGAAGGTCAGATTTGAATGAAACACACCAAAATACACCAGAAAAACCTATTCTCATATCAAAATCGATCCGCAGGTAAAAACGAATAATTACCACCATACTATTTCAATCGATTTTAATCCATCCAAAAATTGCTTATATCTCCGTTAATATCAATTTTCACAAGAAATACCATAGAAGAAAATAGATTTAGATTTAAATTCTACATAAGAAAAACTGAATCTTGTAGGTTGTTATATTATATGAAAAATGAAGTTTTCTTAAAACAAACTACCAGAATTTCATAGCTAAGAGGATAAATGCAGGACTCATGATAGCTTGGATAATCGGGTTGGTTGATTTTTTTAATTCTTTGCATTAGACTGTATTGAGTACGTCTTGTTACCTCCGAGAAGCTCGGGACATTGCGGGTACCAAACATTTGCGAAGCTGAGCATCTCGGGGTAATTTATGTACGAGTCTAAAGACCTGTTGTACAGCAAATTTAGGTTCTGCCAGAACCTTTTTTGTAATTCACCCAAAGATGCTGTCCGTATATATTATTGTAGAAAGTACGAAAGAGGGTGTCTTTAGTTTCACTTGCACGGAATCGAAAGTTCATTATGGTCATATTCACTTCAGCACACGGGCTTCGAGATTGTTTTCTTATATCCGAGTCATCACTCAAGGAGCTGGTAATAGTTTGACCCGAATACTTAAACTCTTGTACTTCCTCATTACTTCACCATTCATTTTAAACCTTATATCAGCTGGCTGATTACAGCTTTTTAAGATAAAATTGCACGACCTTAGTTTTTGTAACATTAAAAGAATATCATTTTCTGCGAATACACTTCGCAGACTTTTAGTAGCCGATCCAGACCTTTAACAGATGGACTTATTAACACCATATCATCGGCATAAACTAAGTTATTTATCCTTGTGTTATCTATACAACATCCCATTGTTGCCTCATTAAGTGAAGCAATTAATCCGTCATACACACACACACACACACACACACACACACACACACACATATATATATATATAATTGACGATTGTTAGGTTAAGTCGTAATATTTTCGTTAGTTTTAACGTTTTATTTGATTAGGTATACGCGGACAAAGTTGGGGAACGCAAACTGCACTAGGATAATGTAGGGGAACGTAAACTACACTTGCTCCAAAATTTTTGTATTTTAAACTTTATAGAAGTAATTTATATCCCTCAATTTGTACAAATCTTACTTGGATAAAGTTCTAAGGATCGAATTAAAATACAAGAATCGACATATTGACAAACTTACGAAATGTGTTGAATACCTTAGGACGAGTTTAAAAAATAATGTTTCTTCTTGGAGTTCTGCTTTTTGGCTAACTTCGTTTTTAAAAATATTAGTAATTACTGTATAAATATTAGTAACAGACAAGCGAAAATTTTCTAACTGGGCATTTTTAATTCTTTGACGCCATGTAATTCTAGAAAGGTTATTTTTAATCTTTCCAAATTATAACTGTCCGATAGAGAGGAATTTCTCCTCTCCTTCGGTATTCAGTTTAATCTTCCTGTTTTAAAAGCTTAACTTTTATAAATACTTTCTTGCTTTGAGAAATTAATTCTACAGTGAAGAAGTTCCCTATTTTGCCTATTGAAAATTTTGGATCACCTGAAGATCAGGTCCCCCAGTCTTCTTTAGTTAGCTTTATAAGGCTAACTAACGAAAATTCACGACCTAACCTAACCAATAGGCCGGGTCGAAATGGTAAATTTTTTTATTTCTAAAAAGTACACAATGGAGAAGTTTCATTTTATCATCTTAACAAATATTAAAATATCAAGCATGTACTACCCCTGCTACCCATAGCACATATCCCCTCCTACTTTTATACCCTCAAGCATGTGCTACCCTACTACCCCTATCACATGCCCTTCCTCCCTTTTTACCTTCATATTTGCATATGTTTAATGTTGTTATATGTTACATGATAAGTTTTGTGTTTTAATGCTTGATATTTTTATGCTTCAGATAAATAGAAGTAATTTTTCAAATAAATAGAAATAATTTGCATTTGCTTTAATTATAATTTGAATTATCATAATTATAAATTACATATAATTTGATTTTACTTCTGAATATAAACTATGACTACTAGAAGCAAGTCCTCAAATGCAGCCTTTGGTCCCAGCAGCCATGACTTTCAAAAGCAGATGTTGTGAGACACTACCTTTTTGTGCGCCGTCGTGAAGAAGCTAAATCAAAAGGATCAGCAACTACTAAGATGAAATTTTCTTTTCCTACGATTAACACCAAAGGTATCTATCTTAAAGTCAGTTGACTAATAGAAGAAGCCTCAAAATTGAATACGGCGCCGTTACATCGAAGAAATGAAAGTTTTGCCTTAAAAGTAGCTCAGTATGATGAAATGTTTGATATATCTTCTTGTAAATGCTATGATAAGGGAATTGATAGGAAATCTTGCAGGTGTAAGGATAACATACCATGGCAGAAAGGGAGTCTTTTGTGGGTCAAAAACAAGAAAAAATCAGTTAGGACATTGATCGCATAGCTAGTTCAACAAAGAAGAGATCTTTAGCAAAAGCCCAAAACCGTCAACTAAAAGCGCAAGAAGAAATGACTGAAGCCACCAATGTTTTACCATCGGAATTTATAGAAAATACCGAAGAAGACATGGATGTAGATTCAGAGAGTCAGGATGTAGATTATGAGGCCGATTTAGAATTGACTGAGAATATTCAGACAGCACTCTATAAAAACCTAGCATTAACAGCAGATCGTTATCGTGTAAGTTCGTGTAATTTCCTAATGATATTGAAAATTTCTTCCCTTTTGATGTGATAAAGAACAATGAAAAAGTGAATTGAATTTTAGCACATTTGTTATGCCTCTAATTTTTTCTTCTGAATATATTGTACTTAATTAATTTTCCTAATACTGTAAATTATTAAATAAAATATTATACATTAATAAAGATTTATGTCATCAAAAAACCTGAATGTAGAGTAAGTCTCGTATAAATGGAATATTCTTCAATATAGGTCAAAAAGTGAAAAATTGTTCCAAGGGTAGGAGGCTTTAAACAGCGAAAAAAATTTATGAGGGGGTTCCTGTGTTCCATTCAAACCCCTCACAATATGTACCTTTTCAATATAAAATTTCGACCCGGACTACTAACCAATCGTCAAGGGCGTACAGTTGATCTAACGATTGGTTAGGTTATGTCGTGATTTTTTCGTTCGTTAGCCTTATAAGGCTAACTAAAGAAAGTTGGGGGCTCTGATTTTTAGGTGATCCAAAATTTTAATAACCTTAAGAATTTAATTCAAAATGTTGCTTTTAAATATTACTATAATTTCAAACCTTATAAAGTTTTTTATCCTATTTTTAAGAAAACTGATTTTAGTAGCTTGCGTTCTTTGGGTAGTAACAATAATATTGTTATTTGCAAACCTGATAAAGGAAGGAAGTTGTCATATTGAACTAAAAAGATTATATAGCTAAAGTTCTGATTGTTCTTTCTAATACTAGTAAATTCTGCCAAGTAAAAGATTCTATCTTGTCTGTCATCTTGCGTACCGAAGATAAAGTTAATAGATTCTTGCGCCATCTTAAATCTGTTGGTATTTTAAATGAAATTGATTACAATAACCTTTTGGTTACTGAATCTACTCCTGGTATTTTTTATGGTCTCCCTAGAATTCATGAAAGTTATGTGCCAATTAGGTCTATTCTTGCGGTCTATAATTCCCCTACTTATCCTTCGACCAAGTTCCTCGTCCCTAATAAATGCAAAAAACTTCACTTTTCTACGTGAAGGTCAAAATATGATAATAAAAACCCACTCTAATGGACAGGGTTTATTTCCACAACAGTTTCGATGCCCACTGGCATCCTCTTCGGGTGGATACAGAAAAACCTGTATCCACCCGAAGAGGATGCCAGTGGGCATCGAAACTGTTGTGGAAATAAACTGTGTATTAGAGTGGGTTTTTATTATCATATTCCTCGTCCCTATTTTGTCCCCACTTACTGCTAACGATTACTCGACAAAAAATTCTTACTCATTTGCTCACGAAATTAATAGTTTAAAGTCTAATAATGTTTTTATGTATAGCTATGATGTTAAGTCATTGTTCACTAATATTCCATTACATGAAACTTTGTGTTGACCTTTGTGTTGACAAACTTTTTTCCTCTTGCGAGACCGTCCATGGTTTTACTAGGTCAAATTTTAGGAAATTTCTTGAATTGTAGGTTTTTAAATCTTAAATCTTAAATCTTTAATAATCAACTCTACGAACAAACTGAAGGCGTTGCTATGGGTTCTCCTTTGGGTTCCACTTGCAAATATTTTCATGTCTGATTTTGAAGAACAGGTACTTGATACCTGCCCTCTTGATTTCCGTCCAGTCTTTTACCGAAGATATGTGGACGATACCTTCACTCTCTTCCGATGTCAATCACATGCTGAGAAGTTTTTAAATTATCTGAATACACAGCATTCTAACATTAAATTTACCACTGAATCGGAGAATAGTAACATCCTCCCCTTTCTGGATTTGTCTACTGAGAAGGTGAATGGTTCCTTTCTACTTCGGTTTTTCATAAATCAACTTTTACAGAATTAGGTATGAGTTTTTTACTTACACACCTTTTTATTCAAAGTTAATTCCATTAGGACTCTAGTTTATAGATCTTATCATTTATGTTCGTCCTATATTGGTCTTCATATTGAACCTAAATATTTAATTAATTTTTTCACTTCAAATGGTTTTCCTAGGAATTTAATTCAGAAATATATTTCTAAATTTCTTGACAATATTTATAGACCTAAGACATCCGTTTTAAATGCTCCCAAAAACATTTGTTTCCTCACCTTTCCTTACCTCGGTCTGCAATTTTGAAGACATTTTTCCCCCAAATTAATTTTAAATTCATTTTTGTAAATCCTTCTACTCTAGGATCTTACTTTCGTTTTAAGGATAGATTCCCTCCCCTTTTGAGTTCGTCATGCGTCTATAAATTTGATTGCTCGCACTGCAAGTGCGAGTCTTACATTAGAAGTACCATTCAGTTACTTCAGTTCCGCATTGACCAGTAGTTGGGTAGGTCGTCTCGCACCAGTTGCCCCATTAGTAACCCAGTGAAATCCATAATACGTGAACATTCGGGTGAATGTGACACTTCCTTTTCACCAGATAATTATACGATTTTAAGTGTAAGTAATAACATTAATGATCTTAGATTATTAGAATCCAATTATATATTTTTCAACTTAAACCTTCTTTAAATCATAAATTTCCTCTTTCTCTGAATGTTCTAATGTAGGATTTATCTCATATTTTTTTATCTTTCTAATTGTTTTAAAATTTTACCTCTATTACTTTTTACTTTTTATAATTTTAGAATTATAATTTACCTCTTAGAGTGTTTTAATGTAACATCTATTTTATAATTCTTTTGTAATTATTTTTAAAAATTTTACTTATCTTTTATTTTTTATAATTTTAAAATTTATAATTTATCTATTTGAATCTTTTACTGTTAGACTTATTAATTTCTTAGTTCGTTTAAAGAAATGTTTGTTTATCGTTTACTTTTTATTCATAATTTTAGAATTTGTCCTGAAGATGAGGGTTGTATCCCTCGAAACGTTGGATCTATATTAAAGTCATGCTGTATGTTGCGTCCGTGGTCTTCCTTTTTATTATACGTTTAAGGTTTCCTAGAAACAAACCTATCAATTTTTTATATATACAGGGTGGGCCGTAAGTTTCCATACATAGGAAAAATTAAACGTTTGTTTTTATGTTTCAGATACCCTAAGAATATGCGTTTGACGTAAGATCTTGTTTACTGATGAAGCAAATTTTTACGTCAATGGAGAGGTTAATCGGCAAAACATACGTTATTGGAGTAATGCTAACCCTAACTGGCTGAGTCCGACGAAGATGCAAGGTGCCGTAAAGTGATGGTGTGGGCCGGGATATGGGGTGACAGAATTATTGGACCAATTTTTGTCAGTGGAAATCTTAATGCCGAAAGGTATCTTAACATGTTGCAAGAAGAGATTTTCCCATCCTGCTAAACGAGGAAGGTAACTTCCCAGTTTACTTCCAGCAAGATGGAGCTCCACCTCATTATGGTCTTCACGTGCGTCGGTATTTGGATCAGCAGTAGTTTCCGGATGCTTGGATTGGTCGGCGTGGTCCTGTGGAGTGGCCTCCCAGATCCCCAGATCTCACCCCCCTTGATTTCTATCTTTGGGGGCACTTGAAGGCCATGGTGTATCAGGAAAAGATACGAGACATAAATCATCTAAAGGAACGTATCACCAACGCCATTACAAGCATAACGTCAACTGTGCTAATGCGTGTTCATCAACAGTGGGGAACACGTATTGAAATGTGTTTTCAAAACAATGGCAACCATGTAGAGCATATTATATAAATAAAAATGGTTGTCCATAAAAAAATGTTTATTTTTTCCTATGTATGGAAACTTACGGCCCACCCTGTATATATATATATATATATATATATATGTGTGTGTGTGTGTGTGTGTGTATGTGTGTGTGTGTGTGTGTGTGTACATGGCGTGCAGTCAGGGTAAGCGGGGCATGCGCCGCCTACCCACTTAAAAGTCAAATTACAAAAGTCAGTATATTACTACAGTAATCAAAAACGAATATAAAGTTATGATGCTTGTATAATGATATATATATATATATATATATACAGTGCCGGATCTAGACGTTGCGAGGCCCTAGGCAGATCTAGAAATTGCGAGGTGGCCCTAGGCCTATATATATGAAAATATGGACTTAATTATCGGTACTATACCAGCAATATTAGAATCCCGCATAGACAGAACTATGCCAGCACTTAAAAATTAAACCAAACCAAAATAATCACGCATGGAAATTGTATAAGAAATATAAATAAACCATATAATATGAATCAAGATTTGTATCGAAAATATAAGACAATGATTTCTAAGATTTATATAATATTATAGGTAATGACTTTCCATAGTATACAAACGTTTTTCACATGTGATGTATAAGAGATGTTGACATTTCATTTTTTATAATAGTGAGCGATCGACTTATCAGGCTAAATATTAATGCTTTAATATTTGGTTCAGATGCTCCTTGAATATTACAGCAATGCTTTTCTACTTTTCTTCGAGCTAAACTCTTCAATTAATTGAGAATAATCTAATGAATTTGTTATATCGTTTTCTATTGATAACATAGCTAATGATTGCAATCTCGCTTGAGACATGGTGGAACGCAAATATGTTTTAATAAGTTTGAGACGCGAGAAACTTCTTTCAGCCGAAGCAACAGTAACTGGGATGGTTAATACTATTCGAAGTGCAACATAAACATTAGGATAAATCTCACTTAGTTGTTTTTGCACTATATGAACAAGGGCATTTCCGAGATCTGTTTTCTCAGGTATAAACCTGCGTTAAAGTACTTTAAATTCTTCATAGAGTTCTAAATCATTAATATCACTTGAACAGAACGCGCAAAACGGCTTGAGCGAGGCCCCCTTTGGCGCGAGGTCCTAGGCGATCGCCTAGTTCGCCTATAGCTAAATCCGGGCCTGTATATATATATATATATATATATATGTATATACATACACACACCACACACAATGTGTATATATATATATATATATATATATATGTATATATATATATATATATATATATATATATATATATATATATATATATATATATATATATATATATATATACGGGTGTGCTATAAAAAAGGGTACATTTTAAAAAGGTTGTAAAATCCACATTTTTCATTTAATTTTAATAAAACTTCTACACAATAAAATATTGTATTTATCTACAAGCAAACAAGTTTTCAGACTAAATATCAAATAATTCAAATTCTATCAACATTTAACGAAAGAGTATGATTTTTCTACTTAACATGCAAAAATTATTAAACTTTTTTAATGTTTTTTTTGTAAAAATAATTTTTAACGTAAAATTTACCTGAAATTATTAAAAAAATTGTTCGAAATGCTTTCCTTCTATTTCAATAACTTTTTTTTATTCTTGGCCTGAATATGGAAGAACTTAGCAGAGCGAGTCTACAGGACTAGGATAAAAGATGTCGCTCATTTACGCGAGATCATCATTCAAAAATGGGAAGAGCTTCCACAGGAACAAGTAAATCGAGCCATAGATGAATTGCGGACAAGAATAAAAAAGTTATTGAAATGAAAAGAAAGCATTTCGAACAATATTTTTAATAATTTCAGGTAAATTTTACGTTAAAAATTATTTTATAAAAAAATATTAAAAAGGTTTAATAAAGCATGTTAAGTACAAAAATCATACTCTTTCGTTAAATGTTGATAGAATTTTAATTATTTGATATTTCAGTCTGAAAACTTGTTTGCATATAGATAAATACATATGTTCTATTGCGTAGAAGTTTTATTAAAATTAAATGACAAATGTTGATTTTATAGCCTTTTTAAAATGTACCCATTTTTTAAGGCACACCCGTTTTATATATATATATATATATACATATAGATACAATACACATCTAGTAAAAATAAATATATATACATATATATATATTATATATATATATATATATTATATATACAGTATATATATATTTGCAGCGGATCACCTGAAGATCAGGGCCCCCAGCCTTCTTTAGTTAGCTTTATAAGGCTAACTAACGAAAATATCACGACCTAACCTAACCACTCGTCAAGGGCATACAGTTGACCTAACGATTGGTTAGGTTAGATCGTGATATTTTCGTTAGTTAACTTATAAGGCTAACTAAAGAAGGCTGGGGGCCCTGATCTTCAGATGATCCTTTGCAACTACCGCTTACCCTGTGGACACACCCACCGCACGTCACTGATATATATATATATATATATATATATATATATATATAGAGAGAGAGAGAGAGAAGAGAGAGAGAGACTCAAAATTATCTAGCAAAATTACCTGCTAAATTATCCAGTAACTTATTGAGCGATTTTGGGCCAATATATATATATATTATATATATATATATATATATATATATATATATATATATGACGCAAACCCACAAGGAAAAAGAAAAATTATTCCAAGACCTTTCGTGTATTCAACAATACACCTCGTCGGGGAATTCCCTGACGAGGTGTACAGTTGAATACACGAAAGCCTTGGAATAATTTTTTCTTTTCCTTGTAGGTTTACATCATTCACTTATTTCACGTGTTTAAGTGTGAAATTCATCCCATGTGTGTATATATATATATATATATATATATATATATATATATATACACACACTGTATATCATATACTAATAGTAATAATAATAATAATAATAATATACTTAAATTTAAAGTGTAATAATAAGTTGTAGTGAAGATGAAGTTAATTTAATTTATTAAAAGTCACCTTTAATTTTCAGTTAAAAGAAAATGTAATCGAGTCTTAATTAATTTGAAAGTTGCTGAATTACGTTGAGGAAGATAACACGTAAAAATAAATAAATGTTAGTGAAAATTTGGAATAAATTTTTAATGCAACAGCCACTAATTATATTAAGTTGTAGATTATACATTTAAACGACATTATACCAATTATTAGATATAAATTTCTTGATGGTTCATCAGATTTGATGACTGTCTCGAAGTTACTGTCATTAATAAATGAAGATAGATGGCACTCAAAGGTTATTATGAATATCGTATGAGCGTACAATAATTTTACTTCATAATTCTCGGAAATCGATCTAATTCGCGCATTTTATATCGTTTTTATATGTTTTATATTGGCACGATAAGTACTTATTTTAAATTTTTGCCTTACACACACACACACACACACACACATATATACATATATATATATATATATATATATATATATATATATATATATATATTGATCAAATGAGAATATGCCCTATAATAAATGTAATTAGATTAATTGAATAAATGATTGCATGAGGCTCGAATTCACCATCTGATTTTTCAGTCAGAATAATAAATGTCATAACGGAATTATTAGAGTGAGTTTTCTTCCTTTAATTAAAACGAAACGATAAATGATAAAGTCACAATAAAATAAAGATTACAACTAAGGAAATGAAGGTACACAAAATAAAAGAGATTAAAATTTAAAGATTAAATAATTATATTGTGCAGTAGCTTTTTGGTTGAATTACATGGATGTGCAATTGTAGATTAAATGACTAACGAAAGTAGGTTGCTCGAATGAATTTGAGTGGTTACAGTTAAAAAGAAGGAATGACAAAATATGTCCTACGAAGGGCGTTAAAAATGGTGGTCACGTTTCACTGAAGTGCTTTCACAAAGAAATGAGCTGGTACTGCGAAGAGTGACGTCATCTTCTAAAGAAGCGAGGTTATCCTCAAGCGGGATGCGAAGGTTGTGACACTCAAGGTCGATGTCTCTGGTCGCCATATGCCCATTTGTAAAGAAGAAAAGCGTGCGAATGAATGCTTGTTTGTAAATGTTGCTGGCTAAGGACTCGAAATATGTTGTTGAAGAAATGCATGAGGGTATAATTATATACTGGTATATATACTGTATATAATTCTATTAATTTTATAATTCTATAATTAATTCTATAGTCCTATTAAAATACACGGAGCTACATCGTGGCTGAGGTTAAACAACCCAATCAAACAATTTATTAAATACCATTAAACAATTTCTAAGCACCTTTCCATCATTGCAAAATTACATAATTTAAAAATTGTGAAAACCTTTTGACATAAAACTAACTTTTAATAAGCTTATTAACATTTATATTACTTGGTTCCAATATGCAAAATCCCATTTACGTGCTCTTCACAACCAAAGAACACGCCTCAAGTTAAAATCGGATGCGAGAACGCGGCATCCATAAGTGGATCTTCGAGGTAACGAGGTTCTTGCTTCATGCGCGTTCATTCGAGACAAATGTACCATACATACAAATTCAGTCAGAGGCAAAGACGAGGTGAAGGAAATTCTTTGAGATTATGTATCTTTGGTGAAAAAGATACGCGATGCTTAATTATTTTATGAAGACAGAACGTTATATTTTATATTATAACAAGCAGAGCCTTCAGCTCCTTGCCCTACGGGCGGGGCTTGTGCTTCACAAACTCGCCTATGGCGAGGACACGTTAGGGTTACCCATTTGGGGGGAGGTCATTCTCCCTCCCCCAAACCTCCTCACTCTCTTTATGCAACTTAGGGGGATAACCCCCACACCCTTGATGCATAACCCCTTTCGCCCATTACCCCCATTAGTTATCATCTAGTTAGAATTAGTTAGGATGTTATATTATTGTATTGATATCATTCTAGAGGGAAGAGCCCTGTAAAAATGAACAATGAATAATTCCTATATTCATATATTTCTATATTCATATAATTTTCATATTCATATATATTTATATTCATATATTCATTTTTACATATATATAGAGTCCAAAGTCTCATAGCGCTGACATGAGTTTGGATAAAAAAATTTATTTGCTTTCTATTTTATTTCCGCTGAATAATTGGTGAATTATTTCTCTTTAAATTATTTAGCTTAATAATGTAATCTTGTTAAATTCTGCAATGTTCATTTCCTGTATACATTCTCTCTTCGTTGTAAATGCTGAAGTCATGCATGTCCTCCTTAACGTTTAATTTTAAATCTTAAGCATTTAATTTTTGCTCATACGCATGTTTAATTGTAATTCATAATAAAAGGCATATTTCAATTTTCATTTTTAGTTAACTCGGCAGATCATGATAACATCAGATCTGTCAAACATGTGGTTTAAAATAAAAATATGACTTCCTCTTCAAATATCTTCCTTCTCAGTCTAGACATTGCTACAGCTAAAATATTTACCTTGTTTTTAAATATTTTTCAAAGTAAATCAACCTATTGAGACAGATCAGCATTAAATAATAATGATGTCAGTAATAATTTCAGTATATAAGCCCATAAAATTTCTTCAATGTTCATTCTGATTTAACTGATCTGACTTAAAGGCTGAGCATTACCTATAACATTTTAGCAATAAACTACAGTAAGAGAATATCTTTGTCTTCTCCTTCGAGCCTTGCTTTCTTCAGAGAACTTAGTCTTGAATAGAGAAAAATAATTTCCTGATACGTTATAAGAAGAGTCGGGGAACCTTCAGAGAATTTAGTCAGCCTCACAGAATCCTCCGATACACCACTACAAGAAGAAACCAGAGCGTAGTAGAAGAGAAACTTCTACGATTCCCTATACGGTACCAGATACTCCAGAGTAACAAATCCGTTGCTGCCACCTAACCAGAACCACCATCAACTTCGAACCGCCCAAGGCCATAGACGGAGAGGTTAACAATTATAATGAATCCATTCGAAGGGAACGATGCAGTAGAAATGAAATGAAATATAATTAGTGATATAAATATTGTGATATAGTGATGTAAATATAATAATGATAATTTGTGTGAAATAATTTTATATTAATTATTGAATTATTATCATAAACTTTAAAAAAATGTGTTCCGCAGCCATTCTTTTTCCTATTACACTGGATAACAAAATTTGAAAAATTTTCTATTTATTGTGATTTTTCTGTCGTTTCTTAATGATTTCGGGGCGCTGATTCCAAAAATGATATTGGTTTTGCTCTATCATCAACCGTTTCAAAAATCTAGGTTATCACACTTTCATATGGCAAAGTATATAAAGAAAGCTAACATAAATATTTTCTGAAAATAAAAATACTATTGGAAAGTAATATTTATTGAGCCAAAATTGTTTGACAAACGCAAAATGGTGCAAAGGATATAATATATATCATGAGGAGAACCGATATGAAAATAACAAGCCTCGTTATGCAGTGTGCGTTCCTTAAAAATGCACTGAAGAACGCGATTTCCACGTATGAACATTCTTATCCTTTCTGATCAGCGACCATACGTAGTATCCCATCATAGAAGCATCCCAATGGCCCTGGTACCTTTTCTCCATCGTTTGAATATCTTGATGGAATCTTTCGTCATGTTCTTCACTCACATCGCCCAGGTTATCACGAAAAAAGTCTAGATGTGAATGCAGATAGTGTAATTTTAAAGACATACGGCACCCATTTTTCCATAGCACTTAATCAAGTTTGACACTAACTCCTTATAGTTTGGTGCTTTATGGTTGCCTAAAAACCCACGAACCACATCACGGAAAGCACACCAAGCCTCTTTTTCGATCGGAGTCATCTTGGCTTCAAGGTTCTTTGAATTCAACAGCGCCTTGACTTGTGGTCCTACAAAGATGCCTGCCTTGACTTTGGCCTCAGAGAGTTTAGGGAACATGACCCGAATCTGTTGGAAAACTTCCCCTCCAAAATCTAACGCAGTTACAAACTGCTTAATTATACCCAACTTAATATGGAGAGGTGGTAGCAGAACTATGTCAGGCTTCACAAGAGGTTTTCTGAGTACATTGTACTTTCCTGGTTGCAGTCTTTCACGTGGAGGCCATTGAACTGTTTTATAGTGCTCAGTTAAAGCCCTGCTATCCAAAGGCAAAGAAAACATGAATATTTAGTAAACCCTGCTTGTAAACCTAACAGGAAACCAATAATTTTGAAATCACCACACACGTCCCAGTTATATTGTTCATACCTGATTTGAGTGAGCAGTTGTTTGACATTTTCATAGTCCTCTTTCATTTAAACAGAATGTGCAACTGGTATAGATGGATATTTGTTCCCATTGTGGAATAGAACAGCTTTTAAACTCCGAGTTGAACTGTCAATAAACAGGCGCCACTCTGAGGGTATATGTGTTATCCCAATAGCTGTGAATATACCATTAACCTCGCTGCAATAAGAGAGAGAGCCATTGACATCGTAGAACCTTGCAAACTCTTCATGCCGCTTTCGGTATACAGTGCTCTTGCAGTCTTCTCCAAGCAAATTGCACTCTTTGTGTCTGAAGGTCAGAAGCTCAGACCCTGATTTCGTCAGACCCAAATCTCTACTTAAGTCGTCCAATTCCCTCTGATTTGGAAAGTGAGGGTTTTTACTGAAAGTTACTGTATATTTGTCATCATGACTGTCCTCACCAGCCGACATCTCAGATGAGCTAGCTGCATCCTCATTTTCGACCTGCAAAGCAAAGAAACAAAATATAGGCATAGCTATATATGTAGAAGAGCATCAGCACTAAGAAAAATCGACACATAATGACCCACAGTCTGTAAATACCGAAGGTAAAGTAATGGATAGATACCTGTTCTGGTGGACGTGGTATTGGAAGACCTTCGCCATGTGGTACAGGAGCTATGGACGACGCTATGCTTGGATACTGAAGAATCTGCCTTCCTTTAACTTTCCTGTACTTAGAAACATCTATCATGCAGTAGTGGCAATCGTGGTGGTGGCTCTTTGGTTCTCTCCATATTCTGGATACCGCAAAGGGCATTGCTTTGCGTACTCCCCGCAGCCACCCTTCAAGTGTGGAGTGGCAGCTTCACAGATCACATGGGTGCCCAGGGCTTATCTTGGTCACCCATAGGCATACCAAAATAGAGCCGATACGCGATCCAGAACTTGGTGCCTTTCACAATCTTATGCGATACTTGCTTGGGGCCTATGTAATACCCACAAACGTAGCAGAATATATCCGGCGAGTGTTTACAAGCTCTAGTTGCCATTCTCTTTACCAAACTGTACTACATTAATCATAACCTGCAGATATAGAGAGAAGAGTTATTAAATCTGCAACAGATTGCAGATTCCAGAAAAAAGATGTATTCACAATAGTGAAATAATGTTCGCAATAAAAAAAGATCGATAACACTCAAATCGTCAGCACAGAGAAGTACAGAAACACAGTACCTCAGTGCTGGTAACCATCAGACAAACAACCTGCTTTCTTTGTGTGCTCACACTTACTGACTTCTCAGACTCTGCGCTCTTCTTTATATAGCACAGTGGAAGTTTCGGGAAATTTCTAGAGCAAGAAACTGTCAACGAACATCCGGATTGTTCTCAACAATTCCTGATTATTCTGATGTTGCTGCGCCCATAATAACATTATACTGGTAAAACATGAAAAATGGATTATCTCTGAAACCATTGATGATACACACAAACCAAGGCCAGATTTGGACTCAGCGCCCACAAATGCATATAAAAACAAAAAATTCTATATAAACAGAATCAGTGTTACAGAGTGTTATTTCTGTATAATAATAATAATAATGATAATAATAATAAAATATTATTATTATTATTATTATTATCATTATTAAATGCCTTTGGTCTCTTGTATCACAACAAATACGAAGGTATAGTTTTAGTTGAATATCCTTACTGTATGTATTTATTATTTATTATAATCATATGTTTGCAGCTGACAACAGATGATCTCCATGTGCTTTTCTTTCTTTGACTCTATCTCTTTAAAGCTAGTGTACATAACTTCATCACTCTGCATTATCTAACAAATTTACTACCATATAACTCCATTTTGCCAATAAAGCATAATATTTGCTTGTTAATGGCAGTTCTATGCTATGTAGGCCTAAGTATATATATATATATATAAGGCATTACTGTCCCATTTATCTGAATGTACGAGGTCTGTTCAAAACGTATCCGGACAGGGTGTTTACTTTTGAACAAGGTCACGCTTGGAGTTGTGACTGTGCTAAATATATCTCTGCATGTTGAGACAAGTTGACTGCTAGGGTTGCACTTCATTGTGCAGCGTCAGTCCACTTTGGTGAGCCAATAAAGTTAAACGAATTTTGTTTCGCAGCGATTTTTTACAGTGTGAGAGTTAATGCAAAAAACTTCACTTTTTTCTATGTGAAGGTCAAAATATGATAATAAAAAGGATGCCAGTGGGCATCGAAACTGTTGTAGAAATAAACTCTGTCCATTAGAGTAGGTTTTTACTATCATAGTCGGAGAGTTACTTGTTTTTATTTTTGTGAAGGTGTTGTGCACCATGAATATGCTACACAGGGACAAACAATCAACAAGGAATTTTACAGTGAAGTTTTGAGACGTCTAAGTGAATCAGTTCGAAGAAAACGGCTGCAAAAGTGGGAGTCCAGAGACTGGATGCTTCATCACGATATCGCGTCATCTCAATCGTCGCAATTTGTCCAGCGATTTTTGGTAAAAAACGCTACCACTCCAAAGTACAGCAGCCTCCATATTCGGATTTGGCTCCATACAATTTTTATTTTGTTTCCGAAGTTCAAAGAAACCATGAAAGGACACCGATTCGATGATGTTGATACCATTAAAAAAAAAAATCGACGGAGCAGCTTTTGGCTATTCCGAAAAGTGCTTTCGAAAAATGTTTTCAACGGTGACAAGATCTTTGGGCAAAGTGTGTGGCTTCAGAAGGAGCGTACTTTAAGGGAGATTAAGCTCCAAACCCTGTAAATATTATATTCTGTCTATAATCGTATCAGTTCGGATACTTTTTGAACAAACTTCGTATATTGGGACATGTATGTATGTAAGTATGCGGGTGCTTATTTATGGGTGTATATATATATATACAGGGCGTCCCAAAAAAATGTATACACACTTTAAATAATTATAAAGGCAGTGTTTATTAAAATACATTTCATTTTCAAAATGTAATAGAATCTACAGACATTATTTAATTGTTTTGTCAACGCCTGTTTTCAAACTGACGTCCGTTCTGGTCCAGGCACTGCTGATAACGCGAAGCAATGGAATCGCAAACATCACGAAACATTTCGTTTGGTATTTGTGTGCATTCTCGTTCAATGGCTGCTCTCAATTCAGCGACTGTTGCAGGTTTTATAGCGTAGACTTTGTCTTTTAAGTATCCCCATAAAAAAGTCTAGTGGTGTGAGGTCTGGTGAACGCGGAGGGTATTCTACGAAACCCCTTCGTCCATCCACATCCACATCGTGCCAAGTACCACTCACAATACTCCACTCTTCGGTCCGGATCATCTTCATTAATAGCATGGACTAATCTTGGAATGTAACTTTTCCATTGACAGCGCTTCAAAATGCGTTGGACAGACGATTCTGAAATTCCTACCTCACGACTCGCTTGCCGCACAGATTTTCTTGGACTTTGGTGATACGTTTCCAGTACTCTTTCTTGCTTTGTGGGGCTTGTCGATGTCCGTGGTCTTCCGGAACGCTTCTTGTGGACATTCTGAACAGTTCCATCGGCTTCAAACTTATCTCTAATTCGAGTGATGGTAAGTCGCGTTGGTGGATCTGTTTGAAACTCTCTCCTAAACTGTCTTTGCACTTCAACTGCGTTTTCACACTTCCAGTAGCATTTTAGAATGAATTTCCTTTGTTCAAAGCTTAGTCTGACTGCCATTATTAATTCTAATGGGTTTAACTTGGAAAGAAAGAAACATCAATTGAGCTATCAGCTGTTAAAGTGTGTATACATTTTTTTGGGACGCCCTGTATAAGCAAACAACGGCAGGGAAGATGTGAATATATCATGAAAGCGCTCGGATTTCGTGTTTCTTTTTCCTTTTTACCTGTGGTTGTTTGCTTATTAATAAGATCACGTGTTATTCTGTGATTTTACTGCATATATATATATATATATATATATATATATATATATGTATGTATGGAGATCGCAAGAAAGCAACTCGCTCCTTCTTCAGGCTAGGCCTAGAGGTGCGACCACCAGTTTGACCTTCGTGTAAAGAGAGACCAACGCTCGGAACTTTTACCAGGTTTACAGGCATCTCAGTATATATATATATATGTATGTGTTAGTATATATTATTCTCTATACACCTATTATGTCTTATAGTGTACGTGTAGCACAGAATAATAAAATTATTATTATTGTATTCAGACCGAGAATTATCCCGATGTTCCGAAAATAGATCTCAAACACCCTGTGAAAGTGGCGATCTGAATATCCCTTTAAAATAGTGTCCAATACCTTTAAGGAAACCATATACAGGAAGTTAATAAGTTTTCTCACAGAAGAGAATATACTGCAGCTGTTGTCTTGTCACTTCAGTTTTAATACAAAGCTCTAAGGAGGAAGTTATTGAATTTACATGACAAAACAATCTAAACACGTGTAAAGTTAAAACACACACGTGTGTTATTCTGAAACTTAACTGACGGGTTTCTACCCTTTTTAATTCGAATCTGTAACTAAACAAGTTGCGTTTAATATACGGTCCGTTACGTTTTCAATTTGGTTAACAATTATATTATTAGTCGAATATTTCCAATGAAAATAACTATAAATTGGACCTATCAGCCTACGTGGGGACCCTCGTTGGCTTGGGATTACTATTTTATCTAAGGCTGACGTGCCTCGTACGATAGTGGACCCTTAATAACAGCTTTAGTCGTAACTGGGGTATCAAACAAACCAAAAAATATAAATTTATTTAAATTGCATATACACGAGTTAAAAGTTAAATCACTTTCAAAAGTTAGGTTATTGATTGAGGAGAATATTGGGTGCTCCTTTAGTATGCGGTCTACAGATTCTGCCGCGCTCTACTTTTTTCAAAGTGCAGTCTACAGGTTTTTTCGTTAAATTTGTGCCTGCTCACGCATTCTGCCGCTCTTTTTTTTTCGCTAAATGACTCACTCACATGACTTAGACCCTATTTGACCTTGAAATTCAAAATGATTGTTTAACATCAGTAGCTTGAGAAATTTGAAGCAGTAAAGTTGTAAACAATTCAATTGCCGGTGCTACTATAGTATGCGGTCTACCTACGATTGGTTAGGTTAGTCAAGATATTTTCGTTAAAACTAACGAAAATATCATGACTAAACCTAATCAATCGTGAAGGGCGACTGACATTGGGATGTAAACAAGCAAAGAAGGTATACTTACATTTAAACTTTTTGTGTTTTTAACTTTTCAATAAATTTTTTTCAAGTAAGATTGTCATTTCAACCTTCTTTAACTACATTTAAAAAACAAATTGGTGTAGACCGCATACTAAAGTGTGAATTTGTCTCTAGACCGCATACTAAAGGAGCACCGAATATTGAATAATTTTAAGCTAGATCACAAGGGCGTGTGCGTGCACCTTCCTCCCTAGACACAATTCCAGCTCACTCTGTTTGTCTTCCAGAGTCAACTTTTTGTAGGGGCTTCCAAGACAGCTCTTTCCAGTTGTCGCTTAATGTCCCTCTTCGTCCTTTTTGTTCATTTTTTTTTAGTGAGCCTCCTGTAGCTGAAAAAGACTTTATAAGTATTCCCATTTTAACAATTATAATTAAATCCAACGATGGGTAATTGTTACGTGAATTCACTGGTGGATTTTTTAATTATTTATAAGTGTGTCTAATTAACAATATTCAAGTGTGTACTAATATAATTTCCCGCTCTATCCATATCGCAATTTTACGGCTTGTGGTCGTGTAAGCGTTCTACTAGGCAAGATCTGGGCGCGCCAAGTAAAAATACGACGTTATGGGGAATAAAGGAACGCGATTGAGCTCACAAGAATCATATGACCTAAGATGGTGCTGCGCAGGTGTATTATAGCAGCGAATATTGCATGTTGAGCTACTGCGCAGTCATGTGGGGTCCTTTCACTGGAAGTGAAACCCCTTTTAAGCCTGCGTGAGATGCGCAGTAGTAGTTGAATCGACTGACATCACGACACAAGATGGCCTACAATGCTGTTATATTCTCGCAAAGTTTATTCCATAATAATTAAGTATTAAATTTTTAATTTAGACTCACAACACAATAAATTAGAAGTATTATTCTCCTAAATACTATCATTAAAAGTTTAGACTCTAAACTAGGGGTGTGCTGGATATCCGGTACGTATCCAGTATCCAGTATATCCGGCAGGCTTTTTAGGTGTCTGGCTGGATACAACTACTACAACTATCCAGACGGATACCCAGTAATATCTCTACGACTGTTTATAATAAGTAAACTGAGAAAGTTATAGATTGATTTATTTTCATCAACTAATGTTTTGCATGGCTTAAAGTGACAACTAATTGTATTGTATCTGTTAGACTAGCTTTTAAAAATATACTAATAAATTGAGAAGAAAACTTTCTAGTTTTTAACTAAAAAATATACAGCGTTTTCTCTTGCTATGAATTACAATTAACTACTATTGAAAATTTTAAAATTTAAAATTTTTCATGATGAAAAACAGCTTTTCCGTATTTTCAGGAGACAAACGATATATTTATCTAAATAGATGCTCCCTGCTGCACTAAACCGATTTTCTGGGTAAACTGAGCTTGGTGGAGCACTCAAATATTTTAATGTTGGAAATTTTACATTCGTAGTGCTACTTTTTGTATTAATTTCTAAGCATCTCACCTATATTTCACCTTTAAAATTCAGTTTCTTTTAATTTATAATAATCGGCCAAATTAGCCTTCACAGATATCATTAATAATGAACAAAATACAGTAGAACTATATAACGAACGACATGACTTAATTCACACAATACTAATTTAAGCCATTGTGATAGACTGCAATTTTGTGGAGTCATTTCAGCAAGCCGCAGCCCTCATTTCTTTTCTGAATACACAATATAGAAATTGACGTTATTAGGGATAGTTATAATAAAACTAATCAGAGACATAAACGCATGACACAGTCACGGACACAATAGATACAAGGTCTTTTTAAATAATGGCAACCTTAATATGGTTGCTTTATATATGGTGTGATATTTATTTAGTTAATATGCAATATCTTTTATATACAGTAGATGCTTAAATTAATTTTAACATTCCAACGTTGCAAAACAAAACTTTCATGGGAACTAAATCATTTTCCTATTAGTCTCATTAACTACATAAAAAAAAAAAAAAAAGACAAAACTCTTTTAAGAGCAGCATAATTTTTTTTAACCTTCTCCATCACAAGAAATAGGAGTGTTTCCTAACTTCTGATATCTGTGCGAGTGTGCACTACGATAAACAATCAAGTGTCAAATTAATAAAGCCTTCACACCCTATATAATTAGTCTGAGGAACAAATATGTATGTTTTCTCTTTTTAAAAAAAGCAAGCACTAACCAACCGGATATCCAGTAACTGTGTCCCGCCGGATACCGGCATCTAGTTATCCGACACATTCTGCTCTAAACATATTGTTTGTAAGCACCGTTGAAGTGTTTAAAAATCAATGCATTGAGTATGTTTGTATGCATTGAGTATGTATGCCGTTTAAGGAAAACATGTTTATGTTTAAAGAATGATACAAGTAGAAATAATATACACCCTGTATATATATTATATATATATAATATATATGAAAATTATTTCACAAAAGTAACACGTGAAAAATATTTATGATGAATAAAACCACGAAGGAAAGGAAACACAGAATGGTGCTCAAGCGCTTTCGTCTAATGACATCCTCAGGAACACTGAAGTACATAGAGAGTTACAGCCAATATATAGGTTACAAAAAAAAATATATATATATATATACATACATACATATACAATAAACAGAGAAATGAAATTTTAAAAAAAAAATATTAAAAATTAAAAGATTGTGGGAGGGGCATACAACTTTGTAAGGAAACACTATCGATTTTTAGCACAAGATCAAACTACCGATTTTTAGCACAAGATTAAATTAATTGTTTCCAACCAATGTTATATAAAAAATTTAAAAAAATACAAATTTATACTGGAAATCTGCCCGGGTTTTATCACTCTACCCATCTTGTATATAAAAATAAATTGAAAAATAAAAGTTATTAGAGTGGCATACAAGTTTACCAAAGATTTAGCGTTCTACCCTTCTTATCTAAATCTTTTCTGAAGGAATTCAAAACAACAGGATCGAGTTGAAAAAGACCTTTGCTTATGTTGAAGTTATTTGAAAGTTGGATAATGGCAGACTCAAGAATATTTCTATTAACAATGTTGCTAGAGTGAAATAAAACTGAAGCATTATTCCAATCAATACAGTGGGATAACTCTGACAAATGGACAAAAAGGGCACTGGACGACTGTCCTGTTCTAACGGAATATTGATGCTGTTTTATACGTGTGTGCAAATCCTTTCCCGTCTGACCTATGTAAAAGGAATCACATTGTTTACAACCAATTTTATAGATAATGCCTGAATTATTGGTAAGGCTATTTTTTACTACGATATTTTTCACAATATTGTTATATGAAAATACTACATTAATATCCAAAAGTTTAAGTACATTAGCAATGCCTAAAAAGCCCTGGAAAAATGGAAGTACTAAAATATTTTTTGACAAAGTACGAGTGTTATTATTGCCCCGATAGAAAGTTCGTTTTGCCTTGTTGAGACAAGATTCCATAAACGCAGATGGATAACACAGATCACTTCCAATACCGTTGATTTTTTCTAATTCGGCATCGATGTATTCCTGACTGGCGATCCTACGGGCGCGGAAAAACATTGAAGAAAAAATGGCCTTCTTAGTGGGGGTGTCATGTCCCGAGTAAAAGTGTACGTAGGACAAATTGTTTGTTTTTTTCCGATAGATACTGAACTTAAAACCTGGGCTTTCCCTATGTACACGCACATCCAAAAACGGAATTGAATTGTCTTGGCATCCCTTGGTTGCGGTACGTCGACGATATTTTGTGTATCTGGCCCATGAATCGTGACCTGGATAACTTCCTCCTTCAGTTAAATGATCAAGTCCCCTCCATTAAGTTTACTTAGAAGTGGAACAAGACAATTCAATTCCGTTTTTGGATGTGCGTGTACATAGGGAAAGCCCAGGTTTTAAGTTCAGTATCTATCGGAAAAAAAAAAACAATTTGTCCTACGTACACTTTTACTCGGGACATGACACCCCAACTAAGAAGGCCATTTTTTCTTCAATGTTTCCCCGCGCCCTTAGGATCGCCAGTCCGGAATACATCGATGCCGAATTAGAAAAAATCAACGGTATTGGAAGTGATCTGTGTTATCCATCTGCGTATGGAATCTTGTCTCAACAAGGCAAAACGAACTTTCTATCGGGGCAATAATAACACTAGTACTTTGTCAAAAAATATTTTAGTACTTCCATTTTTCCAAGGCTTTTTAGGCATTGCTAATGTACTTAAACTTTTGGATATTAATGTAGTATTTTCATATAACAATATTGTGAAAAATATCGTAGTAAAAAATAGCCCTACCAATAATTCAGGCATTATCTATAAAATTGGTTGTAAACAATGTGATTCCTTTTACATAGGTCAGACGGGAAAGGATTTGCACACACGTATAAAACAGCATCAATATTCCGTTAGAACAGGACAGTCGTCCAGTGCCCTTTTTGTCCATTTGTCAGAGTTATCCCACTGTATTGATTGGAATAATGTTTCAGTTTTATTTCACTCTAGCAACATTGTTAATAGAAATATTCTTGAGTCTGCCATTATCCAACTTTCAAATAACTTCAACATAAGCAAAGGTCTTTTTCAACTCGATCCTGTTGTTTTGAATTCCTTCAGAAAAGATTTAGATAAGAAGGGTAGAACGCTAAATCTTTGGTAAACTTGTATGCCACTCTAATAACTTTTATTTTTTAATTTATTTTTATATACAAGATGGATAGAGTGATAAAACCCGGGCAGATTTCCAGTATAAATTTGTATTTTTTTTTTTTTTTTTTTATAACATTGGTTGGAAACAATTAATTTAATCTTGTGCTAAAAATCGGTAGTTTGATCTTGTGCTAAAAATCGATAGTGTTTCATTTCTCTGTTTATTGTATATGTATGTATGTATTGTATATATATATATATTTTTTTTTTTTTATTTTTTTTTTTTTTGTAACCTATATATAGGCTGTAACTCTCTATGTACTTCAGTGTTCCTGAGGATGTCATTAGACGAAAGCGCTTGAGCACCATTCTGTGTTTCCTTTCCTTCGTGGTTTTATTCATCATATATATATATATATATATATATATATTATGAAAATTATTTCACGAAAGTAACACGTGAAAAATATTTATGATGAAAAAAAACACGAAGGAAAGGAAACAGAATGGTACTCAAGCGCTTTCGTTTCAGTGTTCCTGAGGATGTCATTAGACGAAAGCGCTTGAGCACCATTCTGTTTTCTTTCCTTCGTGTTTTTTTTTCATCATATATATATATATGTATATATATATATATATATATATATATATATAATATATATATATATATATACTAGGGTGGTCCATAACTATATAGGGGAATGTTTTTAATATTTCCTAGCTCCCACTCACTGAAGTTGTAAGGTGGTTCTGTAAAAAAATGTTGCAGGTAAATTTTCGTTTCGATCAGTTCATATTTAGGGGTCGCTCACGAGTTTCAAAATTTATCCTTCTATCACTGTAATAGGTATTAGATGGTATGCACTACAGCTCCACCGCATCTGAGTCTCCCCCATCCACGAGCTGATGGATGAGTACTATCCGTTCTACGGCGGTGGTTGGCAACCATTCATTGTTGCCCAGTCAAAGAGCTTTTTCTAGCATCCGGAAACTTCCGGCGATGCTCCGACACTACTTGCAGCAGATACTGCAGCTGCTTCTCGTCTTTGGTGTGGCGGCCACTGTACTGTTGGACGAGAGCCACAGCTCGCTCGGCGTGGTCATTCACCACCCTGAGCTTTTCCACGACCTTAAGCGTCGCCTGAAACTCCTCCATTTTTTCCCATTCATCCGGATCCTCGTTCAAGAAACCTGCAGACAATTGCAGTTGTTCGAAGAACCTCATCGAATTCTTCATCACAAAGCTCTCCAAAGACGAACTGAGAGGCGGGTTGACACGCTTTGGAATCTGCTCTCCACCCTCTTTCTTGTATAGGGCTGCGACCATCCGACGTTTCGTTGCAGATGGAACATCGACATCGAAGAAGGCCAATGGAATCATTTCCTCAGAGAAGTACCAAAGCTGTCCTGCCAGCTTCTGACTGGCTGCTCTGGAGATCTTCTGCTGCGGATACGACCTCAATGATTCCAAGAGGCAAAGGTCCTGGGCTGGAGCAGAAGCGGCCATCAGAGCAGTGAACCATGCCTTCAGGTAAACTGTCACAGCGAAGATGCTCATGTATTGCAAGCATGTTTTCTCTTTCGGTGTGAGATGTTGCAATTGCTCCCGGAACATCCACATCTTGATAAAATACAGGACCTTGGACATCCAGCGAGCGTGATGCATCGCACGTGGGCTCTTGAATCGAATCGGCGATTCAAGATTTCCACCAAGGAAGATAATGGCGAGTTCCAAAAATTCCTTGTAATCGTCTCGGTACGCTTCGTGCTGGATTTGGTCTTTGGCGAACTTCAGAAGTTCTTCTCTGACTGGTAATAGGGATGGACCAACAGTGGGGTCGTCAACACCTGTTTGAAATTCGCTTTTATCGATGTAGTTCCATGTTGCTGGAATCTCTTGAATAACAGAACTTTAGGACCAGAAATTGCGTCATGACACGCTGTGAACGCGCGGCGACAACTAGCTCCATGATATGATGCCTGCATGCAAAGTAGAGCAGCTCTTTCTGTAACTTCTGCTCTAGGAGAAAACAACATCCTGAATGACGGCCAGTGTTAACAGCGTCAGTGTCGAAACACATCCCCACCACTCTTTCACTTCGTCCCCAAAGTTGCAAGAGATCGAACACCACTTGTGCCTGCTGCTGCCCAATTCCCGAAGCTATTTCTGGCACTCCCAAGAGCTGGCAGTTGCCATCTGAGGTGGACACTAAGACGGGAAGCCGGTCCACCTGCTCGTTTTTGGCAAGGTCTAGCAGAAGCTTTCCGTCCCAGTGCACCACCACTGGTCTGGAATGGAATCCTTTTTGAACCGATTCAGCCTGCTGCCTGCGATGATGCTCTCGGCTGCGCTTCACAGAGGATCGGCTGAGAGTCAGTTCCTCGAGGTTTTGGCCAAGGCTGCGAGCTGTTTCCGATACAATGTAAAGCGCCATCCGGTCACTCACCCCCGTCCTGTCTAAGACTGAAGCTAATTCCGAGTTGAAAATGTTCTTGGTCTGGCGTGTTCTTTATTGGGGGGGGGGGGGAGAAGGACAACCTCCAGTGGCTTCCTCAAGAAACTCGTCATTGGCAGAGCTTGACGAAGCAAGTTCGGCTGTTTGGGATGTCGAGGCTTGCTCTTCGCCTACTTTCCTCTTTCGGACGTCTTCCTCTGCTTTCCATTTTGCAACCTTCTGCTCCTTTCTCCGCCAATTTTTTGTCGACGGAGTCCATTGTGCCACTCTTTGAGTGAGAAGGAAGTCGCGATCTTCTTGAAACTAGATCATCTGGAAAGAGTTTACATGTGCAATGTCAAACAAATTGTTCAGCTTGCTTTTGAAAAACCTCTCGTTTTGGACTTGTTTTGGATTTCGCCTTCCCTTGTTCTTTTTCAAAGCCTGCCACTCTTTGAACAAGACCAAAAGCTTCTCCAAACAGTGGTCCTTCTGGTGTGTTGGTATGCGGGCTCTTTCCCAAAATGAGAAAACTTCCTCCAGCACTTCTTCGGCGCTTTGTTTGGTATCTTTCTTATTCACAACATGATGGTGCAAAAAAACACCAAGGACCTGGTCATTTGAAGGCAGTTTACTGCCTAAAATCTTTTGGTCCGGTTTGTCCAACAAGTAAAAACCACGTGTTTTTGACATGACCGTCACCGTAAGTAAATGTAACCAATATAAACCAATGTATGGTATACCAATATCTATTAAAATCTATTTCATATAGCTATATTTAACACTCCAACCTGTGAAAGAGCAGAAAACGGCATTCATTAGCACCTGTAATAGATCATAGTAATGAGTGCCCCAGAGAAGAACATATAATCCCATGAGCGACCATTAATTATGCACCGATAGGAGTGAAATTTTTCATAATGTACTTTCTGCTATAGTGACACAGATTAGGCGGGTGGGAGCTGGAAAAATCGAAAGTTCGATTTTATGGACCACCCTAATATATATATACAGTGCCCGCGAAAAGTATCCGATCACCCTTGAAATTTGTATTTTTTACATAAAAAACAATGTTTAAATGTATACTAACCTTATATTAGTATTTTGTTATCTGTCCTTTGGTTTGGATGACTTGTTCTAGACGTTTTGGCATGGATTTAATCAAGTTTTGACAAACTTCCACTGATATTTCCTTGCACCATACCTTTTTGATGGCCTCTTGTAATTTTTCGACTGAGCCAGTGTCGTGGCATTCAACCTTATTTTTTATTATTAGCCACAGATTTTCTATCGGATTGAGATCTGGACTATTACCAGGCCAATCCAAAATATCAAATTTATTGTCAGTAATCCATTTTGTCACTATTTTGGCCCTGTGACATGGTGCACCATCATGCATGTATGTTTTTGTCCTTTGGATTGCCATTGCCATTGGAAGTTTATCCTGTAGCATTGCTAAATACCGTGCACCATTCATAGTTGTGTTCTTCGGAAGAAAATATAAGTTTCCACGCCCATAGTAACCGAAACAACCCCAAACCATCACACTTGGAGGGTGTTTCATTGTCTTTAGGGTGTATTTAGGGTCCATCCTATTTGAGCCAATAGGCCGGCGAACCTTTTTGGACAACTTCTGAATGTCAAAAATGTCGACTCATCGCTAAATAAAACCTTCTTCCAGTCATCAACAGTCCAATGAATGTATTTTTTACAAAATGCGACACGTTTTTTACGCATTTTTTCATTAATGAACGGTTTCTTAGCAGCATGGCGAGATGGTAATCCGAGTTCTTTTTGGAGCCGCTCCTGGATAGTTCGTTCAGAAACACCAGATAACAAATTATTCATATTAAATTTTATTTCTTTCGCAGTTATTGTTGGGTTTTTCAATACTAAACGTTTCATAAGTTTGTCTGTTCGCGAATTTGTTTTTCTCGGTCTGCCAGATCGTTTTTTAGGGACTGGCGTGGTTAGGCCACCATTGTTCTTAGCCCGTGAAACCCATAAATTAACGGTACTTTGGGATATGTTTAATTCCTTAGCTATCGGTCTCTGTGATTTCCCACATGCATGCAAAGCAACAATAGCACCTCGACAATCACTCTTAAGTTGTTTTTTAGCACACATTATATATAAATTTTATTTACACCACTTTCTGTAAAAAAAAAAAAAATCAAGAAATTTACACAAACAGTGAAATCTGACAAATTTGAGACACAGCCACCCGCAACGAAGGCTACCAGAACACTAATTTGAGAATGCGTTGGATAGCTCTCATATCAGCGAGCAACCTCAAAGTTACCAGATGTCGCTAGAACAAATAGAAAGTGAATTACGTGTCTCTGAATATCAAGGGAAAATATTGTATTTTCTTGAGTGATCGGATACTTTTCGCGGGCACTGTATATATATATATATATATGGTGGCGCAAAAGTCGCGCATCATAGGAATTTTCAGTGTTGATTATAATATATTTTTTTCTTTTTGGTAGGGGATGGCTGTGAAATTAACAACAGACGAGAGGGTGAGCTTGGTTTTAATGTATGGAATACCAGGTACAGCCAATCGCTCTGGAAACACATATTTAAGTGTGGTTAATAATGAATATACGTTTGCAGGAATGTACATTATAACATCTTACGAGTTCCTTAAATCTATATTTAAGTCTAATAATAATAATAATAATAATAATGAGTGAGATTATTAATTTTACCTTTCTTCGTAACATACTGTATGTAAAACCATATAATGGAGGGGACCTACAATTTATAACGTACTCTTTCAGATTTTCTCTTTCGGGTGAAGTCTTTTACCTAACTCAGGGGAGCAGCCATAAAGGATATGTCTTCCGGAGGAGCTTCCGACCGAAACTCGTTTCTCTTTTATATTTCTATTCTAGGGCAGTGTTAAGACATGGTATGAATGGAAATAAAGGATTTACACTTACAATATATTATTTTCATTCTTTCTTTAAACGTGTTTAGAGTTTTGACACTGTGAAAAAAATGCATGACGTCATAGAAGTGTTTAGAAGTGTTATACTTTAAACCCGGGTTTTATTTACTTATTTTTCAGTAGTAGAAACTCTATACAAATAAAAAAAATTAAAATTTCAGCCACAGTATTTCTGGACGTATCTAGAGCTTTCAATTCGGTAAAACATTCTATTCCAGAAAATAAGTATTAATTATTTGACATTTTTGAAATATGAAATATAAGAAATTATCAAACGCTCGAATGCTCGCGAGCATGCCGTTAAAATCTGTTAAGATGCCATTAAAATTCTTTTAGCAAGCTCTTATACACGTTGTATTTAAATGAATGGTGCATATATATATATATATATATATATATATATATTATATATATGTATGTAACAGTCAAAGTGTGTAACCAGCCATTTCGCGTAATGGTTGAAACTTTTAGTCATTTCGCGAAATGGCTGTTTCACTTGGTCATTTCGCGAAATGACTAAAATCTTCAACCATTACCCAAAATGGCTGAAATTCCACCTTGGTCATTTCGTGAAGTGGCTAAAATGATTTTTGTCGTGAATTCATAGAAATAACAAACATCACAATAAAATTGGGAACCTTTATTTAACTAACTAAATCTGCTAAAACATACATACATACATACATACATACAGGTCTGTTCAAATAAGCGAAAAACACTCTTCAAATACACATTTGAACACATTTAAACATTTGAACACATTTGAATTTGAATTTTCAATATAGAGGTTTTCAAATACTAACCCGGCCTTCAATGTTATTCCGATGTCCGCCATTGAAGGCCCGGTTAGATCAACTGTACACTGCGTTCGCACTTTTAAGCAGATTACATTTTCTCCAATGTTTTCAAAAGTTATTCCCCGATTTCAATGAAATTTGTAGCAAATAATCACTATATATAGCAGCACTGATGGTATTCATTTCGATAAAATATTTTGATAATTAAACTAATTATCTCATTTTATTGAAAAATATGTAAAATATTGTGTTCCGAATTATTAAGTAAGTATTCTATTTACAGATATAAATGGTGAAAATGGGTAAGAAGAAGGATTTAACACTAACTGAGAAAAGAAAAATAGCCAAATTACTCGCTGAAAATATAAAATCTATTGAACTTGCGAAGCAGTTTGGCAGAGCTTATCGAACTGTAAACAAGTTTGTGGTGGAGGGTACCAAACTGAGGCAGCGAAGTGATAAAGGAGCTATAAGAAAAGTTACAAGGCGGCAGATATCTGTAATCAAGCGCAAACTGCAAAGCATCCATTGTCCTCAAGTAAAGAGGTTTTTGAGCAGGCTGACATACATAATGTACCAAGTACATCTCGATGTGGAATCCTCCAAACAATTGTCAAGACGTGTAAACCTACGATTCAGTCACCATTAACACCCAGGTACAAGAAGCAGCGTGTTGAATGGGCACGTCAGTACGTGAAAACAGATTTTAATACTGTATTGTTAACCGATGAATGAAGAGCAACCCTTGAGGGATCTGATGGTTGGTCAAGAAGATGGATTGCTAAGGGTCAATTTCTACCATGGAATGAGGTTTTCTTTTAGAAAGTTTGTGTAAGACTGGGCATTCATTTTTACACCATCAGGCACTCTGTATGGGACAGCTACTTCATTGCCTATCAATCCTGCCCAAAACATGACACTACCTCCAACTTGTTGGCGTCTTAATCTCGATGGTAGAAATTGGCTCTCAGCAATCCATCTTCTTGACCAAACATCAAGTCCCTCAAGGGTTGCTTTTCATTCATCGGTGAACGATTCAGTATTAAAATCTGTTTTCACGTACTGACGCGCCCATTCAACACGCTGCTTCTTGTACCTGGGTGTTAATGGTGACTGAACCGTAAGTTTACACGTCTTGTCAATTGTTTGGAGGATTCCACATCGAGATGTTCTTGGTACATTATGTATGCTAGCCTGCTCAAAAAGCTCTTTACTTGAGGACAATGGATGCTTTGCAGTTTGCGCTTGATTACAGATATCTGCCGCCTTGTCACTTTTCTTATAGCTCCTTTATCACTTCGCTGCCTCAGTTTGGTACCCTCCGCTACAAATTTGTTTACAGTTCGATAAGCTCTGCCAAACTGCTTCGCAATTTCAATAGATTTTATATTTTCAGCGAGTAACTTGACTATTTTTCTTTTCTCAGTTAATGTTAAATCCTTCTTACCCATTTTCACCATTTAGATCCGTAAATAGAATACTTGCTTAATAATTCGGAACACAATATTTTACATATTTTTCAATAAAATGAGATAATTATTTTAATTATCAAAATATTTTATCGAAATGAATACCATCAATGCTGCTATATATAGTGATTATTTGCTACAAATTTCATTGAAATCGGGAAAAAACTTTTGAAAACATTGGAGAAAATGTAATCTGCTTAATAAATGCGAACGCACTGTATGCCCTTGACAGTTAGTTAGGTTAAGTCGTGTTATTTTCGTTAAAACTAACGAAAATAACGCAACTTAAACTAACCAATTGTCAAGGGCATACAGTTCCTAACCGGGAAAATGATCTTGTACGAAATGACCAAGGTGAAATTTCAGCCATTTCGCGTAATGGCTGAAGATTTTAGTCATTTCGCGAAATGACCAAGTGAAACGGCCATTTCGCGAAATGACTAAAAGTTTCAGCCATTACGCGAAATGGCTGGTTACACACTTTGACATGTAAAATATATATATATATATATATATGAACTAACCGACGATCCAAAAGAAATATCTGATACATTGAGAGCTCAATATGAATCAGTTTTCAGTACCCCAAAAAGTGACAAAGCGATACCTGACATAAATGCATTCTTTGAAGAGGAATTGCAAGGAGAGTATATAACAGACTTTGATTTTACACCAGAAGATGTAGCGAGAGCTATAGGACAAATGAAACTACATTCAGGTGCAGGTCCGAACAATTGGAACGCATTATTGATTAAAAACTGTAAAAATGAAATAGCTACACCTTTATACTGGATATGGAGAAGATCCCTAGACACTGGGGAAATACCGAACATCTTGAAAAGAGCATACATTGTCCCTATATAAAGGAGGGGACAGATCTCAAGCAAAGAACTATAGACCAGTGTCATTGACGTCCCACCTCACCAAAGTATTTGAAAGAATAGTTAGGGAGAAAATTTATGATTTCCTGGAGACACGGGAAAGATTCAACGAAATCAGCATGGATTCCGATCAGGTAGATCATGCCTATCACAACTAATAGAGCACTACAACAATATCCTAGATGCATTGGAAGGCAATGACAACTACGATGTTATATACACAGATTTTGCTAAAGCTTTCGATAAATGTGACCATGGTATAATATCACATAAAATTAAAGACATGGGAATAACAGGCAAAGTGGGAAAATGGATCTACAACTTCCTTAGTGATCGTCTGCAGGTCGTCAAAGTTCAAGGTATATCATCATCAGAATCGGAAGTACGCAGTTCAGTACCACAAGGGACAGTACTGGCCCCACTCCTGTTCATTATCATGCTGACAGACATAGACAGCGGAGTAAACAGCAACAGTATAGTAACATCCTTTGCAGACGATACAAAGATCAGCAGAAAAATCAGCGATGTACATGAGTGGAGGCCTTACAGAGGGACACGAACAAACTATACAAATGGTCAGAAGACCACAACATGTCATTCAACGTCGAGAAATTTCAGCTCTTGAGATATGGTAGAAAAGAAGAACTTAAACAGACTGCATATTATGCTCCAGATAGACAGGAAATTCAGAGAAGCATGAAAGCGATTGATCTCGGGATAATAATGACAGATGATGCGAAATTCGAAACACAAAATCAGATAGCGATAAATAAAGCAAAAAGAGTCGCCGGACAGGTTCTAAGAAAGTTCAAGAGAAGGGACAGGACAGTAATGATTCCCCTGCTAAAAACACTGATTATACCAAAACTTGAATACTGCTCAGTTTTGACGTCCCCATATAAAAAGGAAGAAACTAATAAACTAGAAGAAACGCAAAGGCATTTCACAGCCAAGATTGATGGCTGCAAAGAACTCAACTACTGGGAAAGACTACGTAAACTAAATCTGTACTCACTGGAAAGAAGAAGAGAGAGGTACATCATAATCTACATATGGAAAATGATCGAAAAACTGGTACCAAACCTAAAACTAAACCCAATTACCATTCAAACAACACTGGAAAATAGGAAAGGCAGAATGTGTAGTGTTCCCAAATTAAGGCCCGACAAGGGACCTCCTCAACCCTGAAGGAAAATAGCTTGGTTGTCAGGGGGCCAAGACTTTTCAACCAGCTTCCTAAGGACCTCAGAAACGTAACGGGGGTCAAAGTTGAAGTCTTCAAGAAAAGACTGGATGCCTGGCTCAGGACAGTACCAGATGGGCCGGGCGTGCCTGGCTATGTACGGTGGAGAGCGCAAGAAAGCAACTCGCTCCTCCACCAGGCCAGACCTAGAGGCGGGGCCACCACCTTGACCTCCGTGTGAAGAGAGACCAACGCACGAAACAACATAAGGTTCATAAGGTATATATATATATATATATTATTAATAATAGCTATTTACTGAATTTATATACAGGGAGGTCCAAAAGTCCCTATCTATTTTGCTGAAATAATAGTATTTTAAGATAAAAATATAGTAACATAATTAGATGTATAATTATTTATGAAGCTTAGGTTTAAGATTCGATGTGAGCGCCACCAGTTTTTCTGCAAATCTCAAATCTGTCTACTGCATTGCGGAACTCATCCTCAAGCATCTCGGGGGTTATTTTAGCGACTGCGACGTTTGTAACTCTTGTTTTGTAAACCTCAAGCTTTATAAAGTCCCACGCAAAGAAGGCTAATGGTGTTAAATCCGGAGATCGTGCTGCCCAGGGCCTGTTTCCACCACGTCCAATCCAGCGATTTGGTAAGAGTTTATCAAGGTACGCCCGAACAATGTTTGCGTAGTGACATGGAGCTCCATCTTGTTGAAAGACAACAGTGTCGAGAATGCCATCTGAACGAAGCTGGGGTTCAAGAAACTGCTAAAACATGTCAAGATAAATTGGCCATGTTACCGTAGCTCCTGCAAAGAAAAAGGTCCGTAAATCTTCGATCTTGTCATACCCAATCAGACATTAACTTTAGGAGGATCTCTCTCCTATTCGTAGAACTCGGTTGGTTTTTCACTAGCAATACGGCAATACGGCAATTATGTCGATTAACCTTTCCGCATGTGTGGAATGTCGCCTCATAGCTGAAGAGAATGTGGTTTTAAGCTTTCGGTATGAATTTTTCCAATCAATTCTGTGCACATGGCGGCTCGTCTTGGATAATCCTTTTCGTGTAATTCATGTAGCACTTGAATATGGTAACTTTTCTTTTTTAATATTGATTTTAAAATCCTTAGAACAGTCGTTTATGGTATGCTCAGTGTACGTGATACTGTGCGATTTGACATTGTAGAATTTGTTTCAAAGGTATCTCTTACCAATTCGACATTTTCTTGAGAGGTACCTGGACGTCCAGATCTTGCCTCATCATGAACAGATCCTGCTTTTTTAAATTTATTGACCAGCTCTCGAATTGCTTTGTCTGTAGTAGGGATGAAATAATACCGACAATTTTTAATACCGGTATTTGAGCAATTATTTTACTGATACCAGTTTTATGCAGAGAATAATTTATAATGATTTTTTGGTGTCACCCTGCCAAGTACCAACCCTCCCACAAGCCTGCAGGACCTGTAGTACTCACCACATTAACGACAATAAAAACTGAAGTTACTTTTTAAATTCTGTTACCGACACCAAAGGGCACCATTGATTGAAAAAATTTGAACAGCAGCTCCTAGGGAAAGGCAGGAAAAAGGAAGGACTATTTATAATGATTAAGCATATCAGATAACCAAAGGTAAAAGGGAAAAATAACAATTTAAAAAAAAAAGTTTATTAATAAGTTTGCATATTTATTTCTTATTTTGGTTTTGGAAGTAAGTTTTGATGAAACAAGGACTATCTAATGATTGTTCAGAGAGATTTGATCTTAGCTTGGTCAGAAATAAGCCAGCAGCAGAAAAAGCTCTTTCTGATTCTACACTAGTGGGTTTAATGGAAAGCAATGCCTTGTACAGCTTCTCTAAATCTTCACTTCTTTGTGAAGAAACTTCGAAACCCTTAAATTCATTAGTAGGATCAAAGTTAGTTGCATTGCTTCTCAATGGTACCTTTTCTAATTTCTCTATTTCTTTCATGTATTCGCACATCAATGCATCATCTACTTCATTCTTGTCTTCAGTAACATTCTCTGAGAAGTTAGATGCTTGTAAGTCTTGGTCTTCGCTTTCTTCCTCGAAACCAATTAAATTTTCATCATTCTTAGGAAAAAGCCTTTTAAAAATCCTTTCTGCAGTTCTTTTGAGCACTAGTTTAGATGGAATAGAAAATAGTTCCTCTTCTTGAACTTTTAAAACTTCAGGGTTGTGAAGATATTTAATTAAACCCACAATATCTCTTTGTCTCCTTGAAGAATAGATATTACTGAAACAGTCTTTGAGCTCCAATGCATCGCTTCGTCTTTATTTTTCTTAATAAAATAATTCCACACGATTGATTTTTTTGACATTCTTGTAATAGATTCGAAGGGGTAGATTATTTAAAGTAAGAAATAGCTTATTCCCCATATCACAAGACTGCAATGCGCACTTAACAAAATTACAAAATTTAATGTGTGAAATATGTGCATCAATCAACCACTGCGAGAGTCTAGTACGAAATTCAAAATCTGAATGAACTCAATAACGAATCTAAAAAAGCAACGCAAGGTTTTGGAATCGTGTAAAAACGTTTTTGAACGTTTCAATATGTATTTATACGATTTCAAATGTTTAAGGTGAGAGTTCTGAATGATAGTTTCCCTTTTCAGAAAAACGGACACATCATATAACGTCAATAACATAATATTATAACAAATGATAAATTGTGACATACACTAATGACGCCCCTCAAAGATATACTGCATGTGTAAGTTATGTATGAAGATAAATCATTATTTCTACTCACATTGGACACAAAATCCTACAAAAAAACAAATCTTTGTTAACTTAACATTTGCTGATTGCTCCCACAATAAAGACAATAGGCAGTTCTTCAATACCAAAAACCCGGTATCGTTAATCACGATATCGGTATCGTATCTCTTGTCCAATACCGGTATAAATACCGGTTTTTCAATACCAACTTTCATTACTAGTCTGTAGGTCTTGGTTTGTGAAATCTTCTTTCGAATTTTTATCGAATTTCTTTGCACTTCTTCCCTTGGATACGTATTGTTAATACCACCACACGTTCTTGTACATTCATCATCATGTATAATGATATCTCTATTTTATTTTCTACATGACATAGATTCTATGGCGTGTAGAAAATAAAATAGAAATATCATTATTTCAGCAAAATCGGTAGAGACTTTTGAACTACCCTGTATCTGAAAAAATTGTAGTGCATCTGATTCACTAAAGTAAGTTTTATCGGTTTTGTATAAAAATTTAAACAATGGCGGAAATGCAATAATTTTAAACAAGATAGTAGAACATCTGTTTTTACCATATATTTTCGCCTGGCCTTGGTTTTCGTTGTAATAGCGAGAGAAGGCTGAGTTTGAAGGTGTGTTCACGAATGTGGATCAATCATTATGGTTCAAAGACGATTCACGCGTTGAATGCTGTTTGTAAAACATTTCTGAGAAGCTCCAAGAAGTAAATAAGAAGAGCAATAGATGAATTAAAAGTGCCAGACCATTCTGTGCATAAAACCATAAATAAAAAATGCAAAAAACTTCACTTTTTTACGTGAAGGTCAAAATATGAGAATAAAAACCCACCCTAATAGACAGAGTTTATTTCCACGACAGTTTCGACGCCCACTGGCATCCTCCTCGGGTGGATACAGAAACACAAATAATAAACAACAATGTAATAACCAATGTAATAATAAATTTATAATTTCTGTAATTAATAATTATGCAATATTAAATGTAACAAATTTAATTATAAATGTAATAATTATGTAAAAATAATAGAATCTGTATGTTTAGAACAGGAAGATAGTTTTAAAATTTGTGCGAATGTACTTAATGAAAATGCCCCTCCTGTCTCGAGAGAATGGAATCCAACCTAGGTGCGAATTTCTTAACGGTCGATCCCTGAACTGTTTTTTCCCTCTTGTTTTGTTTCATTTGTGTTTCTGTATCCACCCGAGGAGGATGCCAGTGGGCGTCGAAACTGTCGTGGAAATAAACTCTGTCTATTAGAGTGGGTTTTTATTCTCATACCATAAATAAAGTTTTAAAATCTTCCTGCACTGGTAAGATTACGCCACAAGATTTAACGGCTGTCAAGAATTTATCAAAGTGATTTAAACTGATGATCGTTTTCTTTCAAATCTCATTTTCAGTGACGAGGCAACTTTCCATGTCTCTAGAGATAGATTAAACCGCCATAACTGCAGGATTTTGGAGAAGAAAATCTATACGAAGCATACGAACGTGAGAGACATTCGCCAAAAGCCAAAAGGGAACGTTTGATGTACTTTCTCACGCGACCGTATTTAAGGGATGTTAAAAAGAGTTTTTTGTTGCTCTCGTACGACAAAGTCCAGGTCCATTGCAACGTGCAGTGTATCAGAAGGATGATGCACCGCCTCATTTTGCTCGTACTGCGCGTATGTTTCCAGGCGAAAGATTCCCAGGACAGTGGATTGAGCGAGAAGGACAAGATGACCATCTCGTTCTCCAGACCTATCTCCTTTACATTTTTATTTTTGGGAATATGTAAAGACAACCATATATCACAACAAACCAAGAAATATTATGACTAAAAATGCGCTCTGCAGCATCAATTCCTGTACCTGTTTTTGGACAATGTTTTGAATGAATTAAAGCATAGATTTCATTTAGTTATTAAAAATCTATTTATTTACTTACTGTCCTATTTATACATGTATGATACAAGGGCCATACATTAGATGCAATAATCCTTATATAAAAATGGATCAGTTGAAGATTTCTCAAATAAATAAATTAAAAAAAAAAAAAAATATATATATATACAGTATATACATGGTATCCCATAAGTCTGGTCTCATAAGAAAATTTACGGTTCTTTTGCATTATCCTCCCAACACTAATTTTTTTATATAATGTTGGTTTGGTTTTGGTTATGGTACTTTATTTTCCTTCCATTATAAAAAAAATTAGTGTTGGTATTAGGTTAGGTTAGGTTAGGTTTAGGTTTGGTTAGGTTAGGTTACGGTAAAAACAGCCCGCCGCAGGCGTTAGCCGTTATAAAAAAAATTAGTGTTGGGGGGATAATGCAAAAGTACCAAATTTACTTTATATTAAATATATTAGAACTAAAACAAATGTTCAAATTGATGTCTTGTTTTGGGACCTTTTTTTTTTGTTCCAAGTAGAATAACAATGGCTAATATGGAAGTGAGTTACGCTCCTCAGGAAAAGGCGGAGACCTTTTCCTTTGGCTTAAAGAAAGCCAGTTATTATTATTATTATTATTATTATTATTAATGATAATAATACAATAAAATGCAATGAGTCTATTTACACATATGGAAGACATACATTAAATGTAATAAGAAATTCATACATACATACATACATACATGCATACACACACACACACACACACACACACACACACACATATAAATGGGATATATAACACAGACCTACGATTTGCAACCATATTTTATGCTTTATTGGTCGCGGTTATTCGAACACATCTCTTTCGATAATGCAGAGATTTGAGGTTATTTACAGTAATTTAGAGTCAATGAAGTTATATATACGGTAAGTTTAAGACATGCAGTATATTTATATATACATCCCTGATAAAAAAAAATTAAGAAAATGCGTTTCTTTGTCCTTGTTTTCCTTTTTTTTTTTAATTTGTTACCCTGAATAACGATTTTGCTTAATAATAAAATTATATCTTAGGAATGGATTCAAAGTATTTATGAATTAAACTTTCCCCTTTTTAATCTACTGTTTCTACTGAACCAAAGGAATGAGTAATTGTAACATTTCTTTGTAATTCTACCCGAAGTAATGAGAAGGGAGTAGGTGACTTTGATATCGCAAAGTTGTTCAGCGAAATCAAAGGAATCTTTTTTAGAAATTTGCCTTTCAACCGCTTCAAATTTTTGGTTTGAAATGAAATTTTTTAAGTAAGGGAATGTCACGTCTGTCTGATTTGAGTCACTTTCGTTCTGTCCAAAAGTAATGTCCAAAACTTTGTTTTCTGAAGGATTTTAATTTTTCTTCATTTAAGGTTCAAATTCTTCGTGTGAACTGCTAGTGAATTTAGTTTAAAGAAATATTGGAGGAAAAATTAACTTCTCCAGATGCTTCTGTCAGTCTTAGTTTCTCCTTTTCTAAAACTATTTTTTTAGTTTTTTCAAAAAATTTTTAGCGAGTGTTTTGTAAATGGATGACATGTATCCTTTTCTGCCACCACGTTCTCAGAGAAGAAATTGCCTGTCCTTTGCAATCTTGATAATTTCTCTGGATCCACTAGGTTTTATTTCTATATGCCTTTGGGTTTTGGTCTTGTTTGCTTCTGCTTTAAACTCACTCTTCAGTCGCAAGTCCTCGGCTTTCTTGAGAATTGAGGGTGAGCGGGGTAGACTTGACATTTACTCAGTTGGTGTATTTTAATGTTAATTAGTTTTGACATACTGACCTTTTCTGTCGAGTTTTTGTTCTAGTTTTGTGTCGTGAGCTGATGTAACTGTATTCCTATTTATTTTTACATTTATATTTTCATTTACACATGATGCTTGCATCCTCTATGTTAACTTTGTCGCTGGTGGTGTTCACTGTTACATTTTCATCTTCTTTATTCATATTTCATATATATATATATATATATATATATATATATATTATAATATATATATATATATATATATATATATACACCTTGTATCCTTGTAGATGTTCCGTGCATCGCTCTCTCTAAATACCGAGGTCAGACTGGTGGCCCCTGCTCCGGACCGGACTTGATGCAGAATAGAATTGCTGGCCCGAGTTTTCCACCTCACATAGCCAGGCGTCTGATATTCTTTTAAAAACATTAAGTTTGACATCTTTGGCATATACTGTGTGTATTATATATATATATATATATATATATATATATATATATATATATGAAAATTCTGGAGCTGACATGATATATTAAGTCTCATCAGTCTTGTGATGATTAAAGTTTGTGTGTAAAGTTTCCTTATTATTATTTTCTTTGATCGATATACAGCATGTATATCGACAAATACTCAAAACTGTTATCAATTTTCACGAATGTACCGCATGCGAGGCGGCACATTGCCAGCCTGTCGTCCCCCATATACCACATCACTCCATTTTTTCTATCCAGCGCGCGTCTTTCACCCTCCCAGACGTCCAGGCCCCGCTGACCCAAAGGTTCCTTTACTCCATCCCTCCATCTCCTCCTCGGTCTACCCCTCCCATTTTCCCCCTCCGCCTCTGCACGTAAATCATCTTTCACACCTTTCCTCACTCATCTTTTCATATGCCCAAATCATTTAACCCCCCACCCCTCCTCCGTCCATCTGCTCTCTCCATAAGACTCCTTCGACTCCCACACCTTTCACAGGTAAGTGTTTCTCACACGATCAATCCGCTTCACTCCACAGATCGTCCTCAAGCATTTCATTTCCAGTACATCCACCCTTTTCCTTTCCTTCGCATTCGCCACCCAAGCCTCACATCCATACAACACTGTTGGCACTACTATACCTTCATACATACCCATCTTCACATCCATAGACACAGATCTCTCCTTCCAAACACTTCTTAGGGCACCCAGTACTTTTGCCCTTTCTTTCACCCTTTGACTCACCTCCGCCTCCATAGTCCCATTCCTCGCCACATCCACCCTAGGTATCTGAAACATGCCACTTCTTCCATTTCCTCGCCATACAAACTTACACTCAGTCGCTCATGAACCTCCCTTTTGCAGCACCACATAACCTTACTCTTATTCACATTTACTCTTAGCTTCCTTCCTTCACACACCCTCCCGAACTCAGTTATCAGTCTCTGTAGCTTTTCTCTCGAGTCCGCCACCAAAGCCGTATCATTCGCATATAACAACTGATTCACTTCCTAAGAACCTCCCCCCGCAACATACTTCACCCCCGTTCCCCTCCCCATGACCCTTGCATTCACCTCTTTTACCACCACGTCTATAAACACATTAAACAACCATGGAGACATAACACAACCCTGCCGTAGACTCACTTTCACCGGAAACCACTCAACCTCCTCTCTTTCCACACGCACACATGCTCTACTCTTTCGGTAAAAAATTTTCACCACATTCAACAACGACCCATGCACCCCATACAGCTGCCGCACTTGCCACAACGCCTTTCTGTCAACCCTATCATATGCTTTTTCAAGATCCATGAACGCCACATACAAATCCCTTTCTTTCCCCAAGTATTTCTCACATAACATCTTCAACCCAAACATCTGGTCCACACACCCTCTACCTCTTCTAAAAACCCCTTGCTCCTCCCCAATCTGTTGCTCCGTGCATGCCACCGCCCTTTCAATCACCACTTTCCCATACACCTTACCTGGCACAATTAACAAACTAATTCCTCTATAATTCGAGCATACATTTTTGTCCCCCCCCGGCTGTCTTTATACAGGGAGACGATACATGCACTCCGCCAGTCCTGAGGCAGCTCGACTCTGTCCATGCACACATTAAACAGACGGATTAACCAATGAGCACTACCTTCACCGCCTTTTTTCAGGAGCTCTGTAGCGATCCCATCCACTCCTACTACTTTTGCACCTTTCATCCTGCCTAAAGCCTCGACCACCTCCTCCCTATGGACCAACTCATACTCTGAACCCCCTCTCTGCCCAAACATACTACATCTGCTTCCCTATCTTCCAACACATTCAATAGTCCCTCAAAATAGTCAATCCACCTTGTCTTCACATCTTCTCTATCTGTCATCACTTCCCCATCGACTCTTTTCACAGTCATGCTCATCTGCCCTCTCATTTTCCTCACACTATTCATTTCTCTCCAAAACATCTTATTCTCTCTGAAATTTTCTGACACTCTCATACCCCATCTCTCATTTGCTCTCTCTTTCAGCTCTCGCACTTTTCTCGCCTCTTCCTCTTGTACTCTTCCCAATCACCCACACTTCTGCTTTGCAAGTACCGAGCATATACTGTACTTCCCTCTTTTGCTTCACCAACATTTCAGCCTCTACATTCCATCATTCACTACCCCGTCTTTTACGTCCAACCCCAATCTTCCCTACACCACACACTTCACCCCTTGTTTCACTTTCTCCCACCCTGCACCATTCCTCATTCAGTCTTTCCTGATACGTCCGTTCACAATCCCTTTTCCCCAGTTTCCTCACTTTCAGTACCTCTCTCACAGGCACACTACCCCCTCTTACTCCACGACCACCACAAGCCTTCACTTTCGACCCCACCAAGAAGTGGTGACATTCCACCTGCCACTCCTCTCAACACATTCACATCTAACAACCTCTCCCAAGCAGATCTCGTCATCAGAGGGAGGCATGTCAGTTATTTCACGAACATGCCTTCCTCTGGCTTTTTCCGAAAACATGTAGCAATACCAGTTCCACCTTTTCTTGATTGGTATACTGAGCCAGTAGGGTATTTTTGTTCCTGAAATATGTAAAACTGACATTAGAAATGTGTTTGTTTCACTTTAAAAATATAATGTCTAGTTTCCCTATGAGTCCAGACTTCTGGGACACCCTGTACATCTCTTTTATGAAACCAAGTATTCCCAATCATCAATTCTCTTTCAGCACACAACTCAACTAACCTTTCCCCACTTCCATTCACACCAGGCAACCCATGCGTCCCAACTATACCCTCAATCGGCACATCCCTCACTCTCGCATTCAAGTCCCCCTAGCACGACAACTCGGTCCCTCGCATCAAAACTATTCAAACATACACCCAGTTCGTCCCAGAACGCATTTCGTATCTCTTCACTCTTCTCACTCCCAGGTCCATACGCACTAACAATCACCCATTTCTCTTGCCCCACTTTCAGTCTAACCCACATCAGCCTTAAACTCATTCCCTTACATTCTTTCACACATTCCCATAGCCTATCCTGTATCAGAAGCGCAACCCCCTCCCTTACTCTTACCCTCTCCCCAACCCCAGACTTTAGCCAAGAACTTTCCCAAACCACTCCACGCTCCCAAGCCTCTCTCACGAAACAGAGCACCAGTCTCTCCCTTTTTATCATCCTGACCACATCCACGCACATTCAGACACCCCAGCCTGAGCCGTCGCGTTAAAGCCCCTTCTCTGACCGTTCCTGTTTGTGGAAAGTTACATACAGGTGGGAGAAGTTTCCAGCCCTCCGCACCCGTCCCTTATGTTTAGTCGCCTTTTACAACACGCTGGGACCACGTGGGAGAAATTCTTTAAACCCACTATCCCCAGCAATATACAGGGTGTCCCAGAATTAACTATCTATTTCAATGAAATCGGACAAATTTTTTAAAAACACACTTTTATTTATGTTTATCATGTTTAATATATGTTAAAAATGTATAAATTTCTAAATTTTTTTCAGAATTTTATTTTCATAATTTTTTCATAGTTTTTCATAGTTTTATTTTCATTCTCTTTCAGAACCCTATTAATAATGAATACACAAGAACGCATCTTTGTTGTAACATCCCGTATCAAAGGAATGCAATGTAATGAAATCAGAGAAAAATTTACAAGAAGATTCCACAGAACCGGTCCTACAGACAAAGCGATTCGTGAACTTGTGAACAAATTTAAAAGAACTGGATCCGTACACGACGAGGTGGGAAGAGGACGCCCAAGGACAGCACGTAACAGTACCGAACAGGTACGACAATTGTTTGAGGATGAACCAACAACTTCGGTTAGGGAGGCCGGTCGAAGACTCAACATATCCAAGACAACAGTTCATAGAATCTTGCGTTCGACACTGATGAAAAAGGCTTATCACATTCAAGTACTGCATGCCCTAAATGAAGAGGATTATCCAAATCGAGCAGCAAGGTGTGCAGAAATTGTGGATCAAATCGAAAATGAAAGTTTATTGGATAACATCTTATTCAGTGATGAGGCGACTTTCCACACGTGTGGTAAAGTCAATCGACACAACTGTCGTATCTGGTCCAATGAAAGACCGTCTGAAGTCATAGAATGGCAAAGAGACTCTCCAAAAGTTAACGTGTGGCTTGGAATGACCAAATCCAAAATTTATGGCCCATTCTTCTTTGCGGAAGCAACTGTAACAGGTACCGTCTACCTTGATATGCTTCAGCAGTTTCTCGAACCACAGCTTCTTGATGATGGCATTCTTGATAATGTTGTGTTTCAACAAGATGGAGCACCATGTCATTATGCTCTAATTGTTCGAGAATACCTCAACAGACGCCTTCCGAATCGGTGGATTGGACGTGGAGGACCTCGACCTTGGCCTCCGCGTTCTCCGGATTTGACACCCCTGGATTTCTTTGCATGGGGTTTCATAAAAACGAAGGTTTATCGCCAAAAGATCAATAGTTTAGCTGAACTTAAAGAACGCATCCAGTTGGCAGTGCGGGAGATAACACCTGAAATGCTTCAAAATGTGTTTCGCAGCGCTGAGGATAGATTTGAAATTTGCAGAGATACAGACGGTGCACATGTTGAAACTTCTCAATAAAGTTTTGGCTTATGATTTATAAATCTATTTGTTTTTGTATCATAATTTAGTAATAAACACAAAATTATGTCAGTTTTTATTAAATTTGTCCGATTTCATTGAAATAGATAGTTAATTCTGGGACACCCTGTATATCGGGTGGCCCAAAAAAAACGCATTGGGATTTGAACATCAATAACTTCAAAAATATGCAGTTCACACTTTCAAAATTTATATAACTTTTACCTCAATCAATTGATAAACCATCATAAAAATTTCAGACCTCTACATAAAATACTTTTTCCACAGCTGAGGAAACAATGAGGTTTGGTGAAAAAAACGAATATCCTAAACTGAAAAAATTTTATTATTCACATCTTATCAACAAATATGATCAATATGGCCGCCGTCCTGCTTACAAACTAATCTTAACCTTTTCTTCCACGACATGATACATTTTCTGAATTCTGCTAATGTTATTTTGTCCCAACATTCGAGTATTTTTTTCTTTAATTGCATTTCTGTAAACTTTTCTGTTTAGCCTTCATAAATCTTCTCTGCTAGAGTGTTCCACATGCAATAATCCATGGGATTGCAATCAGGTGATTGCAGGGATCAGTCGTTTTTCCAATGAAGTTGACTACATTCTGTTGTAGATAATCCCGTGTGAACTTGCTAGTATGAGCTGTAGCACCATCTTGTTGGAGTATGAAATCGTTTCCTTAATACAGACGCCGACAATCAGGCAAAAGATTCTCCTCTAAGAGATTTACAGAGGTTTCTGAATTAATTTTTTTATTTTCTGAAATGAAATGAATTTTCGTCTTTCCATTCCACGATACACCTGCTAATACCATGATTTTTTTGGAAACCGACTTGTCTGGTGGTAAAGTCTCGATGGAGGGATGTCTTTCTTACGCCGATCATAAACAACATCGTTCCGGGAGTTTCGAGCAATCTCGATGGTGAAATCTTTTTCATCTATAAAAACTATTTTTCTAATGTCATTGGACGAAAATCTATCAAGCAGTTTTCTACAACGAATTTTTCTTTTAGCTCTTACATTGCTGTTAAGTCTTGAAACACGGATCCTTTTAAATGCTTTAAGTCCTACCGTTCTCTGCATTCTTTGTATGGAACTTCGACTGACACCTAAATTTCTTGCAATTTTCCTCTGAGAGCAGTGTGACACAGGTCGATCCTCTTGAGATAGGTTCATCATTTTGATCATTGCTATATTGACTTGAGTGCAAACTGTTTTAGGCCGACCACTGCCACGCTTCCATGCTGTCGAACCGGTTGCTTTAAGTTTTTTAATTATTCTATTGACAGACGTAACATTACAAGTTATTCCTGAAAATTCTCTCAAAATTCTTGCCCCAATCCATCTTCTTTCCAAGAAACACTTTTCAATCACCGCTTTTTCACCGTTAGTTAGAACCATAATTTCAAGGGTAAATTTAAAAAAGTATTTAAGATGGGCGTAGCCTATATCATCTGACGTTTTTCAGAGACTAACAGATTATCCATAGGCTAAGGAAACTGCTACAAGTATTAGAATAGTTTCCAGGTACCGCTACACACATTTAGGATTTATGATATTCGTTTTTCTTATACCATACCTCATTGTTCCTTCATCTGTGGAAAAAGTATTTTATGTAGAGGTCTGAAATTTTTATGATGGCTTGTCAATAGATTGAGGTAAAAGTTTTGTAAATTTTGTAAGTGTGAACTGCATATTTTTTAAGTTATTGATGTTGAAATCTCAAGGCGTTTTTATGGGCCACCAGATGTGTATATATATATATATTAGTGGTGGACCGGATATCCGCATCCGCATCATTTTTAACATCCGCATCAGCATCCGCACTTCTGACTGCGGATGTTATGCGGATATTAACTCTAATAAATTATGCAATTTACAATTAAATTAGCTTATAAAGTAGCTTATAAGGCCCAGTCATGCACATTTCATGTAAAGTATTAATTAGTAATGAACAAACAAATATATAAACCTCAAAATATAAATACTTGGTAACATAGAAAATTGAATGAAACTTATTTCATTGAATTTTCTGTGGCTGAAACTCTTGAGAATGTTATTATTTTTATCATAATGAAAACATTAATATTAATTTTAATTCTTATGCATTGCCTGCCATAATAGTAATATCACGAATTTTGAAAAATTGTCATATATTCATAATTCTATATTATATTGATAGATTAACTAAATATCCGCATCCGTATCCGCGGATATTGAAATTAAAGATCCGCATCCGCAGATGTTCAAAAATTGACATCCGGTCCACCACTATATATATATATGTAATGTAAATCCTCAAAGAAAGAGAAAAAATTATTCCAAAGCTTTTTGTGTATTCAACAGTACACCTCGTCAGGAATGAAGGTCAAAGGCAAGATGACCAAAATATATGCTTATGAACATTAAACCAAAAAAGGTGAAAGAAGATTAGCACGAGGATAACAAGTACTAATTAAAGGCAAAAGACATTTTAATAAGATATTGTCACGTTTATACATTCCCCGACTGTTATTGATATTATTTTTAAAGTGGATGAAAGCACATTCTAGAATATTCCTTTTCAATTATATCTTGTTTTTAACTTGAACTTTAGAACTCTCCCACTTAATACTACTGTATGATTACATTTATATTTGGTTAAACAATGCATTAGAGTTATTTGCTGTTCTACTCACATATTTATGCTATTTTTACCTTGATATTTAAAGTTTTCCCTGTTTAAACTAGATAAGCTAAGTTACATTGTGTACATCCGATCGAATATACACAACCAACAGCATTATCCAGGCTATTCTTTATTAGGCGAGATTTAACAATATTATAATACTTAAAGATTACTTTGCTGCCAATTGTTTTAAGTGTGAATTTCATCCCATACACAGTATACATATATATATATATATATATATATATATATATATACAGTATATATATATATATAATATATATATATATATATATATATTATATATATATATATATATATATATATATTAGGGTGTTTCATAAATTAAAAGTTTGGAAAAATTTAATCCACATGGATCCCCTTGTTCCATTTGCTGAGGAGACTGATAAACCGAAGTATTAATTCAATAGTTTAAAGTTTACGGGTCCCCAGTTTGATGCTCTGGCAGATCATAAACGGAAAAAATTAAACAAAAATCTGTCAATGAATTTTTATTCAACAAACGAGTACCATTTCACTACACATGTCCTCCTGATTCTTCATCATTTCCTTAGCCTGTGAATGAGCAATGTCCATGATCTCCTTCGCTATTGCCTCCTTGAACATCGCCTCCTTCACTCGGAAGGACTCTGCTTTATGTGACTTGTGCTTCACAAGCCGGTCGTATTCCTTGAGAAGGGATTCCATCTTCCTCAAGGCCGAATCTCGACGCATCATGGGATTCTCGCTCTCTCCCAAAATATGAGACAGGCATCCAGGCACAGGTTCAGGCATTTAGTACGTCCAAATTTTTGCTCCTTTTGGTGGTAAAAGTACTTTTTGAGTACTTGCAACTGAGTTGGAAGGCCACTTGATGTGATGTTCGCATCCGTCTGGCCAATAAGAAACACTTCTGTTTTCGCTCTGGTAGACACCTGGAAAAGAAAACAAACTAAATAATTCCACAGAAATAATTTCACATCGTAATTAATTTCATTAATTAAATAAAGAAAAGCAGTAACTGGGACTCGAACCAGTGTCATAGCCGTTTGGCGGCATCGCTCAAGTCGGCGTACACAGCACACTATCCACTACACCATCTAGGGAGTGGATAGCGTGCTGTGTACGCCGACTTCAGCGATGCCGCCAAACGGCTATGACACTGGTTCGAGTCCCAGTTACTGCTTTTCTTTATTTATAAAACTGATACGTGTACACTACGTTCTCTTTGACAATTCATTAATTAAATAAATTTCAATACCGCAGTAAAATTACATTAATTAGTATCATAAATAATTACCAGCTTAGTTGTCCAATATGCAACAGACTAATTAATTTCATGTAATATTAATAATAAATATCACTACCACAGTAAAATGACAGAAATTAAATAATAATAAATTTCAATACCACAGTAAAATGAGATAATTAGTAGCATATATAATTACCTCCATAGTTGTCCAATAGGCTATACAACACGAACCGCTCAAGTGACGAAGAAAACCGTCTTCACTGCAGGCAGGCGAGAAATGAACTGACAAAAGGTCGTCAAAGTTGGGGACCTCTAAATGCAGCGCGATCTGGTTGAAACTTGCACAAACGTGTTTTCTTGTTCTTTAGAATACGGAGAAACGTGTGGATTAAAACTCCAAGCTCATTTTTATTTTACCCTATAGGTATGAAACACCCTAATATATATACTAAAGAACATTAGGGAACAATGATCTTTCGATCGATCTAAATCATATCAAGTACTTGATAAAATAAATTCATAATTTACATAGGCTATAGTAAATTATGAGGTCATTTTATCTGGATGATTACAGGTTTTCATTTCCCTGATTGCAACGTAATTCTACTTGCAAAACCGCAGTCATCAAATGAAAATGTTGCTCGTGAAAGAGATTGCAAGAAAAAGTTTTCATTCACAACAGAATCCCTCCGTGTTTACACTGAGAGACGAGTTTCCTACCATTTTAAGTAATGGGGAAATTTTCCCAAACCAACTCGGCATTAAGGAAAAAACATCCATTTATAGACTCGTCATATGCCATCCGTTACGAAATTCCGGAATTATGGGAGAGATCGATGAATGATGAAGTTACGAGTCGATGAATGCGCGAGAATTTATGAATTTAATACTAATGACAAAATAAATTACTTTATTATCATATAATTGTGTCTTAAATATATAATTTTGCGTTTTAGATGTTGAAGCTGCTGTAAAATAAATGGTGTTCCATAATACTCTCGACGCATTTTCTCACATTCAGCTGCACAAAATGAAATACATGTGGCAAAGAAGGACATTGATCTCCTTCGAACGAACTATAATCGCTCTCATTCTTCAGGCGAGAAAGAATGTCTGACGCATGGGAGTAATTTAAGACGACGAAACACCAAGAAAAGAGACACTCTCTACATTTATATCGAAACACCTGACACTCATGTCTTTTACATCTCTCTCTTCTCTCTCTTATATATACACACACACACACACACACACACACACACACACACACACACAGATTTGACAAAAGTAAATAGACAGCACTGTGATTGTCCTCAAGGACAAACGGCAAAGCTCAACCGTGGAATGCCAGAACGTGTCATCTTTACATGAAGCAAAGGGGAAAGCAACACCATTCTAAATATATTGATTAAAAAATTCTGCTATTATTTATTGACCTTTTTTACCAAATAAAAAACTATGGAAATACTGAAGGTGTTTATTTACTTTTATTAACCCTCTCTCTCTCTCTCTCTCTCTCTCTCTCTCTCTCTCTCTATATATATATATATATATTATATATATATATATATATATGTGTGAACACAAGACGTAATGGAAAAAACAAGAAAAAACAACTGTCTAGATTGAGTATTCGCAAACAACAGCAACCTAATTGATAACATGGAAATATCCCCAACTATAACATCAGATCACAACATTATTAAAATAACAACCAATATCAAAGCAACAGGAAAGAAAAGAACACGCACAACAGAAAGAAGCAAACTCTAAATTTTTAATTTTCACTCCAAAGCTATAAACTGGGAAGATATTGCATCGAGCATGGAAGCAATAAACTCGAAAACCATCTTTAAGGGCAAGACAACGGAAGAGATGCTAATTACTTTAGAGGAGAAGACGCTGGAAACTGTGGAAAGACATCTCCCAAAAATGCAACAAAGAGGAAAGAGAAGCAGGTTCGAGAGACAAAAGAGGTCAATGTTCCGCAAGAGAAAAAGAGTAACTGTAAAATTAAGAAACTGAAAAGAAAACAGCATCAGAAAAATAGTAAACGATAGACTGCAGAGTATAGATTTGCGTCATACAGGATCTACATAGAGGATCTACAGGAAAGAAAAGAACACGCACTACAGAAAGAAGCAAACTCTAAATTTTTAATTTTCACTCCAAAGCTATAAACTGGGAAGATATTGCATCGAGCATGGAAGCAATAAACTCGAAAACCATCTTTAAGGGCAAGACAACGGAAGAGATGCTAATTACTTTAGAGGAGAAGACGCTGGAAACTGTGGAAAGACATCTCCCAAAAATGCAACAAAGAGGAAAGAGAAGCAGGTTCGAGAGACAAAAGAGGTCAATGTTCCGCAAGAGAAAAAGAGTAACTGTAAAATTAAGAAACTGAAAAGAAAACAGCATCAGAAAAATAGTAAACGATAGACTGCAGAGTATAGATTTGCGTCATACAGGATCTACATAGAGGATCTACATACAGAGAAAGAAGAAGCTATAGAAGCGATAAAGGTTAATTCATAGTACTTCTATAATTTTGTACAAAGGAAGTCCAAAAATCACGCGACTATCGGACCTTTGAAAAGTGAAAACAATGATTCATCCGATGATCTAAAAGAGGTATCTGAAATATTAAGAGTTCACTCAGTATGAATCATTCTTCATTATCCCCAAAACTGATAAACTAATATGCGACAGAAACGTGTTCTTTGAAAACGAACCCCAAGGGAAAGTATAACGGACTTCGACTTTACGACAGATGATATTAGAGAAGCTCTAGAGAAACTAAAAGCACACTCGGCGGCAGGACCGGACAAATGGAATGCCACACTGATCAAAACCTGCAAGAATGAAATCGCTAAGCCTTTCTATTGGATATAGAGACGATCACCAGACACGGGAGAAATACCGAGCATCTTGAAGAGAGCGAACATAGTTCCAAGATATAAAGGAGGAGATCGATCGGAGGTCAAAAACTATAGGTCAGTGTTGATTACATCTCGTCTCACCAAAATATCTGAACGAATAGTTAAAGAAAAAATGTATGACTTTTTAGAAACTCGGAAAAAATTAAATGATAACCAACATGAATTCCGGTCAGGAAGATCATGCCTTTCAAAACTAATGGAACACTATAACAACATTATTGATGCACTTGAAAGTTATGAAAACTATGATGTAATATACACAGACTTTGCCAAAGCGTTCGACAAACGTGACCAAGGAATCATAATACATAAACTGAAATATATGGGATTAAAAGGAAAAGTAAGAAAATGGGTATATAACTTCCTTAGTGAGCGGCAGCAAGCCGTTACAGTTTAAGAAATATCTTCATCAGAGTCAAAGATCCTTATCGCAGTATCACAAGGAACAGTATTAGCTCCAGTATTCTTATAATCATGCTAACTGATATAGAATTCTTTGGAGAATTGGGTAACATGTGCGAGTCGGCCAATTTAACTATAAGTGATGTAGATGTATTAGGGGTAGCCAGTGGTAATTTTACATACGTTAGCGATATGAGTGGTACCACCAGGTGGATTGATCATTGTCTCACTACTAATAATCTAAAGGATCGAATTGTTAGAGTTCATATTTTGCATGATTTCCTTCTTTCTGATCATAGACCGTTAGAAATATTAATTAACGTTACCAATTTATGCGCAATACGACTTAACTAGAACTCAATAGGTAAGAATAATCGCGTCGATTAGTCCAATGTTAAAATGCAGCAGAGAATAGAATACAAAGACAGAACATGTCACCTCTTTAATAATTTAGAAATTTTGCACCTTACCTGTAATAATCCTTGCTCAAATGATTCTCACTGTAAACTCATAGATAGGTATTATAGTAAGATAATATCCCTGTTAAAAGAAGCAGGAAGCCCCTTGATTAAATCTTACAACTATCATACTAAGGTTATTCCTGGATGGAATGATTTTATTGCTCCACTGAAGAGGGAATCGAAAGACGCCTATGATTTGTGGTGCTTTCATGGTAGACCCAGATTAGGACCAGTATACATAAATATGTGTAGAAGTCGGGGTCAGTATAAGGCAGCCATAAGGCGATGTAAACAGGAAGAAGAGTCTATTCGAGCATCAAAAGCCTGTGAAGCTCGCATAAATAACGATAATAACAAATTTTGGAAATTAGTTAAGAATCAAACTGGTGTCAAAAATGTCCTCCCTCCGACAATCGATGGGGTGTCGGGGGAGGATGAAATTGCAAAGCTGTGGAAAAACCACTACTCTAACATTCTTAATAGTGTGAGTAGGGATAATCTTAAGATAGATTGCAGCGAAACGATTGTGGGAGGGACAAGGGAAAATATTTTGATATCATTTTCTGAAGTAAAGAGGTTAATTAAAGAGTTAAAGACTGGTTCGGCGTCAGGGGTAGATGACTTATCGAATGAGCACTTAAAATATGCAAATGACGTAGTATGTCTGCATATATCATTGCTCCTATCAGCCATGCTTGCTCATAGCTATATCCATGCAGAGTTCATGAGGGTATATATCTTGCCCATGGTCAAAAATAAGTACGGAGACATTCTGTCCAGCAATAATTACAGGCCTATTGCTGTCGCTTCCTGCTTTTCGAAACTACTAGATAAACTCTTGTTATTCCGATTAAATGATTTCCTATGGACATCTCCTAATCAGTTTGGCTTTAAAAGGTCCCACTCAACTGACCTGTGTATCTATGTACTTAAAGAAACAATATCTAAATACATTGGCAGTAATTCAACCATTTATAGCTGTTTCCTTGATATAAATAAAGCATATGATAGGGTGAACCACAATATTTTATTTGCAAAACTAGAAGACAGGAAGGTTCCCATGCACATATTAAATTTATTGAAATTTTGGTATTCCCACCAATCTTTCACTGTTAGGTGGGGCAATGTACTATCCGAGTGTTTTGGCTCCTCTTGCGGGGTGATACAAGGCTCCTTGCTCTCACCTATGCTGTTTAATGTGTATATTGACGGATTAATTGCTTCACTTAATGAGGCAACAGTAGGATGTTGTATAGATAACACAAGGATAAATAACTTAGTTTATGCCGATGATATGGTGTTAATAAGTCCATCTGTTAAGGGTCTGGATCGGCTACTAAATGTCTGCGAAGTGTATTCGCAGAAACATGATATTCTTTTTAATGTTACAAAAACTAAGGTTATGCAATTTCATCCTAAAAGCTGTAATCAGCCAGCTGATATAAGGTTTAAAATGAATGGTGAAGTAAGCGAGGAAGTACAAGAGTTTAAGTATTTGGGTCAAACTATTACAAGCTCCTTGAGTGATGACTCGGATATAAGAAAACAATCTCGAAGCCTGTGTGCTAAAGCGAATATGACCATAAGGAACTTTCGTTTCTGTACAAGTGAAGCTAAAGACACTCTTTCGTACTTTCTGCAGTAATATATACGGTCAGCAACATTGGGTGAATTATAAAAAAGGTTCTGGCAGAACCCTAAATTTGCTGTACAACAGGTCTTTTAGACTCTTACATAAATTACCCCCGAGATGCTCAGCTTCGCAAATGTTTGGTACCCGCAATGTCCCGAGCTTCCCGGAGGTACCAAGACGTGCTCAACACAGTCTAATGCAAAGAATTAAAAAATCAACCAACCCGATCATCCAAGCTATCCATGAATCCTGCCATTTATCCTCTAAGCTATGGACTTCCTGGTACGAAAACGTCTGTCTGTAGCTCCACTTAACTTCGATAGTGCAGTATTATTTCTAATCAATTGTATATATTTCTATCCTTAGTATATGAACTGTCATTGTATTAATAATATTTGTCATATGGAATATAGTCTGCCATAAACCTTTTCATTTTCATTTTCATTTTCATTTTCATAGATGAGGAAGTTACCAGTAACAGCACAGTAACATCCTTTACCGATGACACAAAAATTAGTAGAAAAATAAGAAACCCAGAGGATATAGGATTGCTACAAACAGACGTGAACAGGATCTACAATTGGTCTGAAGGCAATAATATGAAATTTAACACTGAACATTTTCAACTATTAAAGTACGAAAGAAGGGAGAAACTAAAATCCGTGGAATACATACCACAAATGGAGAGGAAATTCAGAGAAATTCTAAACTAAAAGATGTAGGTTTGCAATGATTGATGACGCGAAATTTGAAGCAAAATAAGATAGCAGTAAATAGAACAAAAAGAATAACTTAGCAGATACTGAGAACCTTCAATGAAGGGATAGGAATATAATGATTCCTCTATTGAAAACACTGATCATACCAAGTTGAATACAGCTCGGTCTTAACATTCCCATATAGAAAAGAAGACATTAGTCAACTAGAAGGGATTCAGAGAAGCTTCACAGCCAAGATGCAAAGAACTAAATTAATGGGAAAGATTACGTGAATAAACTTATATTCACTGGAAAGGAGAAGAGAGAAGTTCACCATTATTTACATTTGGAAAATAATGGAGAACTAGTCCCTAATGTTACTTTGAATCCTATAACCCCCCCAAACAACAGTGGAAAGTAGAAAAGAAAGGATGTATCGTGTTCCCAAATTAAAGGCTGGACAGGGAACATCCTCAACCCTGAAGGAAATAATTTTGTTGTGAGAGGACCAAGACTGTTTAACCAGCTGCTCAAGGAACTGAGGAACACGAGTGGTGTTGCAGTGAATATCTTCAAAAAAAGACTAGACACCTGGCTCATAACAGTTCTAGCTCATTTGGGCGTACCTGGCAATGTGAGATGGAGAGTACAAGAAACCAACTCTCTACTTCACCAGACAACTCGAGGAGGGGCAACAAACTTGACCTTCGTGAAGTGAGGAATCATCGCATGGAACATTTGAAAGGTTGATAGGTATATATACTGACTCGTGTCTACGAAGTAAAAATTTTAAAATAGTCAAATTATTCTTTTCAAATAAGAATAACTAAAGAAAAAAAATGCCTTCTTTTTATTTATTCTTCGCTTTGCCCTCAGCTGCTGGTTTCGAACCAGATGGAAATTATTAGATAAATATATATCTAAAAAAAATTCCCCAATCAATCATCTCTTATTGGATTAGAACAAGGAAGTAACTATTTCTCGAGGAGAAAATTCCTCCTTTTTATTATTTTACTTCCGGAGAAAAATGGAAGTCAACGAATGTTACAGGATCGTCATCTAAAAAATATAAGATTTGATCTACAATAACGACAGAGTTTAAAGTTTACATATACTAATCATATGAAGGAGACCTGTATCCGTCGTAACGTTACTTTCATATTTAAACCCCCTAACCCCCCCCCTCCCACCCACCCCAAAAAGACTTTTACAACCAACTAAAAACGACCCAAGGAACGAATAATCATATAAGATTCGAGGAGGGAGGAGAAATTACCCCCACTTTTAAGTTAGTTGCGTTTGAATTTTTACGCAAATGACTTTTAACGTTGTAGAAATGATATGTCCGTTTGTGAAATGATTTTACCTCATTTTAACGACAGAATGTTCGCTATTTATTGGGTGAAAAACGGTTTCGCTCGCTAATGGCAGATTGTCGCAAATGTAATTTTTAGCCTGATAAAATTTTATTACTTTGATTTATTTACATTTTATTTCTTTCAATTTACTGTAATATTCGATGTTGCAGTGTTATTGCTAAAAGATAAGTCCATTCACAGCTCAATAACGGCTGTATTTTCAGTAAGTACAGTGTAACGGTGAAATATTAAAATATTAATGGGGGTACGAGCGTTATGTTAATATCGTTTGTGATTATTCAGTGATTCTCCACTTAATGTTCTGTCTCTTTCTCACTATTATATATATATATATATATATATATATATATATATATATATATATATATATATATATAGCTATTGACTTCTCCTTAGGGAAACGGAGCTTACAGATGAAAAGAAGGACCAACACAACAGCAAACATTTTCGTTTATTTTTGTACTTCAGACGTTTCGACAAATCTTTTGTAATCATCAGTGAATTATAAACCTTAAAACCTTAAAACAAAATAAGAATAAATAATTAAAATTACATCAATAAAAAAAGAGAATTAAAATCATAAAAATTAAATTAAATTAAATTAAAATTACCTCAACTGGTAAATACACAATAATTACGTCAACCTTCATATTCGGCAGATACTGAGAGAAAACTATGAATGTCAGTTACATTGGAGGGTATATCTATGAAAGTAGGTTGGTTGGTTAGTTAGAAGAGCTGTAATTTGTAAGATGAACTAGTGTTGTTAATAGAGGGTTTGTTTCTATAGATGTACAAAGATTCTAAAATTCGGAGTTCTGTAAGGTTGTTAGTTCTTGTCAAAATTTCAAACTGAGTTTTGTAAATGGATGGTTGTTATCATTACTATGGTTTCGAATTGCGGATTGTGGTGGGTTACTAAGGGGATGGTTCGTACGGACTAATAAGCCCACATGTTGAGAAAGGCGTACCTCCAGTTGGAGTTGAGTACTACCGATATACGCACCCTTACAGCTGTCGCACATGTATTTATAAACAACATTAGGGCATGCAGTTTTGGGAATTTATCTTTGAACTTTAAAATTTTTTTTAATTTACGTGAGTTCACGAGGGCGAATCTAAAATTTATTTGGGGATAGCTAGACTTAAAAAGTTTGGATACGTTATTTCGAATACGTAATGATAAATAACCATAAAAAGGTAATTTAATATATCTGGTTTCTTTTTGTACTGTGGTTATAGGGAGTTTAGTATTGAAAGTGTAATTTAAAAATTTCTTGGATCACCTGAAGATCAGGGCCCCCAGCCTTCTTTAGTTAGCTTTATAAGGCTAACTAACGAAGGCTGGGGGCCCTGATCTTCAGGTGATCCATTATTTGTTTCGTTTTCACATGTGTATTTAATATTAACATTAGATATCATACTAAATAAGTTATTCACTATTAGTAATACATCTTATTAACGGCCTCACTCAGACTCATTTTAAAAATCTCGAAATAGCGTGTTTTGATAATATTTTCTTATTTAATAGTAACCTTTACAGCCAAATTGACGGGGTAGCTATGGGTTCCCCGTTGAGCCCAACACTAGCAAATGCATTTCTTTGCCATTACGAAGAAATTTGGTTGAAAAGTTGTCCCAATAGTTTTGAACCCATATGTTATAGAAGATATGTGGATGGCACTTTCTCAATATTTAAACATCCTTAGTAGCATGGGTGCAAAAGGAGAGAGTGCAATGCAATTGAAAATGTTGATCAATGTTGCAAGAGTGTCACCTCCCTTTGCACCAGTACCAGTGCTAGTGCCAAACCCTTTGTTGCAAGGCACCCCCAAGGGGGAGGGGGGAATGTTGCAAGAGCAGCAAGGGTTATGCAACTTCGAGGCGGAGTTATCCCCCAAGAGAAAGAGAGAGGAGAAGGAGAGAGAGGAAGAGAGGTGTTCGCTTGACAGGAGCCAAGCGCATATTAAGACTTCAGCCGAGCGGCCGTTGTCTTATAGGTCCCTAATCAGCCAGTGCCTCCAGGCACTATCAGCCAATTGGCACAGTGTATACTTCGTTTTGGCACGTACACGCCCGTCTATACGCCTATAAAATATTACGCACACACGATTATATGTGTCGGGCTCGAGACCCGGCGGCGGCGCGTCCTTCCACGGTTGGTAGCCAGGGTAACCTAATGATCCGTGTTAAACTGTGGGTCTAAGGTGGAGTGTAAACATCCTTTCATGAATGGAAGGTAAATGGGTAACCAGTCTCCCTCTCGCTCGCTCTCTCTCCCCCCTCTCTCCCTCTCGCTCTCTCTCTCCCTCTCGCCCTCTCGCTCTCTCCCTCCCTCTCTCTCTCTCTCGCTCTTTCTCTCTCCTTCCCTTTCTCCCGCGCTCTCTTTTATATATACACACATCCCCGTTAAAAAGTAGGTGTAGGGTGGGGTGAAAAGATTGATATTCGTCAAAATGAAGAATTCCGGCGGAAGCAATCGAAGGGTTAACCAAAGAAAGCCTATATATGTACATTGTACAGTTCCGGAAAAAGTTCATCTAAAAAATTCTGAAAACTATAAAAAAAATCAATACAAGAAGTGTGCGCAAAATTTATAATTAACAATCACGTCAAATTGTATTAATTAACTCAGCCTCTCCCAACTCTGATAATTATTCTTTTAAATTATTTTATATCAATGTAAAACCCGCTAATTCCTTCATATATATATATATATATATATATATATATATATATATACACACACACACACACACAGTTATATTTATCTTCGTTCACATTTAAAAATAAAATTTGGAACATCTGATATTCAGAGTTTTTCTACAACAAAAAATGTTAATACGAGAAATGTATGGACTTATTCTGAACTTCTCTTATATATATATATATATATGTTCATCTAATTCTTTATTGCCGTTTCTCTCGTTTCCAAGATTCGAGATAAGGCATGCACCATTAAATTATATGAATCAGCATAGGGTCATTAATCATACCAGTCATGAGAAGGTCGAGTTTTAAATAGCGATAATTAAACGAGTCTTTGTGAAAAGTTGCGTGATATTTAAAAAAAAAAACATTTCCAGTTCCAGACGATTTAATTTACAGGGCATAATAAATTTTACGAAGCTAATTTAGAGGGTACCATAATTCGCTCTATTTTCACCACACGTGTCTTCAATTTCCTTTGAAAAGTCACATGATGAGGCGTACATTAGTTTTTTAAATTTATTTATTGTATCGTATAAGAATTCCGCGATAAATAAACGTTTACAGCGGTTTTCTTCATGGATAATTGAATCTGAAATTACCTTCCACTTTTATATTTCAAGATAGGGCACCATAAACCGATTCACATACACCCTCATCTACCTCTCGCTCTCTCTCTCTTGGTCGAATACAAGATCAAAAAACAAAGCGTTTCTTTCTCTCTACGAATGGGAATATCTGACACGCCCCAGATTTCACGGAGCAACCAATCACAGCCCTGTGGGCGGAGCCCACGACCTCTGTTTGGCCGCTATGCAGGCCTACGCGTTAAGCACCGCCCAAAATTCACTGATAGCCAATAGGAAGCTCGCGTTATGGGTTGGTCACAAGCCCCCTTTATAAAAGGGACCAGTTCATCTCAGAGCCTCAGTTCGTATGTTTTTTTGCTTAGTGCTTTTCAAATATACACTATGAGTCAGTTATTGCTCTACAATTCTCCCCATTTGTTTGAAGATCAAGATTTATACCCATCAGCTGCGCTCCACCTTTTCAATGCGGTGGAACAGAATAAACTTCTGTCAACGCTAATTGTTTCAGAAATTTGTGGCAGCGAGCACGATTTTCCCGCTAACGATTTTGCAGAGAGGTAAGTAGCTAATTTGTGATTATATTCTGCTGCTCATTCAGTGTTAACTTATAAAAGGCCACGATAAATGCGTTTTGAAAACTAGTTTGTGTTTATTCTCGGTCTATATATAACGTTTCAACCGGTGTTAATTAACTAATAAAAGGCCGCAATAAATGCGTTTTGTAAAATATTTTTAATTATTCTGTTTACTTCGTGGTTATTTCGGCATATATATATATATATATATATATATATATATATATATATATATATATATATATATATATATATATATAATATGTATATGGTGGAGCTTTAATAATACATTTCTCGATAATTTAAAGACAGCTCCCCACCTAGCCTAGCTTTATTCTAAATTTTTCTACAACGAAAAATTTAACGTTTATAATAATATATCCTAACCTAGCCTAACCTAACCATGGTGTATTCTTTCTCGTTCATAATTTAATTAGTAATCTAATTTCCTTTTAATTTGAGTTTTTCTACAACGAAAAAATTAATCCCAGGACTCATTCTCGTTTATAATAATATAACCTGACCTAACCTTCTCGTTTATAATATAACCTAACCTAACCTAATACAACTGAACCTAACCGGCCATAATATAACCAAACCCATCATATCCTAGCCGGGACATAATATAGCCTAACCTAACCTGGCCTAACCTAACCTAACACAATTGAACCTAACCGGGACATAATATAGTCTAACCTAACCTAGCCTACATATAGCTGCCCAGGACTCTTTATAGTTTATATTAATATAGCCTAACCTAGCCTAACCTAACCATGGTGTATTCTTTCTCGTTTATAATTAGTAATCTAATTTCCTTTTACTCTGAATTTTTCTACGACGAAAAAATTAATCCTTTATGTTTTTAATTATTGTCTGTTTCCTTCGTGGTTATTTCGGTATATATATATATATATATATGGTGGAGTTTTAATAATACTTTTCTCGATAATTTAAAGACAGCACCGCAGTAGGATTTTTAAATTACCAAAACTTTTAAGACTTATCTACTTTTTTATTATAAGCTTTAAAATTCGTCGCATTTTCTCTTATTGTAACTCCTTAATTAAACTTTATTTTTACTTAACTTTATAGGACCGATGCGGAACTTGATCATGTCGTAGCTACTTTTCGTTTTGATGAAAGGGGAATAAATGATATGGATGCTTTACCCCACAACCAAACCAGCGATCTGAACACAGAAGTCGAGGTATTGGCTCACATCCAGTACAACGAGTGTCTGGTCATCGGGAAACTAATGTAAGTATTTTTTGTGGGGGTTAAGGACAAAACACATTGTATTTTCATTTAATTTATTAAATGGTAGAAAACATGTACAAAGAGGAACCAGTGTCCATTAAATAAGTCTTAACGGGTACATTTTACAGTTACAACTTTACACAATATAGATATACACCTTTACACAATACAGCGGGTGCTAATATATGGGAACCTTTTTTTTATCTGTCTGCATACATTTTTATCGTTCATTTCAGTGTCGCACAAATCGAATAATTTTAAAAAATTTATAAATCCCTTCCCACGTGAAATGTGCATGAGAAGTGAGAGGGCGCACATCCCACACGTGTTACTATAATATCCTTGAAGGCGATACGGGTTCCATACAATCTCAGGTACATGTATCTGTTCGATAATGAAGTCTGGGATTATACCAACGCTCCCGATAAAGAGGTTATGGAGATCGGGAATGTAAGTAATACTTACATAATAAAGTACATCATCGAACTGGCCACAGATACCTCACGGGTTACAAACATACCTGTAGTCAGCTTCACAACGGCCTACCCCCGCATCAAACTTTGGGGTCTACTGCACTCTCTTGGACGGAGGGTGTTGTACGCTGACAAAGATAGCGTGATATTCACAGCGAGGGAGGGTGAATACATGCCTGTTATTGGGGAATTCCTTGGAGAGCTAACTGATGAGATCAAGGACGATTATCGTGATGGTGCATACGCAGACTCGTTTGTATCAACAGGGCCAAAAACCTATGGGGTACGGGTGAGGGTAGGGGATGATATAAAGTATTTCGTGAAGGTGAAGGCTAAGAGTATCACGCTTAACTATGCGAACCGTCGAGTCGTTAACTTTGACTCCTTGAAGGATCTAGTGTGCTTGGAAGCTATGGGAGACCAACCACCCCAACTGACTGTGTGGACGCACAATTTTCGGGCGCAGAAACTGGGGGTGTGTGAAGGAACTTAGGGGCACGAAGGTATGCCGTAACACCTATAGGAAGCGTTACCAGGTGCCTGGTACCTATGATCCGTACCCTTTGGTTACCTTAATCCTTGATTGAATTTATATATATGTGTATTGTTAACGATATGTTTATTTATCACGTATATTTCCTTCAATTAAGGTTTCATTTTCTCCTTTGCGTGTGCGTGTACAGTAAAAAGCTAAGCTCCTCCCACTGTAAGACGGGTCATGTGACTCCTGCCACTACCTGAGCATATCTCTATCCGTGCGTTCTCAGTTGATCTCTGCATACCCTTGAAGTCAGACGTGTATTCTCACGCGTAGACGAAAAATAGTGATGACTACCTTTAATATTGCGTGTTCAACGTTTATGAAGTGGTATTCGGCAAAGTTCCAAGATGTGGTAGATACTGAAAAACCCTATTCCCCCCTCCTTTAATACTTTTAAGGCTACATTGAGCCGTGCGAAGGACCAAGATGTTCAAATACTCTACGGGTATTCTGGCGAGGGCATTGTAGGATTTCGTAGTACAAACGATGTACTAAAGTATGTTGTAGACCTAACCTTTATAAAAGCTCACATATACCGGGAAGTAGAAGAAGCAACATGTTCAGAAGGTAAGCAACGGTTATGGATAGTGTGTCTTGTTGATGAGTGATGTGACAAGCGATATTATGTCATGTTACATCATACCGACTACTCGTACCCTACGGTTGAGAATGTAAAGTTTGTCACCATGGAGAATCTTAAGTATTTTTACTACTCTATTAATATATATCATGACAAGGTTTGTAGTGAAGTTCTGGCTAATGGGCTGTGTGAGTTTTTAACAGACTTTAGAGGCGAGTATCGCTTCTTAAACAAAAAGAATAAATATGGGCATAGGTTTCTCTCAAATAGTGCATCGGATTGTGAAGATGTTTAGTTTGTGGAAATTTACGTCTGGTGAGTGATAAAACATTAAAGTCGGTATTGCTTCATGTAGCAGAAAATTCTGTTTGTCCAGGGGCACAAGTGTTCGAACAAGCCTGTACACGCTTCAGAAGTTTATGTGTGACTCGCTCCCCCAGCGAGCCCCCCACCCGTGTACCTCACCCCTCCGAAACACACGAGTTCGAACAAACCCGCACACGTTTCATCAGCGTGACTCACTCCGCCCGTCGAGCCGATCCGTCCACCTGTGGCTCATAGTCATCTCAGAGCTTGAACTGACTCGACGTGAGAGTACGATGGAACTTCCTTTGAGAAGCATTCTCAATGTCGCGTACGATGTGTCCGTGACGAAGTCATTGCGCGTGTTCAGGCGTGAAACCGGCACCATTAACTATGTACTTGAAACGATTTGCAGGCAAGCAAGCAAACGTAATGTTATTTATTTAAGTGTTGAGGGGATGAATAAAATCTTCGTGATAGTTGAGAAGTGGGGTGAAGACCGTTATAAAATACCTGCAGGTGTAGATACGAGAAGAGAGCAGATTAGTGATGCCCCCTCATTTGCTGTTGTTTGTACGTTGTGTATAAATAACGATCAGCCATGCATTGATATACAACTGATGTGGAAGAATGCATCTGATAATAACGTTCTTGTCCCTACGCGAAACCGTTTCATCCTCGACAGAATGTTTGAAATCGTCGGATTCCGCAAGCTGAAGCCTATATTAGACGCTCGTGTTACGGATATGATTTATTTTGACACGGTTCTTGAATACGCATACACCGCTCTGCTCGACGGATTTATCGAATGTAGGAATGAACAAGGCGAGAATGGTCTAGAGCTGGATGCATATTTAAAAGGTTTAGATTCTTCGAAATATCCTGAACTTTGGTACAAAGCACTTGAGCGGTACAGGGCAGAGCTTGCCTACACTGTTCACCCTGAAGAGCTGTAACTCTATACAATGAATAGCTGTCGCCACAACTTAGAAGATTATTTGAATTGCCGCTATGCAGAGTGAAGAAGAGTTCACGATTGAAAAGCTGGGGACGTTAAGAAAAAACCCTGGATTGGAAAGTAGTGTTTATAAACTTGTATTTAATAATGATGTTGTGGTTAACGATGACCTCTTTGTGCGTGCTTTTGATTGTATTTTAGCCGTGTTTAAAGATAACTTGCCAACCGAATGTAAAGTGGGCACAAAAGTAGTATTGAACGATATGAAAGCCATTTATGTCGAGTATAGGCGGAACATAAAGAACATAAAGTATTTTGATGTATATTATTTATTTAAGTATATATATATAATATATATATATATTTCCTGTACTAATATGCAATTCCTTATACGTTTCATATATTATTATTTTCAATATATTTATTTACTATAATTGTATATATATTTTTTTTTCTGTACTAATATATTGATGGTTATATTACAACTAGCTAAAGTTGGCCCTACGGGCCCATTTAGCTACGCCCGTGGTGCTGGGGCCTTTGGCCTCAGTAATTGGGGAGCCGCAGGCACCCCCCAGTTACCGGGGAGTCAATCAATTATTCAGTCAATAAAACTATAGAAAAGAATGCAGCCATAAAAATCTTAAGCTTCACAAATCTTGATACAATGGGTTGGATGTGAAGCTCAAGCTTTTCATTGCTGGTTCTTTTCAATAGTTTTATTGTCTGAATAATTGAACCCCCCCCCCATTTGGGTTGCAGCACCAGTATGAAAGTGCATAAAAAGAACTCATTTGGTAAATTTTTGAACTTAGCCGCAGATTAAATTTCGGCTCAAAGCTGAACGGAAAAGCAAATATTTTTTACACTTTTTAAAATTATAATTAAAAGTAGAATTCATTACGCCTTTTTCTAATGCATTAAAATACAAATATCGCCCATATATATCAAGAATCTTCTCTTTTCGAGCGTGACAGACTGACAGACATTCCTGGGTGTTTATAGTATTAATGTTTTGTATATTATTGATAATATATTTCTCGTTCGTATTTATGCTATTATTAATTTTTTGATCATATATATTCCATTGTATATTTAATTTGATTATATATTCATCTTTCGTATTTCTTATGCTATTATTTTTTATCACATATATTCCATTGTATATTTATTTTGATATATTCATCGTTCGTATTTTTTATGCTAGGTATTATTTTTGATCATATAAGCACACCGGACAAAAAATTAGTCACCCCTCTCAGAATGTACCTAATAACGTGTGACGGCGCCTCTGGCCTGGATAACCGCACGAATCCGGTGAGGCAGAGACTCTACGAGGTTGTGCATGTACTGAACATCGATTTGCTGCCACTCGTTCATCAGCCGGTCCCGAAGTTCCGCCAGAGTCCGTGGGTGTCTATTCCTGCGCTTCACTTTCTGTTTCCAGCCTGAACACCTTCGACGCATTCAGGATTAAAGGCTTCATTGGACCTGCGATGTACTCGTCGCCTCCCATCATTGGAGAACAAACAAAAACGGGACTCATCGGACCAAATTACACGTTTCCAATCTGCCGCAGTCCAGTTTTTGTGCCTCTGAGCCCATTTATAACGTGCCAATTTGTGACTTGCTGTTAACAGCGGCCTCTTCCGTGGTACCCTGCTCCAGATGTCCATCGCATGCAGTTCTCGTCGCAATGTCCGTTCGGAAATTGGTCGCTGGAGAACCTCATTGGTTTCTTGGAGCAATTGTTCTCTGGTTTGAAAACGATTTGCAGTTACTAGACGAGAAACATGGCGGCGGTCACTATTGTCGAGAATTGTTTTCCGGCCACAGTTACGCCGTCGATTTTCAGTTGATTGCGAACTACACCACTCTTTGTAAACTCGCTGGACAGTACGCGTTGACACACCAACAAATTGGGCTACTTCAGACATTTTGTGTCCGTGGGCTCTGCCAAACACGATGGCTCCTTTTTGCCACTGAGTAACGTCTGCCTCACGACCCATTTTGCAGACTATATCCAACACACACTTTGTTCTTCACCACCTCACGAAACAGATCTGATCCTGTGTGCTACGTCACCGCTACTTGTCACTTACCAATGCTACATCAGCGCCCTCTGTGTGACCTTGAACTTCCTACTATCGGTGCTATTAGGGGTGACTAATTTTTTGTCCGGTGTGCTTATATTCCATTGTATATTTATTTTCTATATATTTCGTGAAATTGAATCCATTAATTCGTCTAAATAAACAGAATGATGTAATGGTGCTTTATTTAATTCTTTTGGTTGTACACGACATTTAATTACAGCAAATGGCTGCCTTCTAAAACGGATTTCTAAACCAACTGTCGAAAAATATCTGGATAGCAGTCTGGCAACCCTAATAATGTACACCTGAACAAGCCAATTACACCTTCTAAGTCAACTGGCTGGTTAAGTCAGAATATGTGCTTTAATTAAATAAATAAACGCAATCTGGCAACTCAATAATGTACACCTGAAAAAGCCAGTTACGCTTTCTAAGTCAACTGGCTGGTTAAGCTAGAATATATTCTTTAATTAAATAAATAGCGCAATCTGGCAGCTCAGCCAGATAAGCCACCTGGTTGATTAGGAACATATTAAGACAACGGCCGCTCGACTGAAGTCTTAATATGCGCTTGGCCCCTGCCAGGTGAACACCTTTCTTCCTCTCTCTTTTTCTTGGGGGATAACTCCGCCTCCAAGTTCCATAACCCCTTGTTGATCTTGCAACATCCCCCTCCCCCTTTGTTGCATAACATCTTGCAACATTCCCCCTCCCACTTGTTGCATAACTTATGCAACATTGATCAACATTTTCAATTGCATTGCACTCTCTCCTTTTGCACCATACTACTAACCCTCACACGTAAAACTTTTTCTTCATTATCTAAATAAATAACATATTCATATTAAGTACACATGTGAAAACACTGGATGTTCTAGTTAAACGGGCTAATAACAAGTTTCAGACCTCACTATTTAGAAAGCAAACTTTTACTGGCTTGGGAACCAATTAATTATTTAAGTTGTATGTTTTATAAATATAAGATGAGCGCTAAACTAACATTATTAACAAGAAGTTACCGAATTTGTTCAGATTACTTTTCATTAAACGAAGAATTTTAATTTTTAAGACTACTTTATTAATAATTACGGTACTTACGTATTATCGGGACTACCAAACTGTTTAGTATGTATTTTTGCTCTCGTCATTTTCGTTTAAACTAACGAAAATATGACAACTTAACCTAACCAATCATCAAGGGTGTACAGTTGACCTAACCGGGCATTCAATTAACCTAACCTGGCATTCAATTAACCTAACCGGGCATTCAGTTGAACTAACTGGGCATTCAGTTAACGTAACGGGCATTTCATGGTTGAGAATTTCTAATGATCTAAAAAAAGGGAAGATTTTAGGTTATGTTAGCTACGAAAAACAAAATAAAAAGGAAAATGCCCGGTTAGGTAAAATGAATGCCAGGTTAGGTCAACTGAATGCCCGGTTAGGTTAATTGGATGCCCGGTTAGGTCAACTGTACGCCCTTGATGAGTGATTAGGTTAAGTTGTGATATTTTCGTTAGTTTAAACGAAAATGAAGCGAGCAAAAATACATAATAAACAGTTTGGTAGTCCCGATAATACGTAAGTACCATAATTACTACCCTTCTAATCTTTTTGACAACCAATTAAAGAAATTAGATCACCTGAAGATCAGGGCCCCCAAGCCTTCTTTAGTTAGCTTTATAAGGCTAACTAACGAAATATCACGACCTAACCTAACCAATCGTCAAGGTCGTACAGTTGACCTAACGACTGGTTAGGTTAGGTCGTGATATTTTCGTTAGTTAGACTTATAAGGCTAACTAAAGAAGGCTAGGGGGCCTGATCTTCAGGTGATCCAAAAAATTTTTAAATTACACTTTCAATACTAAACTCCCTATAACCACAGTATAAAAAGAAACTAGATATATTAAATTACCTTTTTATGGTTATTTATCATTACGTATTCGAAATGAAGTATCCAAACTTCTTAAGTCTAGCTATCCCCAAATAAATTTTAGATTCACCCTCGTCAACCCACTTAAATTAACAAATTGTTTAAAGTTCAAAGACAAATTCCCCAAAACTGTATGCCCTAATGTTGTTTATAAATACACATGCGACAGCTGTAAGGGCGCGTATATCGGTAGTACTCAACTCCAACTAGAGGTACGCCTCTCTCAACATTTGGGCTTATCAGTCCGTCCAACTGTGTTTGTCCTTCTTTTCTATATATATATATATATATATCAGAATCTGGGGATACGGGTTAAAATTGATCTCCCCTTCTTTCTTCTGTGCGTCGTAAAAGGACGTGTATAGTGCCAAACCATCATGGTTAACCATTTTGTGTATCAGGGTTGAAGTTTGGACTGCGGTTCCATCAGCTGAAAAAGTACTCTCCCACGATTGATGCAGCGTGCCTCGGACTTGGGCAGTATACCCGTTAACGCTGACCTCGGAAGATTTTTGTGATCTCGTCTGGCAGTGAGGAATGTTAGAAATATATGTGAGGATACAAGTGCCAAGTGATAAAGATTTATCGGGACGAACGTTTTGATTTACTTGATTTGTGCGGAATGCAGTTGGAAGGCAATGGTAATGCTGAATAGAAAAGAATGAAAGGTGCCAAATCAGGTATGGTGGGGGGAAAAAAGGGGTAAAAAGAGTGTTGCTCTGCTAATGAAAGATGAGTGTCATGAACATACTGTATAAGGGGATAGGAGTGTGCTAGTTATTAATTCAGTGTATTGCTAGTAGTTTAGTGTGTTAGTTCAAGAGAATGAAAGTAACAATGAATGTAGCATTTGAATGATGGGGTAACGGCTGTGTTGAATATGAAGGATGAGTTTTAGAATGTGCTAAGTGATGTGAATGGAAGCCCTGAGATGCATATAGCGATTGTAATGAGGGATAGAAGGTGTAATTAGCTGCACAAAGAATTCAAGAAAATGTTAAACGAATTGTAAAAAGAAGTAAAAAGAGAGGATGAAAAATTGAGAAGGAAAATGAGTAAGAAGTATGTGGAGGACAGAAATTTATTCTGAAAAGAAGTAAGAAAGAGCAAATGTCAGTCTTGTAGAATATAATAAAATGTAAAATATAATGTAATGTAATGCAATGTAATGTAATATGTAATATAAAAAGTCTTTGGCAATGTTAGTGCAATATGAACAAATACGTGAGAGATTTATAAAGTATTTTAGTGAGATAGTAGGTGAAACAGATGATTATTTTATGCAGGAAGGAGGGGGCCAAGGTCGAATGTGAGTGCAGTTGGTTTTGGTGTAGCGTATGAAGGAGTGGAAGACATGAAATTAGAGGAAGTTGAACGAGTAGTATGAAAGGTAAAGAAAGGAAGGTCGGCAGGAAATGATGGCATATTTAGTGAGATGATTAAATGTGGAGGTAGAATAGTGCTTGAATAACTGTGGAGGATATGTTAAAATGCGGGGGAAAATGACTGGGAAAAAAGCTGTAATTTTATCACTATATGAAACTAAAGGTGAAAAAATAAATGTAAAAGTGACAGGGATATTAAGTATAGTTTAAATATAGATAGAAAAGTGTGCGGAAAAGTGTTGATAGATGACTTAAAAAAATATTACAAATTCTTTGGTTAGAAGAAGGCGAGTTTAGAGTAAGGCAAAAGATGTATTGATCAAGTGTTTCCAGTGATAAGAAGAAAAAGGTGTACATTCCTCATAAAAAATTAGAAAAATAAGATAGTACAAAATTGTTTTGATTTTACCGTTATAAAACCTTTGATTTATGTAAAACACATGTGAAATACAATAGCAAATGTCAATAAACACCATTTGAATATACATTGTCATTATTATATAAAATGTATGAAATATAAAGTTGTATAAAATATGAAATATAAAATGTATAAAATATACAATCTGTGTGAACTAAGTTCGAAGAAAGGAATGGTTGATGAAAAGCCAAAGAAAGGAAATGTATGATTATATTATTTAACTAATCTAATAAATTAAGTATTGCTAAAATATTTGGATGAATTATAATAAAATGTATCATTTACTAGTTCCTTTAGTTCATCAGAAACATGAGATAAAACACTAAGATTTTATTTCTTAATCAGTGGTTCCCAACCTTTTTTGTATGGTTACCCAAAAACCATTCTAATCCATCTCCATTAACGCAATCATCAAATATTATTTTTTATAATTTCTGGATTATCACTAGTATTTTTTATAACTTCTCAATCGCGTGTCATTACCCGACAAAATAAATGTCGTTACTCCAGTGGGGTAATTTACTCCGAGGTTGGGAACCACTGTCTTAAATAGTTTGTATAGATTTCTAAGATGTTGTATAATATAGGCAAAATATTGTAAACTGTAATTATTTTTTGTTATTGAAGATGGTAAATTGAGAAGAAAGGGCAAAGAAACTCCTTTTTTCATTTTTTATTAGGCCTGTATTTGGATTCAAGAAAGTTTGATAAATTAAATATATCTCTTGTAGCAAATGATAAGGATTAAGGATGCGTGGTGTCAGTGGTAAGTTGTTAAATTTAGAAAGAAGTTTTTATGTGAGTAGTAAAGTTTGTACAAGAATTAAGAGTTAGACGAGTAACTGGTTCAGGGCTGATGTTGGAGTAGGATAGGGCTGTGTGATGTCGCCATGGTTGTTTATTATGAATACTGATGGGGTAATGCATGAAATGAAAACAAGAATGCTGGAGAGAGAGGGGGGTAAATTTGAATTTGGAAAAGAATGAGTGTCAGCTGTCGCATCTGATATATGATGATGATGTAGTGCTCCTGGGTGAATCAGAGAATGAATAAGGAGAATAATAACAAGGTATGTTGGTGTATTTGAAAGAAGATTATCTAAAATGAATGTAAATAAAAGTAGGGTTCTTGTAACTGAGAGAGAAGGAAACTGATGAAATAATGTGGCAAATTAATAAAATTAAAAGGTTGTGAAAGAATTTAAGTATGTGAGGTGTTTGAATGACAAAAGACAGAAGTTTAAAGCAGAGTAAATCATGGAAAGTAAGTTATGGGCGCAGTAAAAATCCTGATAGAGAAGAAGTGATTAAGTGCAGCTGCAACAAGAGTTTACGTGGAGTAATATTGATGCAAAAATATGATGTATGAATGCGAAACGTCTGTGTGGCAACTGTGGCATGACTATTCACTGTCATAAATGAGAGCAGTTGAGATAAATAATAAGTATGATTAGTGTAAAATGGATTGACAGTATGAGAAATGAGGATGTTCGGGGAAGGTGCAAAATGAGAAGGTCATAAGAGTTAAGAAGAGAGGAGTACCCCGCGTTGGTATGGTCATGTGGAGGGAATAATGGTAGAGATATGAAAAGAGCGTATAGTAGTAAATCCGTAGGTGTGAGAAGTAGAAGAAGACCGCGTAAAAGATGAAAGTATGTAATTTGTAAATGTGTGAATAAAAGTGGAGTTTATATACGTAAATGTGGCTAAAGATTTAGCGAGAAACAGGGAGGAATAGAAACATTTTCTGAGGTGTGTAAATAGAGACGTTGATCTCACCTGACGTACCACTAGAGCTAACCCCTAAACGTTTCATGAAAGGTAACTGGATCTCTGAGTTTGAGGTGGTACCTCATTCCGGCGGTTATCTCCATATATCTTTGTGTATATGTAATTCATTTGAGTGTTTTCAGTCATCACTTCAAAGGTGGTACCCACCCCATAGATAATGAAAGATGAATTCTTAGATAATATATGTCGGTACGTATGTATGCATGTACGCATCTACAACAGAATGAACCTGATTACCTAAAAGTGACCTTATCTTCGCTGACCAGTGAAGTGGATGTTACCGAAAGAATATCCAAATTTTATCTTACACCAAAATTTTGAAAAGCTGGATTTATTATATTCTGTACGCTTAAAACATCCATTATTATTTATATAAAAGCAATTATTTATATAGTAATAAAAGCAATATATATTTTCCACAAATTTTTTTAATGTTTTTGCATAATATTTCCAGAAAAAGACGCGAAGAACTGTTTTTCTCTAAAATTTGCTTTTGAGAAATATCTTAATATTTATATTATTTTAGTATCTAACGTTTGGAACTATACGATGCATGTCAGCTGTTTGCTACTATTAAAATCAATCTCATACGAAGCCAAAGAAAACCCAACTTCCGATATAAATTTATGATTCAAAAAATTAACATAAAATAAGATAATAAAAAACAAATTTCATAAAATATTTTTAGATCCTTTTAAATTACATCTTTAATTTTTTCTTCTTTTTTCTATCGATGTCAACATAATAAATAAAATAATAGTCCCAAGACGAGTTCCAAGAATTAAAAAATAACGTACACACGCACAAACATACTCTCTCTCTCTCTCTCTCTCTCTCTCTCTCTCTCTCTCTCTCTCTCTCTCTCTCTCTCTATATATATATATATATATATATATATATATACACATATATAAGAAAAACTGGAGAGAATCGATTGGGAAATACAAACTCTGATAAAGGGCCATACAGAGAGGGAAGAGGAAAAGGCGTTAGAAACAATAAAGGAAAATTCAAAATACTTCTACAGCTATGTGAAAAGGAAAACAAAAACGCGCGCTACTATCGGGCCCTTAAGGAAAGGAAGTAATGAACTAACAGACGATCTAAAAGAAATATCTGAAACATTGAGAGCCCAGTATGAATCGGTCTTCAGTATCCAATGAATCAGTTTTCAGTACTCCAAAACGTGACAAAGCGATACCTGACATAGATGCATTCTTCGAAGAGAAATTACAAGGAGAATGTATAACAGACTTTGATTTTACCCCCAGAACATGTAGCGACAGCTATAGGATAAGTGAAATCACATTCAGCTGCAGGTCCGGACAAATGGAACGCACTCTCAATTAAAAACTGTGAAAATGAAATAGCTACACCCTTATACTGGATATGGAGAAGATCCCTAGACACTGGGGAAATACCGAGCATCTTGAAAAGAGCAAACATCGTCCCTATATATAAAGGAGGAGATAGATCTCCAGCAAAGAACTATAGACCAGTGTCCTTGACGTCCCACCACACCAATATTTTGGAAAGAATAATCAGAGAAAATCTGTGACTTCTTGGAGATATTGGAAAGATTTAACGAAAATCAACACGGATTCCGATCAGGAAGATCATGTCTATCACAACTTATAGAGCATTATAAATTATCCTAGATGCACTTTAAGGCAATGAAAACTATGATGTCATATACACCGATTTTGCTAAAGCTTTCGACAAATGCGATCATGGTATAATAGCACATAAAATGAAACATATGGAAATAACAGGCAAAGTCGGAAAATGGATCTACAACTTCCTCAGAAATCGACTACAGGTCGTCAAAATTCAAGGTGTATCATCATCAGAATCAGAAGTACGCAGCTCAGTACCACAAGGTACAGTGCTGGCCCCACTCCTGTTCATTATCATGCTAACAGACATAGTCAGTGGAGTAAATAGCAACAGTATAGTAACATCATTTGCGGACGATACAAAGATCATCAGAAAAATCAGCGATGCAAACGAAGTAGAGGCCTTGCAGAGAGACACAAACAAAATATACAAATGGTCAGAAGACATTACTTGGGGGTAATAGTGACCGATGATGCCAAATTCGAGACACAAAATCAGATAGCAATAAACAAAGCAAAAAGAGTCGCGGGACAGGAACTAAAAACGTTCAAAAGGAGGGACAAGAGAGTAATGATTCCCCTGCTGAGAACACTGATCATACCAAAACTTGAATACTGCTCAGTTTTGACGTCCCAATATAAAAAGAAAGAAATTATTAAACTAGAAGAAACGCAGAGACATTTCACAGCCAAGATTGATGGCTGCAAAGAACTCAACTACTGGGAAAGACTACGCATACTAAATCTGTACTCCCTGGAAAGAAGAGAGAGGTATACCATAATCTACATACGGAAAATTATCGAAAAACTGGTACCAAACCTCAAACGAAACCCAATTACGATCCAGACAACGCTGGAAAATAGGAAAGGCCGAATGTGTAGTGTTCTCAAATTAAAGGCCCGACAAGGGACCTCCTCAACTCTGAAAGAAAATAGCTTGGTTGTCAGGGGGCCAAGAATTTTTAACCAGCTTCCAAAGGACCTCAGAAACATTACAGGGGTCAAAGTTGAAGTCTTCAAGAGAAACGAGATGCCTGGCTCAGGACGGTACCAGATGGGCCGGGTGTACCTGGCTGTATACGATGGGGAGCGCAAGAGAGCAACTCGCTCCTCCACCAAGCCGGAACTAGAGGCGGGGCCACCAACTTGACCTTCGTGTGAAGAAAGACCGATGCACAGACCGTGCATGGAACAAGGAACTCCTCTGGGAAAATTAAATTCACTATAGTTCGAATAAGTAATGGTAAATGACAAACACTATAGTTTTTTCTTTTTCATGATGTTAGCCCGACGTGGGCAACGGTCACTCGCAAAGAGGCCCCAAAAATATAGCTTCTCTCACCAGCTATCTGCCAAGCAGATAGGATCCAGCTTTGGGACAGGATCTAGGGTTTAAAGGGTCCCAAAGCTGGATCCTCTCTACTTGGCAGATAGCTGGTGAGGGAAACTATATTTTGGGCTCTTTGCGAGTGACCCGTTGCCCACATCGGGGCTAACATCATGAAAAAGAAAAAACTATAGTGTTTGTCATTTACTATTACTTATTTGGACTATATAATGGATTTAATTTTCCAAGAAGAGTTCCTTGTGCCATGCACGGTCTGTGTGTATCATAAAAAACCTCAGAGGACCATTCTGAGTTCTATCCCATGTGTGTATATATATATCATATATGTGTGTGTGTATGTGTGTGTGTGTGTGTGTGTGTGTGTGTGTGTGTGTGTGTGTTAACCCCTCCGTCTATGGCTTTGGCGGTTCGAAGTTGACCGGGGTTCTGGTTAGGTGGCAGCAACGGATTTGTTACTATGGAGTAGCTGGTACCGTATAGGGAATCGCAGCAGTTTTCTTTTATATTACACTCCGATTTCTTCTTGTAGTGGAGTGGAGGATTCTGTGAAGTTGATTAAATTTTCTGAAGGTTCCCGATTCTTCTTGTAACGGATCGGGAAATTATTTTTCTCTATTTAAGACTAAGTTCTCTGAAGAGAGCAAGGCTCGAAGGAGAAGATAAAAACTTTTTCTTACGGTAATTTACTGCTAAAATGTTACAGGTAATGCTCAACCTCTAAGTTAGATCAGTCTAATCGGAATAACCAGAATAAGAATTTGAAAATTTACATGGGTTTATATATCCAAATTTTGTGGGCATCATTATTATTTAATGTTGACTTCTTTAGTTTCTATTCTCTATAGGCTACGTTATTTTTGCACAATATTTGAAGACAAGGTAAATTTTTTAGCTGTGGCAACGTCTAAACAGATAAACAAGATATTTGAAGATAAAGCCATAATTTTATCTTAACCCGCATATTGACAGATCTGATGTTATCATGATCTGCCAAGTTAACTAAAAATGGAAATTGAAATATGCATTTTTACACTTAAACATGCATCTGAGCAAAAATTAAAGGCTTAAGAGTTAAAACTGAACGTTAGGCAAGACATTACTTCATCTTTTATAAAGAAGAGAGAATGTATACGGAAAATGGGCATTGCAAAATTTGATCAGGTTTCATTATTGAGCTAAATCTAAAAAAATAATTATGTAAGTTTAAAAGAAACAATTCACCAATTATTTGGCAAAAATAGAAAGCAAATAAAAATTTTATCCAAACTTGCGTTATGCGATTTTGATCCTTATGTAAAAATGTATATGAACGTACATACATATGAATATAAGTATTATATGAATATAAATATATAAGAATATAAGGATTATATAAATATACGAATTATGTAAATGAATATAAGAATTCTATGAATGAACATAAGAATATATGAGTATAGGAATTATTTATTGTTCATTTTCACACACACACACACACACACACACACATATATATATATATATATATATATATATATATATATATATATATATCTTTTCAATGCTTGATACATTCATACATATGTCACGTGGTAATGTTAAGTGTAAGTCAGAAGAAAGGTGTCATTCCTTATTGAGTAGTTTCATATTAAGTAAATATTCCGCTCAAAAGTTCATGTCTCCAAAAACTGTGTGTGTGTGTATATATATATATATATATATAAATATATATATATATATATATATATACAAGGTGCCACAAAAGTCGCGCATCATAGGAATTTTCAGTGTTGATATATTTTTTTCTTTTATGAAGGGGATGGCTGCGAAATTAACAATAGACGAGATGGTGAACTTTGTTTTAATGCATGGAATACCAGATACTACAAATCGATGAATCGATACAGAATTTAAATTCTGTACCAGTTCATCGATTTGTTGTACCTGGTATTCTATACATTAAAACCAAGCTCACCCTCTCGTTTATTGTTAATTTTGCAGCCATCCCCTACCTAAAGGCGGGTTTACACGATGAAGGTAACTTGCGCAGGTTGACTTCCGTAAGTAGATTTTCGAGTGATTACTTCGCATCCGCGGAAGTCATCCATGAAGGTTACTTGCGCAAGTAGCACATGTTGGCTGATTCCAACTTTTGGTGAAAGTGATTCGGGCAGGTGACTTCTATTTATTCAAATTTGTGAATTATTTTCAGATGGCAAATAAGTGGAGTAGTCAAGAAACGATAAAATTCATCGAGACATCTAGATCGTATCCATGTCTGTGGGATTTTAATGATCCGTTATATAAAAATAAGCATGCTAGAAACACAGAAACACTACTCTTATTGAATTGGCAAAAAGTATGAATTTAGAATATTTTGTTGCATCGGCAGCAAAAAATAAAATTCATAATTTGCGAGCCACTTCCACCTCTGAAGTGAATAAGATAAAGAAAAGCAAAAGGTCAGGAGCAGGTACTGCTGAAATATATCAACCAAAATTACTGTGGCTCGTAACCGCAGATAGGTTTTTGCAGAAAATAACTGAGAAACGGAGAACTTCATCTAACTTGGTAAGTAAACACGTTAGTCTTCAGCAATGTTTAATATATATATATATATATATCAACGTAAAGAACGACGCTTGTATAGGAGAATATACCGCGCAAGCTGAGAGCGAGAGAACGAAACAAATGAAAAAATGAGGTAACCACCCGGGAATCGAACCCGGGATCTTCCGATTGCCGGTCAGATATGATAACCATTACACCACGGGCCTCACTCAATCAAATGCCGTAATTCCTCTACATACGCGCAGAAACCAATGCCCCAAGGGGGCACATCCCGCATGCCGTACATTATATACATTTAAACTGCAAACACGCAGTATAATTAACGTAAAGAACGACGCTTGTATAGGAGAATAATCCGCGCAAGATGAGAGCGAGAGAACGAAACAAATGAAAAAATGAGGTAACCACCCGGGAATCGAACCGGGGATCTTCCGATTGCCGGTCAGATATCATAACCATTACACCACGGGCCTCACTCAATCAAATGCCGTCATTCCTCTACATACTCGCAGAAACCAATGCCCCAAGGGTGCACCTCCCGCATACCGTACATTATATACATTTAAACTGCAAACACGCAGTATAATTAACGTAAAGAACGACGCTTGTATAGGAGAATATTCCGTGCAAGATGAGAGCGAGAGAGTGAGGCCCGTTGTGTAATGGTTATCATATCTGACCGGCAATCGGAAGATCCCGGATTCGATTCCCGGGTGGTTACCTCATTTTTTCATTTGTTTCGTTCTCTCGCTCTCATCTTGCGCGGAATATTCTCCTATACAAGCGTCGTTCTTTACGTTAATTATACTGCGTGTTTGCAGTTTAAATGTATATAATGTACGGCATGCGGGAGGTGCCCCTTTGGGGCATTGGTTTCTGCGCGTATGTAGAGGAATTACGGCATTTGATTGAGTGAGGCCCGTGGTGTAATGGTTATGATATCTGACCGGCAATCTGAAGATCCCGGGTTCGATTCCCGGGTGGTTACCTCATTTTTTCATTTGTTTCGTTCTCTCGCTCTCATCTTGCGCGGAATATTCTCCTATACAAGCGTCGTTCTTTACGTTAATTATACTGCGTGTTTGCAGTTTAAATGTATATATATATATATATATATTATATAATGTATATCTAGTAAATATATGTATATATGCATATAATTATACTGTAGTAAGTACATTAATGAATCATCTCATTTTGCCATGGAACAGCTCCCTCCTCAACAAAGTAGCGAAGTAATTCATTTCTGATTTGTGATGCCTCACACGTGTAATTATTGCCCCCTGCAAATATTGTGACCTCTGTTAAACCAACTGAATTAACAGAACGCCAAGACCCTTCCAAGATTTCACGTCTTTCATGGTCTTCTCTATCTATTGCGTTTGTTTGTAAATAATCTCCTCCTGACGTTTTCCGAAGCCAATTATGAAGGGAGCAAGTTGCTTTAACCACCTTGTCTACTGAGCTTGGCTTCAAGGGTAGAGGTTTTTCATATATTCTGAATTTAGAGACCAATATTCCAAAAGTATTTTCGACTACTCGTCTTGCCCTTGATAACCGATAATTGGAAAATCTTTTCTTCATACGAAAGGGCACCATGATGAGCAAATGGTTTCATAATATGTTTAGTGAGTGGAAAGGCGTCGTCAGCAACAAACAAAAGATCCTCAGGTATATGTAACAAATCCTGATCCATTGCTGTTTTAAGGAATGAATGATACTTCCATCTGATGAACTACCTGCACTTCCAACATCTATCTATAAAAAGCAGTGGTTACTGTCCGCCAAAGCCAAAAGCACAATGCTGAAATTCCCCTTGTAATTATAAAACTCTGTTCCACTCTTTGAGGGACATTTAATGGTGACATGTTTCGCATCTAGAGCTTCTCCATGGCGTGGAAAATTCCATCGGATTTGAAAATCCTGAGCAATTTGATGCCGTTTCTCGTTTGTTTGAGGTACCTGTCGAAATAAGAATATAAGTATAATATATATATATACTGGGTGATCCAGATAAATGGGACCCATAAAAAAAAGCCAAATATTCTTAATATTTAATTCCTTTCATAAAAACTATATATCATTCGAAAGAGTAGAGTTACAAGTTTATTATGAAATATTTATTTTTTAAAAATGACTCCTTTCAAATGTGCTCCATTAGTTGCCAAGCATTCCAGTGTTCTCGCTTGTAAGTTCTGCATCACTTTTGCAAGAGTGTGCGGTGGTATGGCCTGTATCTCATTTTGATGGCGGCCTTCAATTCTTGCAAGGTCGTTGGGTTATTTCTGTAGACCTTACTCTTTAAATATCCCCAGAGATAATAATCTAAGGGAGAAAAATCCGGAGACCTTGCGGGCCATTCACGTCTCCAAATCTTGAGATTAACTCGCCTGGAAACGTTTGACGCAAAACTGCCATGCAGTTCCTCGTGGTATGGCAGGTAGCTCCGTCTTGTTGGAACCAGTGGTTTTCTAGACAAAGATCTCTTAATTTAGGAATAAGGAAATCGGTCAACATTTTTTCGTAGCGATCACCATTTACAGTGACCGTGTTTCCGGTGGAATCCTCGAAAAGTACGGCCCTATGATCTGAGATGCAGTAAGACCACACCAAACAGTTACACGCTGACTATGCAACGGGACTTTGGTAATATTCAATGGATTTTCTGTTGCCCAGAAACGACAATTTTGTTTGTTTACAGTTCCATTCAAGTGAAAATGGGCTTCGTCTGATATAATCAAAGTTGCTAGAAAATTGGTGGTGTCATTTACCTTCTGTTGGATCCATTGACAGAATTGTCGTCTTCGTGCGAAATCTCCATCGTTTAGTTGTTGCACTGTTTGAATTTTATATGGAAAGAGCATTAAATTTTGCTTGAATATACGGTGTGTTGTTCCATATCCAACTCCTAACAGCTGAGAAGCACGTCTGATGCTTATGTTAGGATTATCCTGTACAATTTCATGAGTTCTGTTAATGATCTCGTCTATCCTTGCTGTGCGCACTCTTCCAGTTGGTTTTCTTTTTCCAATGCTGCCAGTTAGGGAAAAATTTCTGACACACCGACGGATTACTTTCTTAGAAGGTGATTTTGACATCTGAAAATTTGTCTTGAAAGATCTTTGAGCTGAAACTACACTTCTTCCATGCTCATAATATTGCTCAGTTATGAAACGCAGCTGTTCCACAGTCCATGCAGTCATCTTGAAGGGTTAGTTTTAACTAACACTTTTATTTTGTTTTGTATCTTATCTTGTCTTGTATTGTCAAAACCTATACAATCCTGTACAAACTTGTAACTATCCTCTTTCGAATGATGCGTATGATTTTATAAAAGGACTTATACTTTAAGAGTTACAGGGGTTTCTTTTGGGTCCCATTTCTCTGGATCACCCTTTATATATACACACACACACACACACACACACACACACATATATATATATATATATATATATATATATATATGTTGTGTGTGTGTGTATATATACAGGCCCTCTCAGAGGTCCGGAGAAGCCCGGGCCACTTCCAGCTTTTGAGGCCCATAGCTAAACCCAATTATTACTTTCACTGCAAAACATTATATTCAAACCTGAAAGTGTCTAAATTTTAGGCCCCTCTTAAGCTTGAGGCCCAAGCCAAATGGCCCTCCTAGCCCACTCTCTGATAGGTCCTGTATATATATATATATATATATATATTATATATATATATATATTACGTTTACGTATATATATAATACCATATATATGTATACTATATATACTATAGATAATTTATAATATATAGTATATTTGTATATATATATATATATATATATATATATACATACTATATATTAACTGGTGTAACTGAAACAACCGTCTTATGTTTTAGGATACTGATGAGGCAAATACGACGACGGAGGAATCTCTCTCACAGAGTACGACAAGTGGAACAGCCGATGGAGCAACAGAAAGTGGTGCAATGGATGGACAATCAGCAAGTGGTGTTAGTGATGAGATAACAACGGTACAACTACTACAGGAATATTCTTCAGTGAATAATGATAATTTACGAGACAAAATTTCTCTACCAGTAACATTAACGCCAAATAATCGGACAACAGGGGTACAAAGACAATCAACAGGCACAAAGAAAAGACGCCAGCATGATGACTTTTCTTATTTGAATCGCGCTGTTGAAACCTTGAGATCGATTTCGCAACCAAAAGAACCAGAAAAGGAGGATGAATGCGACTTATTCTGTAAAACCATTGCAGCGCAAATGAAAAAGTTACCACTGAAAGATATAATAGAAGTTCAGATGAAAATTCAAAATGTAATGACCAGTAAAAGGTTAAGCTTATTACAGAATTCGTTAGAAGTATCCTGTCCTCCATCTATATTTAACGTTCCACAAAGCAGCTCCCCATCCCAAAATTCGTCGTCATTGACCGACATACATTCCGAACCCGCTTCAAATGATCAAAACGTGGCCACAGATATTTTATCTATGGCTTTGCAATGTTCAATTGACATTTGATAAATACAGCTTTCATTCATAAAAATTACAATGCTTGTCTGCTTTTCACTTACCCAAATGAATTCGTGCAGCGCTTCATAAATTGCATCGCAGAATTCAGGCACAAATTTGCTGATTGTACACTTAGAAATTCTGTACAAATTTGCCAAACTCGAGAAGGAATCACCAGAAGCCATATATCTCAGCGTTATATGCAGTTCATCTTCAGCAGAAATCGCTGATCGCATGTTTGTATCATTTCTTTGGATCACACCTTTTATTTTTGTTAGCAAAAAATTAAATTGCTCTATGGTTGGAGCATGGTTGGGATAATGCTTTATATATAAAAAAAAATCAACTTTTCATCTTCTTACTTAAACTATGAATGCATCGATTGATTAAAATATGTAGCTCATTTTAATGTATAACCAATAGTTAATTTATTTTGATATTAATACAAAAGTGAAAAAAGTAATGAATTTGTGCAGCATTTTAATTTCGACATTTCTGCAAAAAACCCTTTACTGAGCGATTCGCTTTTAGGAGCAAGTTTTGCTCATTCCGTGAATAAAACCGCGGTGTTTTTTTTTGTCTGTGTGTGTGTGTGTGTGTGTGTGCTCGAGTGTCTGACGATTTCTGCACAAAAAATCTGTCGTTTACCACATTCCATCACAAGATGCCTGCGGGTGTTAGATCACACGATCTTGAAGGTCACTGCGCAGGTGCATAAAACCAACGGTCTAGAAAATGCCCACTGCTTGGAGGGAAAGTGATAATACAGTTGAACTTCAATCCTGCACGAACCATACGTTATCAATAATATTGATTTTAGGGTACACAGTTCCTTATAGCATTTTCAAGCAAACTCAGCTTATTACTGTACAGTACACTCCGAAACCTGTCCGCGGAAAAAAGGTCGACACATAGTCTCTAAAAGAGGTACATATATATAGTAGGTCGAAAGAAGATAGAGAGTATCTGAAACTGTTTTCTTCTTGACAAGCGGTGTTGTCCTCCTAAACTAAGTAAAAAATACAAAGAGTATACTTCTAGGAATTAAAGAAAACCTCTCAGTGTATTCTCAGTGTTCTTTCGGTCTACCAAGTGTACTCTTTACATACTTTATACCCAGAGTATAGATTTAGTACTTTTTTTTCACTCGGACACGGTACACACAGCGGACAGTTTTTAGAGTGGACCATCACGCAAAGAGGAATAATAACCGGACCGCCCCGTTTGTTTGCTCAAACCAAGAAGAGTTCATTGATGTTTCTTATAAAAACAAAGGGACTGTTATGGGACCAGATAAAACAGTTACTGTTCTCTTGTTCACTTAGTGTCGCCTTTCTTATTACATAAATTCACTATTATACGATGTTGCGATATCAAAATATAAGCAGAGGTCTGTTCAAATACGTATGAAACACTAATATATATATATATATGAATAGAAACGACATAAGTGTTAAGGAACGTTTCTGCACACGAGGAGGAGAGATAACGTTCCTTAACACTTATGTCGTTTCTATTCATTTATATACTGCGCGGTCATTGCAGTTATATATGCATATATATATATGTATATATATAGAGAGAGAGAGAGAGAGAGAGAGAGAGAGAGAGAAAGTCAATCTGATATCCTGCCAAACATACAGTATGAGTAGTATAGCCGCAAAAGAGGAGAGTGCAAGAATGTTGCAAGTTATTATGTAATGTTGCAAAGGGGGTGGGGGGTGTTGCAAAAAAAAGAAAAAAAAGAAAAAAAATGGGGTGCTGCAGGTGCAACAAGGAAAACTTGGAGACGGAGTTCTCCCCCAAGCTATTCCCCCCAAAGGGCCAGAAAGGAGAGAAAGGAGGAAAGGTGTTCACCTGGCAGGAGCCAAGTGCATATTAAGACTTCAGCCGAGTAGGCGTTGTTTTATAGGCTCCTAATCAGCCAGTTGGCTTAGAAGGAGTAAATGGCTTGAGTTGCCAGATAGCGCCATGTATTCATTTAATTCTAATCGAAGACTGAGTTGCCAGATACCACTTTCTAGCGATACCATTGTATACATTATTATAGAATCCTAATCAGCCAGTTGCTTAGAAGGCGTAAATGGCTTGAGTTGCAGATACCACTTTTTAGCGATACCATTGTATACACTATTATAGACTCCTAATCAGCCAGTTGGCTTAGAAGGCTTAAATGGCTTGAGTTGCCAGATACCACTTTTTAGCGATACCATTGTATACATTATTATATTTCTTAAAAGTTGGTTTAGAATACCGGTAGTAGGTTTAGAAGGCGTAACATGATATAATTAAGTAAAACAACATTGCATCATTCTGTTTATTATAAATATATAGAAAATAAATATACATTTCAATTGAGGAATATGCATATAATCATAACAGTACAGGAAATATATACAAACAATTATGGATATATATAAAATAAATATACATTTCAAATAGAAATAAATATACATTTCAATAGTAATAGTAATATGCATATAATCATAACAGTACAGGGGAAATATCACGCAAAATATATAAATACAATTCAATAATAATAGAAATATGCATATAATCGTACAGGAGAAATATCAAGCAAAATATATATAAATACATTTCACTTTTTTTCAAAATACTAAACTCGGTCTTAATCGAGTTTACAATTACATCATTATTGCTCTGCATTACGCAGTATATGCGGCTTAATAATATTTCACCGCATAAAGTATAGGAAACCTGTATTCGATATGAAGGGCTTTCATATCGCTCAGTACTATTTTGTTCCCACTTTAACAACCGGTTGGTAGTCATCTTTAAATACGTCTAGAATACAATCAAAAGCACGCACAAAGAGTTCATCGTTAGCTACATTATTAAACACAAGTTTATAAGCACGTTTTTCCAATCGAGGGCTTATTTCTACCGACTCGAGCTTTTCAATCGTGAACTCACTCAACATACGGCAATTGAAATAATCTTCTAAATCGTTACGACAACTGCGCGTTATATAAAGAAATAGTTCTTCAGGGTGAACGGTGTAGGTGAGATCAGCCTTGTACCGATCAATTGCTTTGTACCAAAGTTCATGGTATTTCAAAGAGTCTAAACTTTTTAAATAAACATCCAGCACTAGACCATTCTCACCAGCCCTACACTCGTAAACCCATCGAGCAGAGCGGTGTAGCGTATTCAAGTACTGTATCAAAATAAAGCATGTCCGTAACACGCGCGTCTAATATAGGTTTCAGCTTGCGGAATCCGACGATTTCAAACATTCTGTCGAGGATGAAAACGGTTTTCGCGTAGGAACAAGAGCGTTATTATCAGAAGCATTCTTCCACATCAGCCGTATATCAATGCACGGCCGATCGTATTTGTACACAACGTACATACAACGGCGTATGAGGGTGCGTCACTAATCTGCTCTCTTCTTGTACCTACGTTAGCAGGTATTTTATAACGATCTTCATTCCACTTCTCAACTATCACGAAGATTCTATTCATCTCTCGACACTTAAATAAACCCGTTTGTTTGTTTGTCTACATTCCGTTTCCAGTACATAGCTAATGGTACCGGAATTACGCCTGAACAGGCGCAACGATTTTCGTCACGGACACCATCGTACGAGGCGTTGAGAATGCTGCTCAAAGGAAGTTCCATCGTATTCGAGGAGCGCACGTCCACTCGGTTCAAGCTCTGAGATAACTTGAGCCGTGTGAGGCACGCAGGTAGGCAGGAACGGTTCGACGGGCGGCTGACTCGATGATACGTGAATGGGCTTGTTCGTATGATCCGCGAGTCGTACCGAATTGTTGTACATATTTCCGGTACAAGAATTAATTTCATCACTACCAGCCTACGCACCAGACATTTACCTCAGGATAAGAACTAGGAACATTTTATGTTTTACTAAACATCTTCACACTCCGGCGCACTATTTGAGAGGAACATATGCTCATATTTTTCCTTTCTGCCCATCAAACGATACTCGTCTCTAAAGTCTGTTAAAAACTCACGCAGGGCACTAGCCACAACCTCACTACGAACCTCATCATGATATACGTTAATATAGTGATAAAAATACTTAAGATTGTCCATGATCACGAGATTCACATTTTCAGTCGTAGGGTATGAGTAATCGACATGGTGTAGCATGACGTAATACCGCTTGTCACACCACCCATCCGCAAGACTCATTATCCATACCTGCTGCTTCTCTTCTGCACGCGTTGTTTCTTTTACTTCACGGTGTATGTGAGACTTTATAAAGTTTAGCTCTGCAGTATACTTCAGCACATCGTCTGTGCAACGAAAGCCTTCAACGGTCTCACCAGAACATCCGTAGAGTATTTGTACATCTTGGAACTTCGCACAATCCAATGTGTTTTTAAAAGAGGCATAGGAGGGAGGAATAGGAAGTTTTTCGGTATCCACCACATCCTGACACTTTGCTGAATACCATTTCATAAACGTTGTACAAGCAATATTAAAGGTAGCCATTTGAATACACGTCTGATCTGAATACACGTCTGATCTCTCGGGCTTACTGCAGTCGACTGACCACGCAGGGACTCCCAGATAGTAGCATGACTCACGGTCTTACAGTGGGCGGAGCTTAGAACTTTCACCTGCACACACACACACACACACACACACACACAAAGGAGAAAGTGAAACGCTAATTGAAACATGATTTATTTAATAAACGAGATATTCAAGTTATATATATTTACAAATACGATTTAATAAACGAGATATTCAAGTTATATATATATTTACAAATACGTGTAATAAATCAATAGATACTTTACAAATACGATTTAATAAACGAGATATTCAAGTTATATATATATTTACAAATACGTGTAATAAATCAATAGATACTTTACAAATACGATTTAATAAACGAGATATTCAAGTATATATATATATTTACAAATACGTGTAATAAATCAATAGATACGATTATATACAAGACAAATACGTGTGAGTTAACAATAGAAGCATCATACGTTTGGTATCCAAAGGGTACGGTATCATAGGTACCAGGTAACTGGTAACGTTTCCTATAGGTGTTACGGCACACCTTCGTACCCCTAAGTTCCTTCACGCCCCCCAGCTTCTGCGCCCGAAAATTGTGGGTGCCTACAATTAGTTGGGGAGGTTGTTCGCCCTCATCATCGTCCAAACATACTAGATCCTTCAACGATTCAAAGTTAACAACCCGCCGATTCGCATGGTTGAGCGTAATACCCTTTGCCTTCACGATATATTTCATTTCCTCCCCCACCCTGACCCGTACCCCATAAGTCTTAGGTCCTGTTGAGACAAAAGAGTCGGCGTATGCGTTGTCCCCATACTCATCCTTGATCTCATCAGTGAGCTCGCCGAGGAACTCCCAATAGCGGGCATGTATTCACCCTCCCTCTCTGTGAATATCACGCTATCTGTATCGGCATACAATACTCTCCGCCCAAGAGAATGCAATAGACCCCAAAGTTTTATACGGGCGTAGGCTGTTGTGAAGCTGGCCACAGGTATGTTTGTAACCCTTGAGGTATCTGTGGCAAATTCAGTGTTGTTGTACTTTATTATGTAAGTATTACCTACATTCACGATCTCCATGACCTCTTTATCGGGAGCATTGGCATAATCCCAGACATCGCTATAACTTTGTGCCAAATGAATGCTCCCTCTGCCGGTATTCTGCGCAAATTTTCCCCATAGACTGTTTAGACACAACTTTGCACTAAAGCGCTTGCCAGGATTCTTTACAATTTGGACACGATCAAGTTGTATACCTTCGCGGTCGCGGTAACGTTGAATATAGGCAGACTTTTCATCTTCGGTATCAACTCCTCGCGGATACCCTGATGCCTCAACCTTATCCTTCAAAAAGGCGTTTATATATGGTGTGAAAAGGTTGGGTAGCTTCTGAAACCTCCACACCTCATGTATCTTCAGTATTCTATAACCATGGCGTACGGCTAGGGCCAGCTCAGGACTTGTATATACGCCTCTGATCTTACGCTGGTGGGGTATATGGTTACAATCGCCGTTATCCTCTTCCGCGCACTTCACGCACAGGGGAAACATGAGCTTGTCGTCGATAACGACAGGTAAGATCGGCATCCATAAATTGCGTGGGGGGAGTACGTCTACGAAAGAGAGCCCAAAGTAACGATCATTCAAATTTTTGAAAATTCATTGATGGAGGGTAGGCTAGGTCCCACCAGTTTCTCAGGAGCGCCCACGGGGTACGGATTGCTCTTCATCACGTATGGGTATAAAGAACAGAAATCGTAGTAATGGAGCTTCACGCCCTCCGTAGGTGGAAAGTATAGTCTGAAGGATTTGTACGTCCTCCAAACAAGCTATCACCACATTTGAGAGGATCCAGCACCATTGAACGCTTGATCGTGTTTATTTCCTCACGGTACACCTCGTCTGTCTCCATCCGTGCATCATATTCATGCTCCCACAAGACTTTGTGAGTGAACTGTGATCCTATAAGTTGATCGCGGGTGCGGGTGATGCAAGACAGTCGGCAGGAGACCTACCGTGGATATCTCCGGCGATTCCGCACTCAGGACGGGGGCATCCATGCCACCAGCAACCGTTAAAGGAGTACACAGTCTTCACACCAGTGACACGGTTTTCACTTAACCCATCAACCCAAAAAACACGTCCATTAATCTTAATGGGTACTTCACCCGTGTTGCGGGCGTGCTTTATGTATACACCTGTCTGTTGCTGTAGGTGTATGAGCCAGTAAATAGCCTTGTGTCCGTAACTGCGGGGTTGTTTCGGTGAATAATGGCTAAGGTGTCTTTAGGCATGAAGTTATTCTTGAACACCGTAAAACATAATGATGCGATGGTGGTTGCGACTTGCAGTGGATCGCATTTGAAACGGGCTATGTACATCCTTCTAAAGGCCTGGAAACATACTCTAAGCACGCGCACATCATTCACGCAATAACGCTCACATTCATCAGCTATATTATAAGGGTTACTTTCATTAAAACTGTGTAGTATCGATCAAAGTCTTCACGTTCATCCATACAGTCAAAATAATGTTTGGGGGTGGTGGGCCTACGTAGTTTAAAGTCTCGCTGGTGAGGAAAGTGTAAGGGAAGTATCCTTTGGAAACTTCAGCTGCTACTCCCATCACCTTGGGTAGCTTTGCTAATTTACAAGGTGTGAATAATAAAGTATCTTTAAATTGTACATTGCCTCTTTGCATCTGTATTAATTTGTTGCCTCTTTTCAATGGATCACCTGTAAATATCTCAGAGGATTCGTGTTCAAGCAACTCCTTATAAAGGAACTGCGTGTCAAACTTTGCCCCGTTATGGGCGAGAATATACACAGTCATTTTTTTGAACTTGTCGGCTAACTTGACAATATAGGACACAAATAGTTTCACAGGACTATCGCGGACATTCGTTTTAAAAACGTTTGTCCGTTTACCGCATTTGGGGCACTCGTCACATTCGATACCCATACACTCATCACAGATGGTCTGGCTCACAAGTAAATGTGGAATTACCTCTTTGGTTTCAGCGTTCGTATATGTTTCTATATCGTAGTATACAGTTATACAAGGGTTATTTTTAGGCTTAGCATCTTTCATATAACATACATGCTTTACTCCATCCGCCTTATATTCCTCCTGGCATGTAGGACAGTGAATTACGTCACACTTGTGCTTAAATTTTCCCCAATTATCCATTGTGTGAAACATACCACATTCACAGATTCTCATTTTCCTGCACGTGCCAATTGATTTATGGAAATCAAAACAGCTATTATTGAAAAATGTGCGTCTACACACATCACAGTCTCTCTTCTCAGCTTCAACTACACGGCTTTCACATTTGGTGCTTTTACACTGCTCACATACCATGTGACATTCTTTACAATGTCTCACAATATCATCCGCAAACTCGAGGCACCCCTTACACAAATCATGATGTCTCCCATATTTTCGACTTTTGTCATAACTCGCGTAAAGCCCCTTATATTACGGATGGGGAGATACGTTGTCCCTGACAATCCTAAAATAAGTAGGGGTCTTGTACGATCTCTCACACAGCTTTTAAAAACATACACAGTCCTACGACGATCATCCACCCAAATACAACTATGCGGACATTCATTTCCTGTTCTACCCTTCTCAGCTCTTCAGGACCCATATTACAGTCAAATTCAAGTTCACAGTCTACAGCTAGTTTACGGGCACGCTCCACGACCGTAGGCAACCAAATTTTTTGAGCCGTGTATTTTGTACAGTAAACATACGTGCTAAGAGTACTGCTATAAAGCCGCAACCACGATCGACGTTTATATGCTTTCGGTAAATAGTCGGAGAATTGAAGTTAAGAGTATACGGTATGGCACTATGACCCGCAACACGGAATACACGGTCAATATTTACCGTGAAGTTGTCCATATTGAAGGCTATACTACTTTGGGCGGCTTGCATTATACGTCCTAATATATATTCTACATCTTCAGCCGCCAAACGTCTAAATGGCACTATCACCCAATAATCGTCTACATCACCGTCATCTGACCCGAATCCAAAGGACAGACTCGTCCTGACTTCACGCTCGTCGCGATTCTGAAGAGCAAACTCTACAATACGCTGTACAACCCGGCGTAGCCCGCGCTCAATTCCATTGCTATACATGCTCTAGGGTCGACCCTGACTCTATACCGATTTCTAGTCAAGGCTGGGGTGGGGGCTGCGGATCGCACCAACTCGACGTTATACATCCTCAACAGAACGGGGGCGGCGGATGAATTAGGGGATATATTAGCGGAAGGTGCTGCTGGGGGGCCTGTTGCGTAGGAGGTTGAGGGTTGGGGATCTATTATTGTAGACTTAACAGAACGGGGGGCGGCGGATGAATAAGGGGATATATTAGCGGGAGGTGCTGCTGGGGGGTTGTTGCGTAAGAGGTTGAGGGTTGGGGATCTATTACCGCTGCAACAGGCGCGTATTTCGGCGCTTTATACCTGACGTGGGGTTCTCATACCTCCGCTTTGGACGTGCTACCGGTATCGCTGGTGAGGGTTCGTTGGCAGGGGAGGAGATCACAACTACACTGTCGTCGAGGTCATCCGTAATGTCAATGATGGGTGCTCTACCTCATCGTCATTCACGGTTCTGTGGAGAAGAAAGCAAAATATAAGGAACAGCACTCAAAATTTGTAATATTTTGTAAATGACCCACTTAGGATGATAATATTAATATTTGAAGTAAACGGTGCTTTTGCTCGTGCTTTTGCTCGAATATCTTGACGAAGGATTAACCTCGGCCGAAAAGGTCTCTAGGGACACGATTCGAAATGACCTAGGAACACCTGCTGGTTGAGAGACCTTCCCCCCAATCCCTGATAAGTCTCCCTTCTCTCCAAATGAAAAGAAATTTGTCTCAATTGATTAAATTCTTTACATTTCGTTTTTTTTTATTTCTTCGTGTGTTTTGGCTAATTTCAACTTTTAAATGAATTGTTTCGTAATTTTCATTTCGTTTCGTGACTTAAAAATTATTTATTTAAAAGTTGAAATTAGCCAAAACACACGAAGAAATTTAAAAAAACGAAATGTAAAGAATTTAATCAATTGAGACAAATTTCTTTTCATTTGGAGAGAAGGGAGACTTATCAGGGATTTGGGGGGAAGGTCTCTCAACCAGCAGGTGTTCCTAGGTCATTTCGAATCGTGTCCCTAGAGACCTTTTCGGCCGAGGGTTAATCCTTCGTCAAGATATTCGAGCAAAAGCACGAGCAAAAGCACCGTTTACTTCAAATATTAATATTATCATCCTAAGTGGGTCATTTACAAAATGTTACAAATTTTGAGTGCTGTTCCTTATATTTCTTCTCCCACAGAACCGTGAATGACGATGAGGTAGAGCAGCCCATAATTGACATTACGGATGACCTCGACGACAGTGTAGTTGTGATCTCCTCCCCTGCCAACGAACCCTCACCAGCGATACCGGTAGCACGTCCAAAGTGGAGGTATGAGAACCCCACGTCAGGTATAAAGCGCCCGAAATACGCGCCTGTTGCAGCGGTAATAGATCCCCAACCCTCAACCTCTTACGCAACAAGCCCCCCAGCAGCACCTCCCGCTAATATATCCCCCTTATTCTTCCGCCACCCCCCGTTCTGTTAAGTCTACAATAATAGAGCCCCAACCCTCAACCTCCTACGCAACAGACCCCCCAGCAGCACCTTCCGCTAATATACCCCTAATTCATCTGCCGCCCCCCGTTCTGTTGAGGATGGTATAACGCTCGAATTGGTGCGATCCGCAGGCCCCACCCCAGCCTTGACTAGAAATCGGTATAGAGTCAGGGTCGACCCTAGAGTCATGTATAGCAATGGAATTGAGCGCGGGTTACGCCGGGTTGTACAGCATATTATAGAGTTTGCTCTTCAGAATCGTGACGAGCGTGAAGTCAGGACGAGTCTGTCCTTTGGATTCGGGTCAGATGACGGTGATGTAGACGATTATTGGGTGATAGTGCCATTTAGACGTTTGGCGGCTGAAGATGTAGAATATATATTAGGACGTATAATGCAAGCCGCCCAAAGTAGTATAGCCTTCAATATGGACAACTTCACGGTAAATATTGACCATGTATACCGTGTTGCGGGTCATAGTGCCATACCGTATACTCTTAACTTCAATTCTCCGACTATTTACCGAAAGCATATAAACGTCGATCGTGGTTGCGGCTTTATAGCAGTACTCTTAGCACGTATGTTTACTGTACAAAACAAAATACACGAACTCAAAAAATTTGGTTGCCTACAGTCGTGGAGCGTGCCCGTAAACTAGCTGTAGACTGTGAACTTGAATTTGACTGTAATATGGGTCCTGAAGAGCTGAGAAGGGTAGAACAGGAAATGAATGTCCGCATAGTTGTGTTTGGGTTGGATGATCGTCGTAGGACTGTGTATGTTTTTAAAAGCTGTGTGAGAGATCGTACAAGACCCCTACTTATTTTAGGATTGTCAGGGACAACGTATCTCCCCATCCGTAATATAAGGGGGCTTTACGCTAGTTATGACAAAAGTCGAAAATATGGGAGACATCATGATTTGTGTAAGGGGTGCCTCGAGTTTGCGGATGATATAGTGAGACATTGTAAAGAATGTCACATGGTATGTGAGCAGTGTAAAAGCACCAAATGTGAAAGCCGTGTAGTTGAAGCTGAGAAGAGAGACTGTGATGTGTGTAGACGCACATTTTTCAATAATATCTGTTTTGATTTCCATAAATCAATTGGCACGTGCAGGAAAATGAGAATCTGTGAATGTGGTATGTTTCACACAATGGATAATTGGGGGAAATTTAAGCACAAGTGTGACGTAATTCACTGTCCTACATGCCAGGAGGAATATAAGGCGGATGGAGTAAAGCATGTATGTTATATGAAAGATGCTAAGCCTAAAAATAACCCTTGTATAACTGTATACTACGATATAGAAACATATACGAACGCTGAAACCAAAGAGGTAATTCCACATTTACTTGTGAGCCAGACCATCTGTGATGAGTGTATGGGTATCGAATGTGACGAGTGCCCCAAATGTGGTAAACGGACAAACGTTTTTAAAACGAATGTCCGCGATAGTCCTGTGAAACTATTTGTGTCCTATATTGTCAAGTTAGCCGACAAGTTCAAAAAAATGACTGTGTATATTCTCGCCCATAACGGGGCAAAGTTTGACACGCAGTTCCTTTATAAGGAGTTGCTTGAACACGAATCCTCTGAGATATTTACAGGTGATCCATTGAAAAGAGGCAACAAATTAATACAGATAAGAGGCAATGTACAATTTAAAGATACTTTATTATTCACACCTTGTAAATTAGCAAAGCTACCCAAGGTGATGGGAGTAGCAGCTGAAGTTTCCAAAGGATACTTCCCTTACACTTTCCTGACCAGCGAGACTTTAAACTACGTAGACCCACCACCCCCAAACATTATTTTGACTGTATGGATGAACGTGAAGACTTTGATCGATACTACGCAGTTTAATGAAAGTAACCCTTATAATATAGCTGATGAATGTGAGCGTTATTGCGTGAATGATGTGCGCGTGCTTAGAGTATGTTTCCAGGCCTTTAGAAGGATGTACATAGCCCGTTTCAAATGCGATCCACTGCAAGTCGCAACCACCATCGCATCATTATGTTTTACGGTGTTCAAGAATAACTTCATGCCTAAAGACACCTTAGCCATTATTCACCGAAACAACCCCCGCAGTTACGGGCACAAGGCTATTTACTGGCTCATACACCTACAGCAACAGACAGGTGTATACATAAAGCACGCCCGCAACACGGGTGAAGTACCCATTAAGATTAATGGACGTGTTTTTTGGGTTGATGGGGTTAAGTGAAAACCGTGTCACTGGTGTGAAGACTGTGTACTCCTTTAACGGTGCTGGTGGCATGGATGCCCCCGTCCTGAGTGCGGAATCACCGGAGATATCCACGGTAGGTCTCCTGCCGACTGTCTCGCATCAACCCGCACCCGCGATCAACTTATAGGATCACAGTTCACTCACAAAGTCTTGTGGGAGCATGAATATGATGCACGGATGGAGACAGACGAGGTGTACCGTGAGGAAATAAAAACGATCAAGCGTTCAATGGTGCTGGATCCTCTCAAATGTGGTGATAGCTTGTTTGGAGGACGTACAAATCCTTTCAGACTATACTTTCCACCTACGGAGGGCGTGAAGCTCCATTACTACGATTTCTGTCTTTATACCCATACGTGATGAAGAGCAATCCGTACCCCGTGGGCGCTCCTGAGAAACTGGTGGGACCTAGCCTACCCTCCATCAATGAATTTTCAAAAAATTTGAATGATCGTTACTTTGGGCTCTCTTTCGTAGACGTACTCCCCCCACGCAATTTATGGATGCCGATCTTACCTGTCGTTATCGACGACAAGCTCATGTTTCCCCTGTGCGTGAAGTGCGCGGAAGAGGATAACGGCGAATGTAACCATATACCCCACCAGCGTAAGATCAGAGGCGTATATACAAGTCCTGAGTTGGCCCTAGCCGTACGCCATGGTTATAGAATACTGAAGATACATGAGGTGTGGAGGTTTCAGAAGCTACCCAACCTTTTCACACCATATATAAACACCTTTTTGAAGGATAAGGTTGAGGCATCAGGGTATCCGCGAGGAGTTGATACCGAAGATGAAAAGTCTGCCTATATTCAACGTTACCGCGACCGCGAAGGTATACAACTTGATCGTGTCCAAATTGTAAAGAATCCTGGCAAGCGCTTTAGTGCAAAGTTGTGTCTAAACAGTCTATGTGGAAAATTTGCGCAGAATACCGGCAGAGGGAGCATTCATTTGGCACTAAGTTATAGCGATGTCTGGGATTATGCCAATGCCCCCGATAAAGAGGTCATGGAGATCGTAAATGTAGGTAATACTTACGTAATAAAGTACAACAACACTGAATTTGCCACAGTTACCTCAAGGGTTACAAACATACCTGTGGCCAGCTTCACAACAGCCTACGCCCGTATAAAACTTTGGGGTCTATTGCATTCTCTTGGGCGGGGAGTATTGTATGCCGATACAGATAGCGTGATATTCACAGAGAGGGAGGGTGAATACATGCCCGCTCTTGGGGAGTTCCTCGGCGAGCTCACTGATGAGATCAAGGATGAGTATGGGGACAACGCATACGCCGACTCTTTTGTCTCAACAGGACCTAAGACTTATGGGGTACGGGTCAGGGTGGGGGAGGAAATGAAATATATCGTGAAGGCAAAGGGTATTACGCTCAACCATGCGAATCGGCAGGTTGTTAACTTTGAGTCGTTGAAGGATCTAGTATGTTGGACGATGATGAGGGCGAACAACCTCCCCAACTAATTGTAGGCACCCACAATTTTCGGGCGCAGAAGCGGGGGGCGTGAAGGAACTTAGGGGTACGAAGGTGTGCCGTAACACCTATAGGAAACGTTACCAGTTACCTGGTACCTGTGATACCGTACCCTTTGGATACCAAAACGAATGATGCTTCTATTGTTAACTGACACGTATTTGTCTTGTATATAATCGTATCTATTGATTTATTACACGTATTTGTAAATATATATATATAACTTGAATATCTCGTTTATTAAATCGTATTTGTAAAGTATCTATTGATTATTACACGTATTTGTAAATATATATATATAACTTGAATATCTCGTTTATTAAATCGTATTGTAAATATATATAACTTGAATATCTCGTTATTAAATAAATCATGTTTCAAATAGCGTTTCACTTTCTCCTTTGTGTGTGTGTGTGTGTGTGTGTGTGTGTGTGTGTGGTGTGTGTGTGTGTGTGCAGGTGAAAGTTCTAAGCTCCGCCACTGTAAGACCGTGAGTCATGCTACTATCTGGGAGTCCCTGCGTGGTCAGTCGACCGCAGTAAGCCCGAGAGATCAGACGTGTATTCAGATCAGACGTGTATTCAAATGGCTACCTTTAATATTGCTTGTACAACGTTTATGAAATGGTATTCAGCAAAGTGTCAGGATGTGGTGGATACCGAAAACTTCCTATTCCTCCTCGTATACCTCTTTTAAAAACACATTGGATTGTGCGAAGTTCCAAGATGTACAAATACTCTACGGATGTTCTGGTGAGATCGTTGAAGGCTTTCGTTGCACAGACGATGTGCTGAAGTATACTGCAGAGCTAAACTTTATAAAGTCTCACATACACCGTGAAGTAAAAGAAACAACGCGTGCAGAAGAGAAGCAGCAGGTATGGATAATGAGTCTTGCGGATGGTGGTGTGACAAGCGGTATTACGTCATGCTACACCATGTCGATTACTCATACCCTACGACTGAAAATGTGAATCTCGTGATCATGGACAATCTTAAGTATTTTTATCACTATATTAACGTATATCATGATGAGGTTCGTAGTGAGGTTGTGGCTAGTGCCCTGCGTGAGTTTTTAACAGACTTTAGAGACGAGTATCGTTTGATGGGCAGAAAGCTAAAATATGAACATATGTTCCTCTCAAATAGTGCGCTGGAGTGTGAAGATGTTTAGTAAAACATAAAATGTTCCTAGTTCTTATCCTGAGGTAAATGTCTGATGCGTAGGCTGGTAGTGATGAAATTAATTCTTGTACCGAAAATATGTACAACAATTCGGTACGACTCGCGGATCATACGAACAAGCCCATTCACGTATCATCGAGTCAGCCGCCCGTCGAACCATTCCTGCCTACCTGCGTGCCTCACCGGCTCATAGTTATCTCAGAGCTTGAACGAGTGGACGTGCGCTCCTCGAATACGATGGAACTTCCTTTGAGCAGCATTCTCAACGCCTCGTACGATGTGTCCGTGACGAAATCGTTTGCGCGTGTTCAGGCGTAATTCCGGTACCATTAGCTATGTACTGGAAACGGAATGTAGACAAACAAACAAACGGGTTTATTTAAGTGTCGAGGAGATGAATAGAATCTCGTGATAGTTGAGAAGTGGAATGAAGATCGTTATAAAATACCTGCTAACGTAGGTACAAGAAGAGAGCAGATTAGTGACGCACCCTCATACGCCGTTGTATGTACATTGGTATAAATAACGATCGGCCGTGCATTGATATACGGCTGATGTGGAAGAATGCTTCTGATAATAACGCTCTTGTTCCTAGGCGAAACCGTTTCATCCTCGACAGAATGTTTGAAATCGTCGGATTCCGCAAGCTGAAACCTATATTAGACGCGCGTGTTACGGACATGCTTTATTTTGATACAGTACTTGAATACGCCTACACCGCTCTGCTCGATGGGTTTACCGAGTGTAGGGCTGGTGAGAATGGTCTAGTGCTGGATGTTTATTAAAAAGTTTAGACTCTTTGAAATACCATGAACTTTGGTACAAAGCAATTGATCGGTACAAGGCTGAGCTCACCTACACCGTTCACCCTTAAGAACTATTTCTTTATATAACGCGCAGTTGTCGTAACGATTTAGAAGATTATTTCAATTGCCGCTATGTTGAGTGAGTTCACGATTGAAAAGCTCCGAGTCGGTAGAAATAAGCCTCGATTGGAAAAGCGTGCTTATAAACTTGTGTTTAATAATGTAGCTAACGATGAACTCTTTGTGCGTGCTTTGATTGTATTCTAGACGTATTTAAAGATGACTTACCAACCGGTTGTAAAGTGGGAACAAAAATAGTACTGAGCGATATGAAAGCCCTTCATATCGAATACAGGTTTCCCTATACTTTAAGCGGTGAAATATTATTAAGCCGCATATACTGCGTAATGCAGAGCAATAATGATGTAATTGTAAACTCGATTAAGACCGAGTTTAGTATTTTGAAAAAAAAGTGAAATGTATTTATATATATTTTGCTTGATATTTCTCCTGTACGATTATATGCATATTTCTATTATTATTGAATTGTATTTATATATATTTTGCGTGATATTTCCCCTGTACTGTTATGATTATATGCATATTTCTATTATTATTGAAATGTATATTTATTTCTATTATTATTGAAATGTATATTTATTTCTATTATTATTGAAATGTATATTTATTTCTATTTGAAATGGATATTTATTTTATATATATCCATAATTGTTTGTATATATTTCCTGTACTGTTATGATTATATGCATATTCCTCAATTGAAATGTATATTTATTTTCTATATATTTATAATAAACAGAATGATGCAATGTTGTTTTACTTAATTATATCATGTTACGCCTTCTAAACCTACTACCGGTATTCTAAACCAACTTTTAAGAAATATAATAATGTATACAATGGTATCGCTAAAAAGTGGTATCTGGCAACTCAAGCCATTTAAGCCTTCTAAGCCAACTGGCTGATTAGGAGTCTATAATAGTGTATACAATGGTATCGCTAAAAAGTGGTATCTGGCAACTCAAGCCATTTACGCCTTCTAAGCCAACTGGCTGATTAGGAGTCTATAATAATGTATACAATGGTATCGCTAGAAAGTGGTATCTGGCAACTCAGTCTTCGATTAGAATTAAATGAATACATGGCGCTATCTGGCAACTCAAGCCATTTACGCCTTCTAAGCCAACTGGCTGATTAGGAGCCTATAAAACAACGCCTACTCGGCTGAAGTCTTAATATGCACTTGGCTCCTGCCAGGTGAACACCTTTCCTCCTTTCTCTCCTTTCTGGCCCTTTGGGGGGAATAGCTTGGGGGAGAACTCCGTCTCCAAGTTTTCCTTGTTGAACCTGCAGCACCCCCCCCCCCCTTTGGGGGAATTTTTTTTCTTTTTTTTTCTTTTTTTTCTTTTCTTTTTGCAACACTCCCCACCCCCTTTGCAACATTACATAATAACTTGCAACATTCTTGCACTCCCCCCTTTTGCGGCTATACTACTAGTATGTAACAAATTTAGTAAGTTATGAGCAGATAGTGGTAAATATCTTGCATATATTAAAAGTTTGAAAGTCACCTAACGGAATCTAAACGCACGTAATCTAACATAACCAACCTAACTCGACTTAACTTAACTTTCACTGCCGTAAACAGTGCCGGTGACGCTTTTCAGTTTCGTGCTTCTTCTTCCTATCAAAATTAACAGTGTTCAAAGTCAGTGAACCATTGTGTTACTTCTCCACTAAAATTTGTGAATGGTCTACGCAGTTACAATCTCATCAGATAAACTGCAATACTTAACTAGTAATATTACATAAAATATATCTTCAAAATTTTCTAGCGACATCCGGCACTGCCTCTAGAGTCCTACGGCAAGCAGTGGCCTTGAAGTAACGGGTATACAAACAACCGAACGAACGAGACCTTTAAACGCACGAACGAGTGAATCTTAACCCCATAAATTGCTCAAAATGGCTTCCAAAGGTCAGTTAAACGCCCTAAAATTAGAAATGAAGGGTCTAGCAAATAAGTATAATTCCCTCTTTGACTTAGTGCACAAAAGTAATAGTGCAATCAAAGACCTTGAGGCAGTAATAAAAGTTGTGCAACATAATAACGAATTGTTAAAGAGGGACAATGCAAAACTGGAATATAGAAATATGGAGCTCGAAAAGAGCATTCAGTATGCACACGACGAGATAAAGGATCTTAACTCTAGTCTAAACTCGCTTACTAAAAATAATCGTGGCATGGAGATGATAAAAAACGAGCACGATTCAATTAGGAATAAATTAAACAGCCTAGACGATAATTCACGTGCCAATAACTTAATCATAATGGGGGTATCTGAAATGAATAGAGAAACAAACGGCGAAACGAAGAAAAAGGTAGAGGACATAATAAAAGATAGACTGAATTTGGGAATATTAAGATCAAAAGTGCTTTTAGATTAAAAAAAACAATTTCCACCACAAAAAGCAAATTCTAGAGTTAATGACACTATTGAATCTAAGACGCCCACTTCAGCTATAAAAGTAATATGTGATGATGAAACTCACAGAGATTTAATACTAAAAAACAGAAGAAAGCTGAAAGGATCAAAAATTTTCAGCAATGACGACGTATGTGAGGAAACACATAAAATTCGTAAAGAAAAGCTCCCTAAACTCATAGAAGCGAGGAGACTCGGAAAAGTTGCCTACTTCCTTGGAGCGAAGTTAATTATTAAAGAGAGAGAGACTCCCCCAGCGCGGAATACTTCGGTCAAAGGAGTTCACCTTGTTAGTGAAAAAGCATTTGAAGCTATGAGAACTAAGAAAACGCCAGCCGACAGTCAGCACACAAGAGGCCTGCGAATAACTCCGCATACAATCTCAACAGTCGACTTTCCCATTCTCGGCTCAACTGGGCGGTAACCCTTATTCCTATTCTGTATTTAGTGAAATTGTTTGAGAACTACTGTTAAATGGCTTTCATCGATAAAGACTTTCATAGTATATGTGCCGATATTAATCATTTCAATTCATTACCAAACAATTCTGTATCCAGTTTAGAGAATCTAGAACAGGAATCTGGTATAGGCAATTGCATGGTCTCATCGATAGACGAGTTTAATGCCTTTGTATTACAAAAAGATATTGATAAAAATCTTTCAGTGCTAAATCTAAACATTCGAAGCTTACCTAGGAACTATAACTACTTATTGGCCCTTTGAAAACTTCTACGGTCAAATTTAGTGTTATAATTCTCACGGAAACTGGTTAAATAGTAGTATTAAAAACCTATATAATATAGATAATTACGTTGCTTATCATACTGTAAGAGATGGTCAGATTGGTGGGGTATCTCTGTGTATGTGCATCAAACTTACGACTCTAACGAAGTATTTTCTCTATGTAATAGTGACAATGAAAACCTGATTGTGAATATAAAAGACAAAAGTAATGTATATTCTGTCCATGCAATATATAGACCACCTAATACTAATATCAATAGCTTTTTAATTCACTTAGATAACATGTTATGCAACTTTCATAAATCGAATGCCATAGTTGCGGGAGACTTCAACATCAATTTGCAATCTGAAGCAATCTCTCATAAATTTTTAAACTTAATGAATTCTTTCTATCTTAGTCATTCTATTACCAAACCCACTCGAGTCTGCAGCTATGGCAATCGAATAACAGAATCTACGATTGATAATATATTTGTAAATAGCAATGCCCTTGTAAACTTGGAATTATAACCACTAACATCAGTGATCATTTTCCTACTTACGCTATATTCAATAACATTGTTCAGGTTGCGGACAAAACAACTATTGATTACAGAATATTCTCAGAGGTTAACAAAAGAAAATTTATTGGGGCTGTAGAAAATACTCGACTTGACTGTGACGAACCTTTAAATGACCCAGATCATATGTTTCAGTTCTTCTATGACACCTTATTCCATATTTTTAATATTTGCTTTCCTTTAAGGAGAAAAACAGTTTCGCCCAAAAGGTCGCAAATCCATGGATCACTCCAGGAATTATCACTTCAATAAAGAACAGAGATAAATTATTCAAATTGCAATTGCAGAGCAAAATTCCTAAAATACAATATACTCAATACAGAAACAAATTAACTAAAATAATCAAAATTGCAAAATATAACTATTATAACAATCAATTTTCCAAACATAAAGGAGACATGAAAAACACTTGGACAACCATAAACAATCTTCTCGGAAAACAAATTAAGAAAAATTCAATAGAGAAATTAAATGTTGATAATAAAGAAATTACTGATGATACTGCTATTGCAGACTCTTTAAATGCACATTTTACTTCAATAGCGGATAAGCTTCGCTCACAATTAATAAATAATGATCACTCACCTCAAGAATATATGCCACCCAGCCCATTAAATTCATTTTCTTTTGTTCCTGTTACCTCTACTGAGGTCCAGAATATTATTGGTAAATTAAAAAATACAAAAAATAACATTCATAACATTCCTGTACCTATATTGAAACTTGTTAAAGATAAGATATCTGTAACTTTAGCTAAAATTTTCAATCAAAGTATTTCCAAAGGAATATTCCCATCAATGCTAAAAACTGGTTGTATAACACCCCTTTTTAAAGGGGGTGATCCTACACTAGCAACAAATTACAGGCCGGTGTGTTCATTATGTGTTCAGCAAAGTTTTCGAAAAAATTGTAAAAAGTAGAATGCAGCGATATTTAAAATCCTACAATTTATTATGTCCAAATCAATAAAACAACGGAAATGGCTATTTTAAATCTTATGGAAAATGTAAATATAGCAAAGGAGAACAAAAAAATAATGATATCAATATTTATGGATTTGAGTAAGGCGTTTGATGTAATAGACCATAATATTCTACTTAATAAATTGTATTGTTACGGCTTTAGAGGAGCAATCAGTGATTGGTTTAAAAGTTATTTGTCCAATAGATATAATTTTGTATCAGTAAATAAGGTTTGCTCCACTGAAGCGCTTGTCAAACATAGTGTGCCACAGGGCTCAGTTCTGAGTCCACTGTTATTTTTATTATATATAAATGACCTTCCACGTTCATATGATACACTGAACTTCATAATGTTTGCAGATGATACAAGTGTCTCTTTTTCTTGCAAAGATGTTAATACAGCTAAGAATATATTTCATTCAGAATTCATCGGTGTAATGAAATGGTTGACCACCAATAAACTCTTCCTAAATACCAGTAAAACAAATTTCATGATTTTTACTAATAAAAGAAATGTATATCTTGATGAACTTAATGTTAATGAAATCACCATAAAGGAGTGTACTGTAACAAAATTTCTTGGTGTAATGCTAGATAAGAATTTGCAATGGAGTGATCATGTAAATTATATCGCGAAAAAATTTCAAGGAGCGTTGCTATAATGTTTAAACTTAGAAATGTAGTCCCTAAACAAGTTTTATTGACTCTTTATCATACTCTTGTTCTTCCTTATATAACATACTGCACTGCACCCTTGTTTGGGGAAACTCCCCTAACAACGCATTAAATGGTATCTTTGTCATCCAAAAACGAGCAATAAGGTTATTATCTGATGCTGATTTCCTTGATCACTCTAGTGCATTATTTAAAGAGCTAAACCTACTAAAGCTCAACGATATAACCAAACTGGCACATTTTATTTTTATTTACAAGTGTAAGAACAAAATCATTAATTTGCAATGGGTAAATAGATATTTTGTAACTCATCAAGAAATCCACTGTATCAGACCAGAAATAGATCAAAGCTTGTTATACCTCAATTTAGATTGTCTTCATCTCAAAAACTACCCATTTTCATTGGATTGAAACTATGGAATGACTTGCATGCCGATATAAAAAATATTGCGAATGTAAATTTGTTTAAAACCAAGTTGAAATCCCGATTAATAATGGGATACTAACAAAAATCTTGGATTAATGTCCACTAATAATGTTTAATATTGTCCATTAATATTGTTTAATATTGAATACAGGTTTTAACTATTAATAATACTTATTTACTTATTTATTTATTTATTATTATTAATTTTATAACAACTAGCTGCTTATTTTTAATAAGAGCCCAGTAAAGCCTAAAGCTTAAGGGCTAAATTAAATAAAAATAAATAGTCGAGCTTCACAATTATTCATGTCATTGTAAAAATTGTAAATTGTAAAAAGACTACTGTATTTATTTTATTATTAATAAAGGTTATTCAATTCAAAAAACTTAGAGTAAATCTAGTGAAAAAATGTGAACATCTTGACATGCTTTGACGTCTTGTTCAGTTTTCATGAAAAGTGTGGAAACTAGGGGTCATATTAGGGGGATTTCCTGGGAAGTTTTATTGTGTCTAATTTATGTGTAGTTATCAAATTATATCTAATTATCTAACCTATGTGATATACTTTATGACAGCTATATATTTACATTTATATATTTACGTATGTATATATATATATATATATATATATCATATATAAATATATATTATACAGGGTGTCCCATAAGTCCGGCATCATAGGAGAAATTCATATTTTTCTATTTCTACAAACCATAATTCATATTTTTCTTATGCTCGGGATGCCAATTTCCCGTCCACCATTCTGTTCAGTGACGAGGCTGTTTTTTATGGAAATGGTGAGGTAAATCGACAGAACACCCGTTACTGGTCTCAAAACAACCCTCACTGATATACCTCTTCAAAGGAACAAGGTGCATCTCGGGTGATGGTATGGTGTGGCATTTGGAAGGATCGCATCATAGGCCCCCTCTTTTTCGATGAACATAGTTCCAGTAAGACGGCGCTCCTGCACATTACAGCACCCAAGTAAGGGAATACCTGTACCAACAATTCCCTGTTCATCGGATAGGACGTCGAGGGCCTGTGGAATGGCCAGCTAGAAGCCCGGATCTCACGCCACTAGATTTTTATCTCTGGGGCCACTTGAAAGCGCTGGTATACGCAGAGAAAATTAGGAGTGTTGAACACTTGCGGCAGCGCATTATTGGGGCATGTAACACCATTACTCCTGACATCATTCACTGTGTGCTTGCTGACTGGGTATCACGTCTGAATTTGTGTATTGAAAACAATGGTGGACATATTGAGCACGTTCTGTAAATAAAAGCTTTTGTTTTGCCTTTTTTTATTATATTTCCTATGATGCCGGACTTATGGGACACCCTGTATATTTACGTACATGTTTTACCAGTTGCATCGGGCAATGAAACACTTCCATAATTTTTATGTAGCTTTATTGGAGATTGAAAATTAGAAAGTGAAATGAAAAATTCTACTTAGCATTCTTGAAGTGACTTTTTAGGAAGCAAAGGCAGTCGATGCTGCGGTCATTTAATCTCGTTCTCATTTTGGTAACGAACAATCCCGCAGCCGAAAAAGCACGCTCAGATTTAGTCGATGTGGGCGGAACTGATTTTAAAGCGTTGAATAGCAGATTAATGTTTGGTGTTCGTTCACCAGTGGCTTCAAACACCTCGAACTCTTTTCCAAGATGCTTGCTGTTGCTAGCATGGCTATCGCATTTCCTGCTTTGCAGTGCTTGTATCGCTGTATCAAGTTTTTCTGCCAGAGTCATTGTTTTAGGCTGTTGCATTTCATCTTCTGATTGAGACGCACTTCTAGATCTAGATGAGCTACTAATTAACATTGTGCGGCTGTGCCGTCACTGAACTCACTGTCTGCTGAAGGGGATGAAGGGGAAGTGGGGGACTCAGTAGTGAGGAGGGGGTGAGGGGGTGATGCTGTGCCTCATTACAGTGACAATACCAGACTTGACAAGTTAAAACTTACAAGAAGCCGATTCAGCTTCTTGTAACTTACACGAGCCGATACACGAGATGATCAAGCAATTTATTCTTTTTTAAGATGAGAAACAATGAAATTCTCTAAGAAGTATAATAAGAAAATTTCCCGGATTTCCCAGGATTCTACTCTTTTTCACGGGATTTGAAATCAGCAATTATTAGCCGGGATCCCGAGATCCCAGGAAAGAACCCTCGTGGAAACATTATATGATCAGTGGTGGCCATAAGTTTAGAATCATTTGTAAATTTTTTAGTTAGAAAATGACAGCTGTTATGAAATGGATCTTCCCTCCCCAAGTGAAACACATGTTAAAGTACGTGAAAATACAAGTTAACTTATTACAGGAATAATTTTTAATCTTCATTCGTGATGAAAACCAAAATTTAAACCCTGGAGGCTGATTTGAAAATGGTAGAATTTAGGTATTATTCTCCATTTCCTGACCAGTTTTTAAATAATGACATAAACTATAATGTTTAAATATTTAATTTCATATAAAATTCCATTATTTTAATACAATTATTATGTTATGTTATTATGTTATTTTCATTTAATTATTAATTTTTGGTCTATATTGTTCAAAATATTATCTGAATCAAATACTCTCTTAAATTTATTGCAGTTAAGACAAATATCCTCAGAGAAGTGAGGATAGGTGAAAGTATTTATAAAAGAACGCTAGTCGCTACAGTCAAATACTGTTTCTCAGTCAGTGGTTGTGGATGATCAAAATCAGGATTTTCGAGGAAGGAGGGTATAAGCCAAAAGCAAGAACCGGCAAACCACGGATAACAATAATGATAAAGATCATGCGATTGTTTTTTATGCAGGAAGGAGGGAGTTAAGGGCAAGCGGCCGCAAAAGTGACCCGAAGTGACCCGTCCACAGGAGACGGAGAGAACCAAAAACAAGGTCTCGAAGGCTTAATGATGCCAATTTTTTTAATATAAATTTTGAAAAGGTTGTGTAGTGTGAAAGATGCATGTATGTGTTGTGAGGAATAGAGGGAGAAGCGTGTGTTTCAGAGCATGCTGGACTGCTCACAGGGTAGATGAGACACTAGGGTGTGTCAATTTGGGAGGTGAAAATTAATTTTTGCCAATTCCTTCACTGAGGGTTTTAAAAATATGTTTTTGGATGTGAAGAATTCAAATCTGCTATTATTTTTGTGATTGCTCAACACTTAGCTTGGTAAATCTACGTTTGATTAAAAAGCACATAAATTGCTCTCAGAAAACAACATTTATTAATTTTAGCTTCTCAAAATGTCAGGTAATGCTATAAAAATTTTAGTTTCTCTGCATAAAACATATCCTAGTAATTATAAAACAACATTAGAAAGTAATGACATCAGTAAAAAAAAATATTTAAACGACAAGTTTCATCAAGTCTTGCTTTGATTCATTCTTGGACATCAGCCACCAACTTGCTTCTTGGCCTCTGATATAGCCCTCACGTTTCTCATGTGTATACACCCTGCCTGCTGCCTTTGTGACTTGTTTCACACACTTCTCTATTGACTGAGCATGACAGGGCCACTGTGGAACTTGCATAGGCTTGTCAAAGAACTTCTTTACTTCCGCTGTAGTCAGTTTACATGTCAAAGGAGGTTCAAATACCCCGTCAGACCAGTCTGTCAGCTCCAACACGGAAGAAGCACTGGGGTTGATGGAAGGTGTCTTCCTGGGACGTACAGAAAGATCTCCAAGTGTGTCATCATCTCCATCCCTCATGTCAACAATCTTTTGGACACCAGCTCTCCTCTCCTCACTGTCATCTGAGCACAAGAGTGTCTGGATTATCATTTCGCTGAATGCATACCATGCTGAGCGCTTGATGGTTGGCAAAACAGCATCCACTACAGCCTTCTTTTGCAGCCTAACTAGCCACAGCTGAAACAAGATGTGGCGTGGCCTTCCACCCAAGTGTGTTTTACTTTGATGTTGAACCAACAGGGGTAGTACACACCAACAATGTATTCCACTATCAGTCTTAAGTTGTTGAGGGTTTTGCCTTTAAGGCCATGTTTTGAAACCCATATGCGACAAAGCCTGTTTGCTGTTGTCAACCACCTTGAATGGCTCACTGGACCAATTTCAAGAAGGGCCAGATCTGTGGGAAGTTCTCCTGTCCTTATGGCCTGTGTGATCCTATACCCGTACGCTTGATCAGTAGAGAGATCCTTTACGACATTGTCACTCAGTGAAGTAAGAGGCTCTCCAATTGAGAGTTTGGTGAATGAAGGATCAATTTCAAGTTCGGTTGCAGTGTCTAGCATCTTGCCAATGTTACGTGTCCACTTGTTGTTAGACAAGGTCTTCCCATCCAGTGCTGTGATCAAGTGTCGCAGGGGTAACTTGTTAGTGTGGAGGGCACAAACCAACCAGATCAGCTTACGGCAAAGCTTGACCTCTACCCAATGCATGGAACCACCCTCCCAGCCAGTGTTAACATTTGTAGAATCACCTCCAATGGCCTGCAGGCTTTTATCAATGCCCTTCTTCTTCATGAAATCTACAAGATTATCAGCAATAACTTCAGCAGGTTTTTTTCTCGTTGAGCCTTTCTCAGGAGTGAAGTGGTAGAGATATCTTCCACCTGGCTCACTGCACACAGAATAATGCTCTTCTTTGATGATGCTGGGGAACTGACGATCTGAATTGTCTGCTTTCAGCATAACTTTAGTTGTATCTTGATGGCCGTCAAAGAAGATGCAGTCAATTTCACCCTTCTTACAAAGATCATCAAATTCCTGATCCAAGGATCTCATAACTTTTTCTTGGGCCCTCTTGACTTTATTGTGATCAACTACAAGTCTCTTGACTTCTTCAGTGATCAAGCCAGCATCCATAAAGGCAGCAGTGGTGATGGCAGCTGTGGCACGCAGGCCAACACCATATCTGATGCTATGCATAGCAACATTAGGTATTTCTAATGTGTTGTACTCTGGCTTTTTATTGGAAGTTGAAGACGTGCTTGGTATTTCTAATGTCACTTCATAACTTCCATCCTTTCCATCTTGAGTATCAGCTATTTGTTCTTCATTTTCATCATCAGAGAAAATTATTTCATTTGATGGCATTGAAACATCCTGCTTACTTGTCTGCTTATATTCAGCAAGCCTTCTTCTTTCGTCTTCTTGCCGCTTCTGCTTTTTGACTTGTCTGTTGTGCTCAGGTTGATCTGGCAAGCCAATCTGATGTGGTCCAATCGAACCAGACTTGTCTCTCTGACCTTTAATGAAAGCAAGTTCCTTCAGAGAGATCTTCATCTCCCTAGGGCATGTACAGTTAATGTGAGTTTCGTTTTTGCAACCAGCATCTGCAAGGCAGCCAAATTCAGAGCAGAGAACAATTTTACACTTGCAACTGAGGATGTCAAAAAGCTTGTCAAGTTTTTCAATGAAAGCCTCTTTGACATGTAGCTTTCCTCTCCCAAGAGATATGTTTTTGGCCTGCTCCCAGCTCTCTTGGATCTTGTTTAAGATTGTGACTCGTGAATTTACAACGGGGGCTACAAAAGAACTGTTTGCTCATTCCCACTTTTCAAGCACTTTAGGGTAAATGTCCTTTGCAAGACTGGCTGCTGGGTAGTTTCTCACATCCTCACCACTTTGTTCTCTTAGCAGTAGCCCATATTTCAGAACGTCTCGCAGAGTTGGGAGTTCAGAGGGCAACAACTCTCTACCAGTTCCAATTAGGTTGCTCATATGTGTGAATGTCCCCAGTCTTGTCCTCCTTTTAGAAGCCATTGTAGGTCAATTCCTACTGGTTAGGATGGTAGCACTGACGGACAAGTAATCTTCAGCACACTGATGAATATATTTCAACCTGTGAAATAAGCAAAAACAGCAGTGCATTATATATACAGCATATATAATTATTAATACCTATAATAATTATTATATAATTCTACAAAAAAGTAAAAAACGTCACTATTTTTATGTAGCTTCTTACCAAGCAAAACTAAATTATATTAAATTAACAAAAATATCTTTAGAATTCCTAAGTCATGCTGCAACTTTTTAGCACCCCTCATATTTGGAATTTGAAAGTTGAAAAATTCGACACACCCTAATGAGACACGGAAAAAGATCAGCTAAGGAGGACAGTGACAGGAGAAACGGGAGTTCCAGCATTCAATGACTCCTGCCTAACATCCACCCCGAAGTACTTCCCTGGTCGATTGGTGTCTGCAGTCTCCTCCTATGTAGTGAACAATTTAACGTTTTTTTCGTTATTTACTTTACTTTATTACTTTCCTTTTATTATTGCTCTTTCTTCTCTTTATACTCGCTCCGCTGTACTTTATAAACGCGAGTAGACCTCTTGAGCCAGGGCGCCATTAAAGTTTCGAACAATGCGACGAGACCGGGTATAAATTACACACTATTATTACTATTTAATGATTTTTTATTTACTCCAAAACACTTGAACAAACGGGGTAAAGCGAGTGCGGACCCATCGTTAACATTTTATCGCGGAGAGAGAGAGAGAGAGAGAGAGAGAGAGAGAGAGACAATTAAATATTTTAAATTCACAATAACATACTAATAGGAAAACCACCTAACTAGGACACACCCCGTCCGAGGACTGAATTGGGGCATCCTTCCTTATCTCGGCCCATTTCAGGTGTTGCCATCTAGTATTTTGTATTTTTAATTTCAAACAAAACCTTATTAATTTCTTATTTACGTACAAAGCATCATTAAATTTCTTATTTACGTACAAAGCATCATTAAATTTCTTATTAAGCATTATTATCTTCTTTACTAAACAAAACATTATTAAATTCTTATAAACAAAACATTAACTTTTAATTAGATATTATTATCTTCTTTATTAAAAAAATACCAATACACGACAGATAAAAAAATGATAATGATAACGATAATGATAATAAGGAGCATTTTTCCTCTACTTTTTATTCAGTTCACGTTTGGTCTCTAGCCTGAAGAAAGGGGCCAGTTCCCAGAAGAGAGGGGCCTGAAGAGAGGCACCACTTCGCAGAAAAGCTTTGTCTTATTTCCTTTCACTGTACTTTTATTTTTTTACATATGATTTTTATTAAGCTTTATAAAGACACGGTAACTATATATATATATATATATATATATATATATATATATACAGTGGTGTAGTGCTAAATAAAGAAGTGAGGGAACGCATTTTGAAAGTGTTACTCAGATGCGCAGGGGACAATGGCGAGCGCGGCGAGCCCATACAGCTGGGGGTCCGGGGGCACTGTAAGCCCCCCGGGAAATCTTTTGAAATCTGACCAATTTCAGGGATATTTTGAGGTCATATGCACTGGATATTAGGATATATTCCAAGGTTGAAGATGCAGTATTTCCAGTGTCATTAGATATACGACATCCAGTACGATCAATAAAAATAGCTAACAACTGGAATGATTAACTAAAAAAAGTTAACAACTGTTACGCCGTGGTGACTGTTTCACACAGATCTTTATAGGCTAGCATTGCCTCAGTCGAAGCTAAAAGAAATGAAGCAGTTAATGATTCTTTCTCATATTTCTTCTAGGGGTGGGAATTAAAATTTCATGACGTTTGAGATTTGTAAGTTCGGATTTATTTGAAATAGTGAGGGAACGCCGTTCCGTCTACCAAAAAAAGTAAGGGAACGCCGTTCCCACGCGTTCCCACAGCACTACACCACTGCATATATATATATATATATATATATATATATATATACAGTTACCGTTTCTGTATAAAGCTTTTAAATTTATTTAAATTAGCATCTGTTCACACGCAGATATAAAATCTTGAAACTATAATTTGATTGAAATTATATCATGATAATTATTTCTAGTGTCTTCAGATCTAATTAAAAACTGATACCATTTTATTGATGTTAAAAGTGAGTAAATTTCTATTCTGTCAAAGCGATTTGTGAACTTTATATGACGATCATTATTATTGCATTAAATTCTTTGTGAGGTTGAATGATCGCTAAGTAATTTTTTCCTAATTCTTATTTCTCGCCTAAAAATAATTTAGATGTAATTCTTTTTAACACTTTGATTGCAAAGAATATTCTTGTCGGCAGACCAAGAATTGTCGAGTTGTTCAATTTTGTTCATTAGTTGTTCATTAGAAACAGATCTCGCGTTTCCTCTGCAGCTCTAAGCCTTTCCTACGCCAAAAGTAAAAAATAATTTTTTTTTCAACTTAAATATAATATTTTCTTTCAACTTTTCAGGTGTTCCGTGCGACGATTCTTCACTTCACGGAGGTCAGGTTGGTTGCCCCTCCTCTCGAGTTGAGCTGGTGAGGAAGAGAGTTGGCTTCTTGCGCTCTTCACGCCCCCCCACAGACATATATATATATATATATATATATATATATATATATATATTAGGGTGGTTCAAAATATTATAGTAAAAAAACTATGTTGGTCGAATCGTTTCTCCACATGACTTGTTTTTGTCCACTAGGGTAGACTTACTTGTGTGTGGAATTTGAGCTTGATTGGTGGATATTAAGGGGTTGCCCCCTACTAAACATTTCTTTTTTTTTTAGAAGTGATTATGACGTCGTCTAGTAGGAGATCTGCGCCTGAAAACTGGCTCCTTGGGAGGCCGAACTCTCAGTTATCGACAGCAAGACCACCCCGTCTACTGGACGTGCTCCGACTGGCCCAGTACAACCACCTGGACGAAGGAAGAACCCTGCCCACGAGTTACGAGTTGGCCTGTGAAGCAGTTATCGCTGTATGGCAGCGCGCCAGAATTCCTTCCCAACGGATAGATTCGTGTGTCCGGAAACTGTCAAAGCTGTACGAGAAGTATCTAGCCCTCAAGAAGCACCGAACTCGACAACGAGAAAGTGACAGAATGAACGAGGAAGTGTTCAAATGTGATCTGGAAGAGCCGTTTGATATACTGTATCTACAAAATATGCAATGTCGGTAATCAAGAACGAGGAAGACCGGGAATTCCTTCGGAAGCAAAGAGAAGACATCTTTTCCTGTAGCATGAGTGGGGCTGACCAAAAGACGCCTGCAAAAGAAAGCAGAAAGAGACAGCGAGAAGAAAAAGAAAGGATGGCAAAAGCGAGATACGAAGGAAGGGAAACCAAATCCAGGACGGGGGCAACAGCAGAACTTTCTTCCACATCATCTTCTCGGGAATCTGAAAGCGAAGACGAATATAGACCTTCTGCGTCAACATCTGCGGCAGCTGCTGCTTCCCCAACGCCAAAGAGACTTAAGAATATCTTCAACTCGCCCGAAGTCGTCGGCGCCTTGGATCGCGTCAATCTTCCAGATCGCGGAGCTGTGTTTGTGGCTGGAGCCGTTGCTGAGGCGCTTGGACATAATCTTTCAGAGCTCACACTCTCCCGAAGTTCAATCAGGCGGTCTAGAAGACAAGGAAGACAGGAAACGGCAGCAGCAGAAGACCAGGAATCTTCGTTGGAGGGACCTCTTCTTTTACACTGGGATGGCAAACTGTTGCCAGATATCGACGGATCCAAGGCAAGAGTTGATAGAATTGCTGTCCTTGTCACTGGAAACTGCCACGAGAAGCTTTTGGGAATTCCGAAGATGGACAAAGGTACTGGGGAGTCTCAGGCGAATGCTTGTGTTGAAGCAATTGAGAAATGGAATCTCGGGTATCAAATCAAAGGACTCGTATTTGATACGACAGCCAGCAACACAGGGCTTCACAAAGGAGCTTGCATCAGAATCGAAGAAGCTCTAGGAACCGAACTGGTCTGGATTGCTTGCCGTCACCATGTCATGGAAATCATGCTCTCCGACGCCTTCTGTATCTTCGGTCCATCTGGAGGTCCAGAATCCGGACTCTTCAAGCGATTTGAGAAACAATGGCCATCGATAAATCAAGATGCGTGTGTTGTAGCAACCGACGAACTCTTCCAGGATCCGGTATTGAGCAGATTGCGAAAGAGATGCTGGATTATTTTCCACATGCACTCGAAGCGCAGCAACCAAGGAACGATTATCAAGAATTCTTGCGCTTATCTCTCTTGTTCCTTGGCGGAGGAAGTGAGAACGAGTCATTTCGAGCTCCCGGCCCAACACACCACGCTCGGTGGATGGGGAAAGGAATTTATGTGTTGAAGATATTCCTTTTCCAAGCTCAATTCAAGCTGATACCACGAGAAGCCAGGAACATAACCGACTTCGCTCTGTTTGTGAGTCTCGTTTACATCAGTCAATGGAACGAAGCGTCCCTTGGAATTCGAGCCCCCTACAACGACATCGAACTTCTGTCTCTGCTCAAGACTTACCCAAATCAGACTGGTTGTCCTAGCCTTTTTCGACGAACGAATGACCACTGCGACAAAGGGAAGGATGCTCCGAACCTACAGCGTCCGCGGTTACTCGGCCCTCCTCGACGTCTAGAGATCAAGGATGAAGTAGAAGACATGAAGTTGGAGGACCTTGTGACTAAAAGGACCAGTTCCTTCTTTGATGTTTTGATGGAAGGAGGAAAAGCGAAATCTCAATCCTTTCTGGAGAAACCCCCGGGACAGTGGACGGACGATCCTTTTTTCAACGAACTTCGGGATCGGTCCTCTCGGATGGAAGTAGTAAACGACACGGCGGAACGGGGTATCAGCTTGATCCAAAAATACAACAACATGCTGACAAAGGACGGAGAGCAGAAACAGTTCCTTCTTCGACTGGTGGCAAACCACCGAAAGAAGCTCCCCACTCCATCAAAGGCGGCTCTAATGTCATAGTTTTTCAAGTGCATAACTGTTTTCTGCTGCGTGAGACCCCTGATTTATGGATTCCACATGGGGCGACCCCTAAATACTGTTTCTTGGGAAAAATATTTTGCTTGATTTTCAGTTATGTATAAAGGAATAAAAATACCCTGGTGGAGAAAGGAAATTTGTTCTTTTGTTTTTTTGGACGACCCTATATATATAATATATATATATATATATATATTTTTTTTTTTTTTTCATTTGTTTGTTCTCCCTCCTCATCTTGCGCGGACGTCTTCTATACAAGCGTCGTTCTTTACGTTAATTATACTGCGTGTTCTTTGCAGTTGAAAATGTATATATGTGCGGCATGCAGGAGGTGCCCCCCTCGGGGTATTGGTTTCTGCGCGTATGTAGGAGAATTACGACTTCCGATCGAGTGAGGCCCTGGTGTAATGGTTATCATATCTGACCGGCAATCGGAAGATCCTGGGTTCGATTCCCTGGTGGTTACCTCATTTTTTCATTTGTTCGTTCTCCCTCCTCATCTTGCGCGGAACGTCTTCTATACAACCGTCGTTCTTTACGTTAATTATACTGCGTGTTCTTTGCAGTTGAAAATTTATATATACATATATATATATATATATATAATATATATATATATATATTATATATATATATATATATATATATATATTATATATATATATATATACAGAGATGACAAAAGTAAACAGACACCTTCGGTTTTTCCAAAGTTTTTGATTTGATAATAAAAGTCAATAAATTATGACAGATTTAATGAATCAATATATTTAGAATCGTGTTGGTTTTCCCTTTGAATTATGTAAAGGTGACATACTTGTACGTTCTGGCATTTCAGTGATGAACTTTGATATTTGTTCTTGATGACAATCATCGTGGTGTCTATTTACTCTTGTCACACCTCTGTGTGTGTGTGTATATATATAAGCAAATTCGAAATTATTAATTTTCACTCCAAAGCTATAAACTAGGAAGATGTTGCATCCAGCATGGAAATAATAGATTGGAAAACCATTTTCGAGGCCAAGACAAGGGAAGAGATGCTAATGACTTTAGAGGAGAAGATGCTAGAAATTGTGGAAAGACATGTCCCAAAAATACAACAAAGAGGAAAGAGAAGCAGGTTCGAGAGACAAAAGAGGTCATTGTTCCGAAAGAGAAAAAGAGTGACTGCAAAATTAAGTAATTGTAAAGATAACAACATCAGGAAAATATTAAATGATAAACTGCAAAGTATCGATGTCGTCATACAGGAACTAAGTGAGAAGCATACAGAAAAAGAAGACGACGACGCTATAGAAGCGATAAAGGTTAACTCAAAGTACTTCTATAATTTTGCAAAAAGGAAGCCGAAAAACAATGCGACTATCGGACCTCTGAAAAACGAGAACAGTGCTTTATCTGATGATCTAACAGAAGTACCTGAAATATTAAGAGCTCAGTATGAATCATCTTTCAGTATCCCAAAAACTGACAAACTGATATGCGACAGAAACGCGTTCTTTGAAGAACTACAAAGGAAAGAAAAATAAGAAACCCAGAAGATATAGGATCTCTACAAACCGACATGAACAGCATCTACAAGTGGACGGAAGACAACAATATGAAGTTTAACACCGAGAAATTTCAGCTGTTAAGGTACGGAAAAAGAGAAGACCAAAAATCCATGGAATATTATAGGTACCCCAAATGACAAGAAATTCAGAGAAATTCTGGAGCAAAAGTTTTCTCGGTTGTTATGACTGATGATGCGAAATTTGAAACACAAAATAAGATAGCAGTAAAAAGAGTAAAGAGAATAACCGGGCAGATACTGAGAACCTTTAAACGAAGGAATAGGAATATAATGATTTCTCTACTGAAAACACTGATCATACCCAAATTGGAATACTGCTCGGTCCTAACATACCCATATAAAAAAGAAGACATTAGACAGCTACAAGGGATTCAGAGAAGTTTCACAGCCAGATCAAAAGGTGCAAAGAACTAAATTACTGTGAAAGGTTACGCGAACTAAACCTATATTCACTGGAAAGGAGAAGACACACACACACACACACCATTATTTACACTTGAAAAATAATGGAGAAACTAGTCCCTAATCTTACTCTGAACCCTGTAACTCCCCAAATAACGGTGGAAAGTAGAAAAGGAAGACCGTGTCGTGTTCCCAAATTAAAGGTGAGACAGGGAACATCCTTAGCCCTGAAAGAAAATAGTTTTGTTGTGAGAGGAACAAAACTGTTTAATCAGCTGCCGAAAGACCTAAGGAACACGAATGGTGTTGCAGTGAATATCTTCGAAAGAAGATTAAACGTTTGGCTCAGAACAATCCCCGATGAGCCAGGTGTACCTGGCTATGTGAGGTGGAGAGTACAAGAAACCAACTCACTACTTCACCAGGCCAACTCGAGAGGAGGGGCGACAAGCTTGACCTTCGTGAAATGAGGAATCATCGCACGGAAACTCTGAATGGTTGAAAGGAAATATATACAGTATATACCGTATATATATATATATATATATATATATAATATATATATATATACACAGAGATGTGACAAGAGTAAATAGCCACCACGATGATTGTCATCATAATATACATATTATATGAGTATGTACACTGAATTGTCAGTTCTGTAGAGTTTCACGGAGTATGCTTGAATTTGAAATTTCAATCTAATTTTTGTTCGTAAAAACAATTTCATTATTGAAAATACGAATTACGTTTCAAGTAATTGAAGTGTACTTTTAAAATTTTAATTGGAAACTCTATATCCTATTCGTTCTTTTCATTTTTTATTAAGAATGAAAAATATCTTTTAAAGCAAAACCTACGAAAAAGGGTGATACATTTTAAAAATTCAAGGAGCCACCATTTACCCTATATAGTCTAGGATCTGGCCCAGAGTTCGTATAAATTTCTGGGTGCAGAGGTTTTGACGACTGATCTAGACTAATTTTGGGGCGCAGAATCCGAATGTTTCTATGCCATTGCACCAAATTGGTGCGAAAGTGGTCAAAATGGCAAAACATTGGCAAAAATGGCAAAATTTTGTCAGTTTTTCGTATTTTTGTCATATTCTTGATTTGAAAATTTTTTTAAGGGCAATTTTTTGTTTGAGAATCTGTTTTTGTAACATACTGCTGCCTGAACCAAGAAAACTGACAAAAATGTCAAAAAATAACAGCAAAATAGTAAAAAATTAAGTAAATATTGTCAAAAAATCGCGAAAATGAAATTTTTTGGCTATTTTGGTGCATCAACTAGCTCTAACCAATCATATCGAACTAAATAGTCAAGAAATTAGATATTAATAGCTCTGCAAGAATTTTATTAAAACAAAATATGCACAAATGTCTAAATTTCGGGTATAAATCGATAAAAATGGTTGTAAAATACTTGAAAAAATAGCCAAAATATAAAAAATAGTACTAATTTTGTGTTATTCTTAGGCTTGCTTGATGTAAAATGCTTGAACTTCTTATAGAATCGATCTATTTGATTTCTTTAGAGTAACTAAGTCATATTTATTGTGTTTCAGGTTTAGTATTAGTAGTAGCTACAAATTGAGGATCCCTGTATTCATTATGTGATTCAACAGATGATAGATCATGGTAAGTAATAATCGAATTGAATATTTAAACAAAATATAAAACCAATGTGTTACAAATGAATTTTTATATATACAGAATAGAACCAGTTTATTATAATTGCAATTGCAAGAAGTCTTAGTATATTTTATTTTTTCAGGATGTATGTCAACTTGTGCCAGAAAAGAAGCATAGCTCAAACCTTGGTAAATGTATCTTGTGCCAGAAGAACAAAAGCTCAAGTGGAGAGAAATATTTGAGCAGCGGAGAACATGGAATAAAAAATTTGCTTCAGTTGGCTTCTGCATACCCAAATGATGACAGAAGCAAGCGTTTGAAAGCTCTTACTGAGAGTCAGACTCCTTATATCCAGTATCACAGCACTTCATGCTATGCAACATATAAAAAGTTCGTTGAACGTAGCCAGAAGTCTAAAAATGCTGAATCTGAACCTTCCTATTCCTCCTTAGGGGAAGCATTAACCCCTCCAGAAAATAGTTCAAGCAAAAGGATTAAAACACAGCATATCAAGGATATGACAGTGTGTGTATTTTGTGGTTCAGCTCGAGTCAAATTGAAAGGTGGAAACATTGACCATGATTTGCTTCGGATATGTACTCCAGGTCGTGCCCAAAAGTTATTGAGTTATGCTCACTTGTTCCAAGACGATGTGTTTACCAGAGTAGCGATGTTAAACGAATACAAAGATGTATTCGCTGCAGATGTATTATATCATAATAATTGTATAAAGAAGCATTTTGCAGCCTATGATCGCAGAATAGAGACGATTTTGGAAAACAGACAGCAAGAAAATGAAGTTATGGGTTCTACTGACATGGTTCAAGAAGCGTTTAATGATGTAGTCTCAAAAACTTCACAAGCTGTGGATACAGTGTCACCTACTTGAGACAAGAGATCAATAAAAAGCTGAACCAGGATGAATCTATCAGTAACTATTTGGTTAAGAGCCTGCTAATAGACAAATTTAGGGACACCATTTACAGTATTTTACATATCATAGCAACAAACGAAAATCCAAGATGGTTTATTCTGTCCAGATTGAAAGTGCAAGAATTGTTGAAACTTTGCGGAAATCATCTGTCGAAGACGTTGCTAAGGACCTAAGGAAAGAGTTAGAAACTTACAGTTTTGGTTTACGCTCTAGTTATTGTGATCCAAACGATCTTGATCTAGCCTTAAAACGCTTCCAAAATGAACGTCCTCCAATATGGATGGAATTTCTTCAGCATTTGTTTTCCACCCGGAATGTATCAGATAGCAACAATCAGTTGATGCTGAAGTGTGATACTATCTTCCAGATGTTGTTTTACATCCTTCATAATGGTTTGGAGCCCACCCCATTGCATGTCGGATTTGCTCAAACTATACATAACCTGTCACAGTCTAAAGATCTTATTAAAATTGCAAACAAACGGAGCATTTGTGTAGGATATCAAGAAGTTCGCAAAATAAATTTTGCACTAGCAAAACGTACAATATCTTTATGTGGTTCACATAGAGTTCCAGTTCCTCCAGTATTTGATCAAAACCATCCAATTCAAGCAGCAATGGATAATTTTGACACCTTGGAAAATACCTTGTCTGGAATTGGTTCGACACACGATACGGTGCTAGTTTTATTCCAAAATGCTCCATTAAGCTCTGCACCAACACAACAGCATACTAATAAGATCAGTGAAGCTCCAGAGTCAACCCTCCGGCTTGGCAAGTTACAAAGCGTTCTTCCTTGCCAAGAAATTATCTCGATTGGACCAAGACATGAACGAGGTACAATAAGTCAAGATTTCCAAGTCTCTGAATACAAGGCAAACGATCATTTACTAGAGACTGTTAATCTCGACCATTTCCTGTGGTTTGTGATGCGATACAAACATAGAACAACCACAATACAGGGCTCTTCAACTAACTCAAATACTGATAATGATGACTTTGTTCCAAGCTTTGTTGCTGTCAAAAGCCCTTTTGTAGGAGATAGCTTGAAGCCTACAACTATTGCGTTCACTCCCATACTGCCATACAAAGCAACTGAATTTGATACCATTTTTACAACAATGATTAACTTTCAGGACGTGCTTAAGCAGCAGAATAAGCCATACGGTGCACTGTGGTGTGATGAAGGAGTTTATGCTATTGCGAAGGAAATTCAGCTCCTGAAAAAAGATCTGTTCAGTAATTTGTTTATCGGATTGGGTGGATTCCATTTTGAGAAGATTGTACTTGCTTGTATTGGATCTTATCTTCATATATCGGGAATTGAATCTGTTTTGGTTGAAAGCGAATGTTTCGGTCCAGACACAGTAAAATCCGTTATGAATGGCAATCATTATGTGAGAGCCAAGCAAGGATTATCTTTCGTGCACGAAGCAATAACAAGCATTATGTTCGATGGGTTTTTGAGTGTCGATGAACACCGTAACTTATATCAAGATGCTGCAACTAAAATTTCAATTATGGTTGCAGAACAAGAGCAATGGGACGACTTTAAGTCTTCGATATATACTCTGTCTCAATCCTTTCAACAATATATAAAGCAGAGGTCTGATAGTAATGAAAACTTTCATTACTGGTATCATTTTACCAATAGATTGTATCCAATCATCAGAGATTTAACCTACTCAATGCGGGCAGGTGATTGGTCACTATTTCTTTCTTCCATACAGAGATCAATCCCACTTTTCTTCGCCTACAATAGAACCAACTACGCCAGATGGGCACCAATCTTCTTTGAGGATTGTTTAAACCTTGAGGTACATTTTCCTGATCTCCACAAATCATTCCTTAGTGGTGGTTTTGTAGTGAGGAGAACGACACGACAATGTAGTGGAGTTCCAATGGACCAGGCACTTGAGCAACATTATAATAAGCCTGCAAAAGTGTCCGGAGGATTAATTGGCTTTACTCGGAGAAAGGAAGCAGTGGCACTGTGGAATATTATTAAACATGAGAAGGACTTATATTCTTCACAAATGAGAGGTTCCGGCCAGTTTGAAAATCGTGACGAGTATGATATTCATCATGAATACTCCAAGAGCCATGCCTTATCGAGCTCCAGTAATGTCCAAGCTATTCAACAGTACATTTACAAAGTTGGAAACACATTGAGCAAAACATTAGATGGCAAACCATTCAGAAACATTGCTACCGGTGAAGAGGATAAAGAGTCTTATACATATCACATTACTTGCCTGGATAGAGGAGATGTTGCTTACAAGAATTTCAAAACCGAACGGCTTGAGAAAAAAACAGAAACTTTGTTTGCAGCAATTAAGAGGCAAAAACCCGCAACAGCGAGGAACACTTCCAGAAAACGAAAGGAATATGACATAAAAAAAGAAACCATTGCAGCACTGAACTACATTGCATTTGCTCAGCTCAGGGAATTTCCATTGAATCAATTACTTTTCCATGAAATTACACCTCTTCCATTTTTTCTTGTAGACAGTGATGGTTTTTTGAAGAAATCTAAGAAATCGGAATTGGGATCGGAACTTGAAAAGAAACTGGGTGAAGACCTCCCATTGTTGTTAGAAGGGAATGATGCAATGATCATAGATTTTATGGCTCAAGTAAGGAAATTCCCGGTGAAAAAAGCAATGTTGAAAACATTTGGTGAATTTGCACAATCACTTTTAAATATGTTTTTGAGTATGGGATCCAAGTCAACCACAATTCATATCTTATTTGAAAATTACAAGGCTTCAAGCATCAAGACTGGAGAACGGATGAGACGATCAATTGCGCATTCGAAAATACAAATTTCCATAACATCACCTGAGCAGAGGCTTCCAATTGACTTCAACAAGTATTGGAGTTCCACAGATAACAAGGCAAACTTCCAAAATTTTTGTCGGCTTTTTCATGGAAAACTACCATGGAGATAAAGTAATTGTACTGGGAGGTGGTACTCTTGAAAAACCTGAAGTTTGTGTCCAATTCCAAAATGGGAAGGTCTGCGAAATTCCTGAGCTTTGTTCTTCACAAGAAGAAGCAGATGACAAAGTGATGTTACATGTAAACTATGTGGTGGATAAAGCAATGCCTGGTGGTGGAGCTACAGTTTCAGTAGCTACCAGTGATACTGATATCTTTGTGTGCCTCATCTACCATTTAACAAAATGGATTGAGCATGGCCTGAAGGAATTATGGTTTGTTAAAGGCTCTGGAACAAGTCGCAAAATCATTCCTCTGCATGGCTTGCATCAAAAGCTTGAAAACGATTTGATCCAAGTTTTACCTGCCTTGCATGCTTTAACTGGCTGTGACAGTGTCAGTAAAGTAGGCACAAAATCTAGTGCACTGAAGCAGTCAAACTACTTTGATGAAATTAAGGACTTTGGCAAGGAACCACTTACAGAGGAAATAATCGAAGGTGCCGAAAACTTTCTGGTTCATTGCATCAAACCCAAGTCAAAATCCATATCATTTGATCAACTAAGATCTGAGCAATACTACAAAACTGGGGACAAAATCGATTTTACTCAGCTTCCTTGCTCTTCAAAAAGTATTAGACTGCATATTAAACGGGCATATCTTCAGTGCAAACTTTGGCTTGACTCTCCATATGGCTCCATATCTGAAAATTTAAATCCACTTGACTATGGTTACGTAAAGTCTGATGAAGGACTTTTGGAACCTCAACTAACCGATTACCCAGATAAACCTCAGGATTTGATTGAACTGTCAGCTGCAAAACCTGTACCAAGAGGTCAAAATGCCCTTGCACTACGTCATCCATACCATGCTGCTCATTCTGCAAGTGCAATCAAAGAACATGCCAAAATCCTAACGCCTGAATTTCAGCAGGTAACTGAATAAAATTACAGATGAACAAATCTGTACATTGTACTTCTGTTTCATTTTCATGGTGTCGGAAGATGATACCACAAAAGCCATAGTGCTTTTATTTGTAAATAATGTTCCAATAAAAGTTTCAAATAAACAAAAAAAAGAACAGAAAAAAAAAATGGGGCCTCATCATTAAATGAGGTCGTTCCCACTAAGTTAGCTATAACTTAGCCCATTGCCGTGATGCTGCACTGGTAAGATGCACCTGAGTGACGGTAACATTCTTTCTCAATCACATAAGCGGCCTTGACAGTTTTTGTCATTTTTGCCACTTTTGCAAGATTTTCAGTCAACTTCATCATCAGAAATAATACATGATCTTATCTCACAGTCTTTTACAACATGCAAACCTAAGAGTTTTATAAAATTAGCACTATTTTTTATATTTTGTCTATTTTTTCAAATATTCTACAACCATTTTTAATCATTGTAACCCAAAATTTAGACATTTGTACATGTTTTTGTGTTAGGAAATTTTAGTAGAGCTATTAATATCTAATTTCTTGACTATTTAGTTCGATAAGATTGGTTAGAGCTAGTTTATGCACCAAAATAGCCAAAAATTTAATTTTTGCGATTTTTTGACAATATTTACTTAATGTTTTACTATTTTTGCTATTTTTTGACATTTTTGTCAGTTTTCTTGGTTCAGGCAGCACTATGTTACAAACACAGATTCTCAAACAAACAATTGACCTTAAAAAAATTTTCAACTAAAAAATATGACAAAAATACGAAAAACTGATAAAATTTTGCCATTTTTGCCAATTTTTTGCCATTTTGACCACTTTCGCACCAATTTGGTGCTATGGCATAGAAAAATTTGGATTCTACACCCAAAAATTAGTCTAGATCAGTCGTCAAAACCTCTACACCCAGAAATTTATACGAACTCTAGGCCAGATCCTGTACTAATAACAAAATTTCTGTCCGCAATAAGGTTCAAAACCTTAAAATCTTAATATATATATATATATATATATATATATATATATATATATATATATATATTGAAAATGTTTTCCACAGGAAATAAATTTTTGTTAAAATTTGAAAATATCATTGTGTTTGTATAAATTAAAGTATTAATCCTTTAAAAGGATATTATTCTATTCGTATAAATTAATGTATTAATCCGTTAAAATATATATATATATATATATATATATAATGACTTTCACTATTAAACACGTGAAATAAATACAGTATATGAGGTAAACCCACAAGCGAAAAGGAAAAAGGATTCCAAGGCCTTTCGTGTACGTATTGAACAGTACACCGCTTCACTGAAGAGGTTACTGTTGAATGCACGAAAAACCTTGGAATCACTTTTCCTTTTTCCTTGTTGGTTAGCATTATATATAATATATATATATATATTTTTTTTTTTTTTTAAGTTCGGGAAGAACCGATTCGTCTCTATTTAAAAGGGCATATCTCGGCGGAAAAACAAAGAAAAAGTGAGAGGAAAGACAGAGGAAAAAGAAAGGGTGGAGGGGACAGTCGAAGTGGAAAAAGACCAAGGACTGCAGGGTCGAGCCCCATCATCCTTGAGTGCTAGGGCCGGGAGGGCGCACGTGAAACCTCCAGGAACAAGCACGTACAAACGAGCACAAAGAGCACTCAAGAGCACGAGCTTAGAACCCCCTTGCGGGGATATATATATATATATATATATATATATACACACACACACACGTATATATATATATATATATATATATATTACGGTTTATAATAGTCCGCTTGAAGGAAACACGACACCAAAAGGTTTGAAATATTTGGCGGACATCGATCGATTTAATTTGTTTCTCTTCTTCTGTAATTAAGTTCTATAAACATTTATGATATTTCACTAACGCAAATAAAATCTTAATTTAGCGAGTGCCATTCTCGGCTTAGACAAACTACTCCCACTTTGATTATTAAGCTAAGGGTCACTGTACACAGAATCGTTATTATTACGCATGTCACAGGATATTATCGCCCGCCATAACAGCGAAATCTCAACGACAGATAAACGCGCAAATGTAAATAAAAAACACGATTAAGTGCTGAACGTAAGGCAAATTAATGGAAGTTCTCATAAAGGAAAACGTCACTCATGACGTCAGAGGATTAAATGGGCCTAATGGACGTTGTCTTCAATCAGACTAAGCAGCCTTTACAGTCGCAATTCGTAATGCTTAAACAATGGCGAATTAGGGCGAAATCGAAGACGGAATTCCTTCCTTTTGTGGGAGGATAAATTATTCAAAAGCGTCGTCTCACTCCTTCGTTTTTCCTTGGTCGAACGTTTTGCCTTCATTAATACTGTACAATATTATTGCAGAAATGTTGCACTGCGTGATACTACGTGTACGTTTTCATACGTGTGTGTACGTACGAGTGTATTCACGGATGACAGAAAACTACTTTGAATAGGCAAATTAAAACAGTGCGTCGCATACCGTGAAACAAAATTGAAATAAATTTAGGGTAGAGGAAATCATTAACGCTTGTTTTACACATATGAGCTACTTTGCCTACATAATACACTTGTATTGAATGTGAAAATAAATATTATTTTAGCATGAAATATCCATCCTTCGTAAGTAAACTATTCAGAGCCATCAAAGAACTTCGGATTTTATTCTTTCCATTATATCACAGCACTAATGGATAATTTACTGAATTCAGACGAATAGTTCAAGAGTTCATAACATGCGCCATTTCATAAACTTTCCTTTCTGAACGATTCAACGGACATTGTTCCTCACTGTCCAATAAGGACGAAAGAAAAGTACACTTATTTTATGGACAAACACACAAACAAAGATGATAATAATAATAATAATAAAATAAAAATAATAATGCTAATAACTAGAAGGGACTCGCTTCGCTTGCCCAAACCCTCTCGATCTCTCTCTAATGTTACAGCCGGTTAATAGATACCTAATGTGGAATTCTCACCAAAAATATATATACCTTTAAAATTATTTTTGCTTGAAGTGAAAATGGTGAATATTTCTGCTCCGATCTCCTACTCCTCCCATACGAGTAAAACGTAAAATCTGTGAAATCTGTTACAGTGAAATGTAAAATCTGTGAACCCTCTAGGACGGGAATGTTCTTGTTCACTATTTTAACGTTACAGCGGCGTAGACAATACCTACTGTAACTTGAAATCTCTCGAAAATAAAATCTTTTAAATTATTTTTCCTGAAACCAAAAATTATAGGGATTCCTGCTCCGCTATATTGCTTTAATATAGTTATTCAGTTACCTTTACTCCTACTCCTATAATATAGAATAACGTAAAATCTGTGAAACTCCTCCAGGACAGGAATATTCTTGGTCTCTATTTTAATGTTATAATGGCGTAGAATATACCTAATATGAAATCCCACAAAAATCAATCTTTTCAATTATTTTGGCTGGAAGCGAAAATTATGAGAATTTCTGCTCAGCTACATTTGTTTTAATGGAGTTATTCAGTTACATGAATTTTGGTTTGCCAATATTACGATAGTTCATGTTCTATGGTATCTAATCTAACAACATTTTTCGTTTGAGGATTAAGTTTGGTTAAGTTTAAGTAAGATTAAGGCCAGGCTCGCTTACCTTATTTTTTGCAAGGTTAGGTTAGATTAGGTTTGATTTCGTTTGGTTAGGTTTAGTTCGCTTAGGTTAAGGCTAGTTTAGTTTAAAGCCAGGTAAATTTAGGCCATACCCAATCTAGCATTACCTAACACACACACACACACACACACACACACACACACACACACACACACATATATATATATATATATATATATATATATACACAGGGTGAGTCAAAAGTCTCCATACATTGGCAAAATGATCACTTTATTATGCAATCACTTGTAAGTCACAAAATATGCTTTATGTGGGCACCATTACACTGAATGCACATACGGATGCGTTCCTCCCAGTCATGGCAAACGCGCGTTAACACGTCTGGTGTTGTGCGTGCACACGCATCACGAATGCGTTCCTTTAGGTGGCCCATGTTTTGTATTTTCATCTAGTACACCATGGCCTTCAAGTGCACCCATAAGTAAAAATCAAAGGGGTGAGGTCTGGGGACCTCGGAGGCCACTCCACGGGACCACGGCGGCCAATCCAGTGACCCGGAAACTGCTGATCCAGCCACTGGCGCACGCAGATACCGTAATGGGGTGGCGTCTCGTCCTGCTGAAAGTACGCTGGAAATCACCCGTCCTCGTTCAGCAGGGACGGCATGACTGTGTCTTGTAGCATGTTTAGATACATTTCGGCATTCAGATTGGTGTCAATGAAAAAAGGGCCAACAATTGTGTTGCCCATATCCCGCACCACACCATCACTTTTCCAGCGCCTTGTGTCTTTGAGGGACTCATCCAGTGCGGGTTGTCATCACTCCAATAACGTACGTTTTGACGATTAACCTCTCCATGAACATAAAAGTTGGCTTCATCTGAAAACAGGATGCCAGCCGAGAACTCCGTATCTTCGTCCACTTTTGTTCTTGCCCATTCACAGAATTCCAGCCGCCTGTCCGGGTCGTCTTCACTAAGATACTGCAGCATTTGCATTTTGTGTGGATGCCATCTGTGCTCTTTCATAATGCGGACGATACTCCTTTGGCTGACACCGCATTCTGCAGACATCCGTCGAGTGCTTTTTTGGGGACTCTTTGCGAACGCTGCCAGCACCATGGTCGCTGTGCCTTCATCGGTGGCTGTTCGTGGACGGCCACTTCTCGGTTGGTCTGCAACACTTCCAGTCTTCTTGAACTTCTCAATGAGTTTGGCAACGGTGTCGTGTGTGATGTGCGTGCCGGGGGCGTGTCTCCTGTTAAAATCCTCGGCAACCTTGCGACAGCTTCCTGATCCTGCCAGAAGAATGATCTCGATACGCTCTTCTTGGGACAAAGGCATCTCAGCACATCACCTGCAAAAAAATAAAAAATAAATAATCATTTATTTATCATGACCATTTTGCCTATGTATGGAGACTTTTCACTCACCCTGTACGTATATACACACACACACACTCCTATATAATCTGAAGTAAAGAGGTTAATTAAAGAGCTAAAGACTGGTTCTGCGTCAGGGGTAGATGACTATGCTTGTTCATAGCTATATCCCTGCAGAGTTTATGAGGGTATATATTTTGCCTCTGGTCAAAAATAAGTATGGAGACATTCTGTCCAGCAATAATTACAGGCCTATTGCTGTCGCTTCCTGCTTCTCAAAACTACTAGAAAAACTCTTGTTACTCCGATTAAATGATTACCTATGGACATCTCCTAATCAGTTTGGTTTTAAAAGGTCCCACTCAACTGATCTATGTATCTATGTACTTAAAGAAACGATATCTAAATACATTGTCAGTAATTCAACTATTTATTGCTGTTTCCTAGATGTAAGTAAGGCATATGATAGAGTGAACCACAATATTTTATTTAAAAAACTAGAAGACAGGAAGGTTCCCATGTACATATTAAATTTATTGTAATTTTGGTATTCCCACCACTCTTTTACCGTTAGGTGGGGCAATGTACTATCCGAATGTTTTGGCTCCTCTTGCAGGGTGAGACAAGGCTCCTTGCTTTCCCCTATGCTGTTTAATGTGTATATTGACGGATTAATTGCATAACTTAATGAGGCAACAGTGGGATGTTGTATAGATAACACAAGGATAAATAACTTTGTTTATGCCGATGATATGGTGTTAATAAGTCCCTCTGTTAAAGGTCTGGATCGGCTACTAAAGTCTGCGAAGTGTATTCGCAGAAACATGATATTCTTTTTAATGTTACAAAATCTTTATGCAATCTCATCCTAAAAGCTGTAAGCAGCCAGCTGATATTAGGTTTAAAATGAGAGGTGAAGTAATTGAGGAAGTACAAGAGTTTAAGTATTTGGGTCAAACTATTACCAGCTCTGCTAAAGCGAATATGGCTATAAGGAACTTTCGATTCTGTACAAGTGAAGCTAAAGACACTCTTTTTCATACTTTCTGCAGTAATATTTGCGGACAGCAACTCTGGGTGAACTATAAAAAAGATTCTGGCAGAACCCTAAATTTGTTGTAGAACTGGTTTTTTAGACTCTTGCATAAATTACCCCAGAGATGCTCAGCTTCGCAAATGTTTGCTACCCGCAATGTCCCGAGCTTCCCGGAGGTAACAAGACATGCTCAATACAGTCTGATGCAAAGAATTAAAAAATCAACCAACCCGGTTATCCAAGTTATCCATGAGTCCTGCCGTTTATCCTCTAAGCTATGGAATTCTTGGTATGAAAACGTATGTCTGGTAGCTCCACTTAACTTCGACATCACTGTATTATTTCTAATCAACTGTATACTATATTTCTATCCTTAGTAAGTGAACTGTCATTGTATTAATAATATCTGTCATATGGACTATCGTCTGCCAATAAACTTTTTCATTTTCATTTTCATTTCATTTTCATATATATATATATATATATATATATATATATATATGCACTAAAATCACAAAAATAACATGTGATCTTATTAATAAGCAAACAACCACAGGGAAAAGGAAAAGGAAACACGAAGTCCGAGCGCTTTCGTGATATATTCACATCTTCTCCCTGAAGATGTGAATATATCACGAAAGCGCTCGGACTTCGTGTTTCCTTTTCCTTTTCCCTGTGGTTGTTTGCTTATATATATATATATAAAATGCAAACCCACAAGGAAAACGAAAAGTGATTCCAAGACCTTTCGTGTATTCTGAAATACACCTCGTCAGGGAATATATATATATATATATATATATATATATATATATATATATGGTTTGGTTAGCGTAGGTGAGATAAAAGCCAGCCAGATTAGGTTAAACTCCACCCAACCAAACGTTACCTGAATTAGCCTAATCTTCAGTATACAGTATCCCATTTTTCATGATATCACAAATACAGTATACGTAAACTGATGAGCTCCTGCTACAGTATATAGAGTGTATATAATATATATATATATATATATATGCGTCAGGTTAGACTTTTCGAGTTTAACTTAAACTGTACTATATATACAGGGTGCTCGAAAAGTCTCGTCACCCCCTGTAAAATGTACATATTGTAATACCAATTTTTTCTGTGTCATTAATTGAATTTATATGTGATTCATTGACATTTTTTCTTTTCCAAGTATGAGAGTTGTGTGAACAATGGCAGACCAGTCCACTTACAGTCTGGAGGAAAGGATAGGGATGAGCACATGGGCTCATGAAAGGTCACATACTTGGAAAACGATGCATGATATCCAGAATGATTTCAACAGAAAATTCAATAAGGCTGCACCACCAAACAAGACTCTAATACGCTGGGAGAAAAAGCTGTTTGAAACTGGCTCCATTAAGGACAAACCACGGTCGGGAAGACCAACAACGCGAGCAGAACAATGTGAAGGTGTAATTGCATCGGTGGTTCATTCACCAAAAAAAATCACTTCGGAAACGATCACAAGAACTTACAGTCCCCATGTCCACAATGAGAGATCACATGACAAAAGATCTCGGCATGAAACCATACGGCCTGTCATTTGTTCATGAATTAAGCGATACAGGCATACAGAAACGATATGAAGCCAGTGAACGGTTTTTTGACCGTTTTTCCAACAATTCCTGCACGTGGAACATTGATTTTTCTGACGAGTGTACAATTTACCGTAGCGCCAAAATGAGAAAGGTTTACTTCTGGAGCAAGGAAAATCCACACTTCTTTCAGGAACTGGAACACCATCCACCGCACATAATGATATAGGGTGCAGTGTCTGCCAGGAACTTGTTCAGTCCATATTTTTTTTTAGGGTTCTGTCAACCAAACTGCCTACCTCAACATGTTACGCGACTGGTTTGTGCCTGAGCTCGAACGTTTAGGGCTGCTTGGTCGGGTGTGGTTTGAACAAGACGGAGCTCCGGCTCATTTTGCCATTAATGTGAGGGGATTCCTCAACAAAGTGTTCAGAGACAAATGGATCGGCCGTGCCTTGCAACATTTACCTGCCCCTCTTGAGTGGCCTCCCCGAAGTCCAGATCTCTCTTAATATGACAATGCGTTATGGGGTTTCGTCAAGCCAAACGTATCCCGGGTGCGTTACCGCACAACAGAGGAACTGAAACACGCTGTTCAAGATGTATTTGGTGCAATCACTCCAGCAATGCTGCGTCGATTCTCACACCGCACATGGGGGCGCATATTCCTTTGTTACGAAAATGATGGTGCACACACAGATATTCTTGATTAGTAACTGTAATTAGTAACTGTATTTACTTTAATTAAAGTAATTGTTGCTAGTGACTTGTTTCTTAAATTACACCTTCCACATATAAATACAATTAATCACACAAAAACAAAATTGGTGTTACAATATGCACATTTTGTAAGGGGGGTAGGGGTGACAGGACTTTTCGAACATGGTTAATTTTCGAACATGGTTAATTTATCAAATCTATATTTGGGTTGGTTACGTTCAGCTAAGGTAGACTAAGGCAAAGTTAGGTTAACGCCAGGTTAGGTTAAGCCCTACATTACATAAACTTTGCTGAATTTTTACATTTTTAAGTAATTATATATATATATATATATATATATAATATATATATATATAATTATATATATAATATGTTTGGTTAAGCGTAGGTGAGATAAAGGCCAGGTTAGGTTAAACCCTACCAAACCAAACATTACCTAACCTGACATAATCTAATGTGGAATAGCCTAATCTTCAATATATCCCATTTTTTTCATGATATGATAAATATAGGGAAACTGATGAGCTCCTGCTGTATATTCAGATTGATGCATAAATGTGTTTCATAAATCGCAGGGTGTATTCAGACAAAAGTAAAGAAAGAAGACCATATAAACGTAGGTTTTGAGCTATAGCACGCGAGTAATGTGGGCGCAAAAGGAGAAAGTGCAATGCAATTGCAAATGTTGCAAGATGTCGCAAAGGAAATGTTGCATAAGTTATGTACCGAGGGGAGGGGGAATGTTGCAAGATGTTATGCAGCAAAGGGGGGGGGAATGTTGCAAGAGCAACAACGGGTTATGCAACTTGGAGGCGGAGTTATCCCCCAAGAGAAAGAGAGGAGGAGAGACAGGAAGAGAGGTGTTCGCTTGGCAGGACCCAAGCGCATATTAAGACTTCAGTCGAGTGGCCGTTGTCTTATAGGTCCCCTAATCAGCCAGTCGGATTAATCAGCTAGTGCCTCCAGACACTATCAGCCAGTTGGCACAGTGTATACCTCGTTTTGGGACGTACACACCCGTCTATATGCCCATAAAATATTACGCACACACGATTATATGCGCAGGGTTTGAGACCCGGTGGCGGCGCATCCTTCCAGGGTTGGTAGATAAATGGGTAGCCAGGGCTCCATAGCAGGGATCTCTCTCCCTCTCGCTCTCGCTCTCCCTCTCGCTCTCGCTCTCCCTCTCGCTCTCTCTCTCTCCCTCTTGCTATCTCTCTCTCTCTTTCTCTCTCTCTCTCTCTCTCTCTCTTTCTCCCTCTCTCCCTTTCGCTCTCTCTCTCTCCCTCTCGCTCTCTCGCTCTCCCGCTCACTCTCTCTCTCTCTCTCTCTCTCTCGCACTCCCTCTCGCTCTCCTTCTCGCTCTCGCTCTCTCTCTCTCTCTCGCCTTCTCCCTCTCCCTCTCTTTCTCTCTCTCTCCCCCGCAGCCGTGGAAAGGGGGGAGGGGTACTAATATACGTGAGGGACACGTTAAGTCCGGTTGACTGCCAGTTCCGATCGGAACGGGAGCTGCGTGGCGTCGATCTGAACGTGGGAGGGACGAACTATAGGTTAATCTTGGTGTACAGACCTCCGCATCTCCTCCTCGAGGAGGATACAGCCCTGTACACCGAACTCCGTAGCCTGCTAGGGGATAGGGTGCGTCTAGTTTTAGGAGACTTCAACTGTCGCGGCATAAAGTGGGAAGACAGGACTGCTGATGCTGAAGCGAGGAGGCTAGTTGACTTTGCTGATGAGAACTTCCTCACTCAATGGGTCAACGAGCCTACACGAGGCGAAAGCGTTCTAGATTTAGTATTCACGACCGAAGACAACCTCATCATTTGCCTCGCCGTTGACGAATCGTTGGGCGGGAGTGATCACGATCTGATTAGGTTCCGTGTCTGCGTCCATCGGGTGAAGCGTAGTAACTCGAGAGGCAATAAGCTCGATTTGCAGCTGGCGGACTTTGTTAGCCTCCGGGATAGCGTAGGTGAGATGGGGTTAGAGGTCGGCGGAGATATTGAGGGAGTGTGGAATGCATTCCGGGACGAGTTTATGGTGCTGCAGTCTGCTGCCATACCCTCAAAACCGGTCACCCCTGCTTCAACGCAGCCTAAGTGGTTCAATCGTGACATCGCTTCGGCTATCCGAAATAGGAAAGCCGCGTATAGGAGGGCGAAGGCCAATCGTTCCCATGAGAACACTGAGGCGTATGTCCGCCTGTGCAGGGAAGTGAAGGCGAAGGCTAGGCTAGCGAAACGTAACGAAGAACTACGGGTGGCAAGCCTCTGCAAGGGGAACCCTAAGGAGTTCTTCAGTTATGTTAATAGTAGAAAGCCCATTAGAACCATGGACCGAAGCGGCGTTCTGCGGACCTCCGACGCGGACATCGCCAATGTGCTTAATGAGTACGTTGCGGGAGTGTCCACCAGGGAGGACACCCGCGTCATCCCCGAGCCAGGCGTCAGGCACGAAGGTGCTGGCGTGGAGAGTGTTTGGTGTACCGCAACAGTCGTTGCCGATAGAATAGACAAACTGAGCGCGTTTAAAGCTCCTGGGCCAGACCAGTTTCTCCACATATTGTTGCGGGAGGTGCGCGACCAGGTGGCTCCTCACCTGGCTACAGACTTCAACAAATCGTTGGAGACGGGCCAGGTGCCTGGTGACTGCAGGGAAGCCAACGTGACCTCTATCTTTAAGAAAGGGGATCACGAAAGTCCAGGGAACTGTCGTCCCATTAGTTTCACTTCGGTTGTAGGTAAATTATTAGAGGGGATAATAGCGAATAGGATCGTTGACCATGTGGATTCCTACAAGCTGCTTAGGAACTCCCAACATGGGTTTAGACGGCATAGGTCGTGTCTCACCAACTTGCTCGAGTTTTTCCACATGTGGAGTGAGTATGATAAGAGTAGGGCAATTGATATACTTTATCTCGACTTTCAGAAAGCCTTTGATAAGGTACCTCACCGCCGGCTAATGGCGAAAGTGCGCGCGTTGGGTATCGGTGGGGAAGTAGGTAGGTGGATTGAAAACTGGCTGAAGACTAGGCGGCAGAGGGTTGTAATTAATTAGAATGAAGAGTTCGGTTTGGACCTCGGTCACTAGTGGGGTTCCTCAGGGTTCCGTTTTGGGGACGCTGTTGTTTATCATTTACGTAAATGATATCGACGGTGGCATCGTCAGTCGGATCGCCAAATTCGCTGATGACACCAAGCTTGGGGCCAATGTTGGGACGCCCGAAGTGATCGAGCAACTGCGTGCGGACCTAGGTATGATAGGAGGGTGGTTCGAAAATTGGCAAATGCCGTTTAACTTGGGTAAATGCAAGGTGATGCACATTGGCTACGTCAATCCCAAGTCGGACTACTCGATGTTGGGGAGTAATACCGAGGCGACTGATTTGGAAAAGGACTTGGGTGTGCTAATTAGCAGTGACCTTAAGTTTACGAAACACTGCGTAGAGGTGGAGAAGAAAGTCCAGAAGCTGTTGGGTTATATCAGGAGGCAATTTCAGTTTCCGAACACAGGAGAATGTGCTCTCTCTGTACAATTCCCTGGTTCGGCCGCACCTGGAGTATGCTGTGCAGTTCTGGTCACCCACCCTCAGGAAAAATATTGACAGGCTGGAGCGAGTTCATGCGAGGGCCACAAAGTTGATCCCTTCCGTTAGGCATATGAGCAACAATCGACGCTTACGCGCCCTGAACTTGTTTTCGCTGGAAACCCGGAGGCTACGCGGTCAACTGATCGAGGTTTTGAAATTCTTACGCGGGTTCAATAATGTCGATTTTAGAAGCATGTTTAGTTTAAATGATAACCCCACTCGCAACACTAGTTGGAAGTTAGATTTGAAACGGTTTATGACAAGTGTTTGTGGAATTACTTTACGTATATGATCTGTGACACGTGGAACAGGCTACCTTCAGAAGTTGTGAACAGTTCTTCTGTGGGTCTGTTCAAGAAAAGGTTAGACCGAATCTTGCACACTATTTGAGTGTGTATGAAATTTTGCCTGGCACCCGTTGCCATTGGTACCTTCTCGGTATGGGCCGCAAGGCCTTTTAAGATACTACTTTTCCTTGTAATTCCTTGTAACTCTCTCCCTCTCGCCCTCTCTCTCACTCCCTCTCGCTCTCCCTCTCGCTATCGTTCTCTCTCTCCCTCTCGCTCTCTCACTCCCTCTGGTTCTCTCTCTCTCTTGCTCTCCCTCTCGCTCTCCATCTCGCTCTCTCTCTCTCTCTTTCTCTCTCTCTCTCTTCTCCCTCTCTCTCTCTCTCTCTCTCTCTCTCTCTCTCTCTCTCCCTCTCTATCTCCCTCCAACCGCTTTAGTCTCCTGTGCTCGAAGGAGGAAGACACCCTTTTGATTGGAGACTCGCAGATCAGGGGCCAGGAGAAGTACTTTGCTTCTGCAAACCGGGACGGAAGGAAGGTATGGTGCTTACCTGGGCGGGGAACGGCGCACTTATGGAAGGAGGTAGAGAAGGTGCATGTGGCTAGTTGGAGGACTGCGATCGTTGTCCACGCTGGTGGCAACATGTTCCTCAAAGGCGGTAGGGTAGGTCTTACAGAAGGGATCATCACCGAGATCATGTCTCTTGCGGATGATCTAAAACTGAAGACAGACAGACAGGGGAATGTTGATGGGTATTTTACCGCGGATGAATGACAGTGACCACGCGCTCAGTAAGGTCATTGGCATCAACGAGAGGGTGCAAGACTTGTGCATCCCGCTGGGCGTGAGGTTTATTGACCCGTTCGACGCATTTTCGGGTAGGTGGGACCTTTACCAGAGGGATGGTGTCCACCTCAACGACAAGAGTAACGGTGTGCTAGGCGCGCTGCTCGACCGGCACCTATACAGAATGGTGAGGTCGAGCCCGGGGAGAGATGACGGGTCCCCACCGGGGAGAGATGATGTTGAGCCGGTGGCGGACGTACCTTCAACTGAAGGGTGCGTCCAGGTACAGGTGGGTGACCCTCCTTCCACGTTGGAGGGGGCTCAGGCTCCTGCGGAAGTTGCCCCCTCGTTGGTGAGGGGTTCTTCAACTCCCGACAACCCTGGCTGTTCGGAAAACGGGTCGTGCTATGGGGCGGTCAGAAAAGGGAAGGCTCCCTCCGTGCAATGCTTTTTAATGCTAGGTCGATTAGGAATAAGTTTTGCGAGCTACGGGCGCTCTTAGCATCAGAATACAAGGATATCGTTGCTATCACCGAGTCCTGGATTCATACTGATCGTAGGGACTACGTTGGGGAGTTTGAAATTCCCGGGTGTTGAATGTTTCGCAAAGACCGCACCAGTGGGGAGGGAGGAGGGGTACTAATATACGTGAGGGACACGTTGAGTCCGGTTGATTGCCAGTTCCGGTCGGAACGGGAACTGCTTGGCGTCGATCTGAACGTGGGAGGGACGAACTATAGTTTAATCTTGGTGTACAGACCTCCGCATCTCCTCCTCGAGGAGGATACAGCCCTGTACACCGAACTCCGTAGCCTGCTAGGGGATAGGGTGTGTGTAGTTTTAGGAGACTTCAACTATCGCGGCATAAAGTGGGAAGACAGGACTGCTGATGCTGAAGGGAGGAGGCTAGTTGACTTTGCTGATGAGAACTTCCTTACTCAGTGGGTCAATGAGCCTACACGAGGCGAAAGCGTTCTAGACTTAGTATTCACGACGGAAGACAACCTCGTCACTGGCCTCACCGTTGACGAATCGTTGGGCGGGAGTGATCACGGTCTGATTAGGTTCCGTGTCTGCGTCCATCGGGTGAAGCGTAGTAACTCGAGAGGCAGTAAGCTCGATCTCCGGCGAGCGGACTTTGTTAGCCTCCGGGATAGCGTAGGTGAGATGAGGTTAGAGGTCGGCGGCGATGTTAAGGGAGTGTGGAGTGCATTCCTGGACGAGTTTATGGTGCTGCAGTCTGCTGCCATACCCTCAAAACCGGTCACCCCTGCTTCAACGCAGCCTAAGTGGTTCAATCGTGACATCGCTTCGGCTATCCGAAATAGGAAAGTAGCGTATAGGAGGGCGAATGCCAATCGTTCCCACGAGAACACTGAGGCGTATGTCCGCCTGTGTAGGGAAGTGAAGGAGAAGGTTAGGCTATCTTTAAGAAATGGGATCACGAAAGTTCAGGGAACTAGCGTCCCATTAGTCTCACTTCAGTTGTAGGTAAATTATTAGAGGGGATAATAGCGAATAGGATCGTTGACCATTTGGATTCCTACAAGCTGCTTGGGGACTCCCAACATGGGTTTAGACGGCATAGGTCGTGTCTCACCAACTTGCTCGAGTTTTTCCACGTCATGTTCAGTGAGTATGATAAGAGTAGGGCGATTGATATACGTTATCTTGACTTTCAGAAAGCCTTTTATAAGGTACCTCACCGCCGGCTAATGGCGAAAGTGCGCGCGCTGGGTATCGGTGGGGAAGTAGGTAGATGAATTGAAAACTGGCTGAAGAATAGGCGGCAGAGGGTTGTAATTAAACGGGCTAGTTCGGGTTGGGACTCGGTCACTAGTGGGGTTCCTCAGGGTTCCGTTTTGGGGCCGCTGTGGTTTATCATTTACATAAATGATATAGACGGTGGCATCGTCAGTCGGATCGCCAAATTCGCTGATGACACGAGGCTTGGGGCCAATGTTGGGTCGCCGGAGGCGATCGAGCAACTGCGTGGGACCTAGGTAGGATAGGTGAGTTGTCCGAAAAGTGGCAAATGCTTTTTAACTTGGGTAAATGCAAGGTGATGCACATTGGCTACGCCAATCCCAAGTCGGACTACTCGAGGTTGGGGAGTAATATCGAGTCGACTGATTTGGAAAAGGACTTGGGTGTGCTAATTAGCAGTGACCTTAAGTTTACGAAACAGTGTGTAGAGGTGGAAAAGAAAGCCTAGAAGCTGTTGGGTTATATCAGGAGGCAATTTCAGTTTCGGAACAAGGAGATTGTGCTCTCTCTGTACAATTCCCTGGTTCGGCCGCACCTGGAGTATGCTGTGCAGTTCTGGTCGCCCACCCTCAGGAAAGGTATTGACAGGGTGGAGCGAGTCCAGGCGAGGGCCACAAAGTTTATCCCTTCCGTTAGGCATATGGGCTACAATCGACGCTTACGCGCCCTGAACTTGTTTTCGCTGGAAACTCGGAGGCTGTGCGGTCAACTGATCGAGGTTTTCAAGCTCTTACGCGGGTTCAACGATGTCGGTTTTAGAAGCATGTTTAGTTTAAATGATAACCCAACTCGCAACAATGGTTGGAAGTTGGATTTGAAACGGTTTAGGACCAGTGTGTGTGGGAATTACTTTAGGTATAAGATCTGTTACATGTGGAACAAGTTATCTTCAGAAGTTGTGAAAAGTTCTTCTGTGGATCACTTCAAGGAAAGGTTAGACCAAATCTTGCACACTATTTGAGGGTGTAGAAAATTTTGCCTGGCACCCGTTGCCATTGGTACCTCCTCGGTATGGGCCGCAAGGCCTTTTGAGGTACTTCTTTTCCTTGTAACTCCTTGTAACTCCCTCTCGCTCTCGCTCTCTCCCTCTCGCTCTCCCTCTCGCTCTCTCTCTTTCCCTCTCGCCCTCTCCCTCTCTCTCTCTCGCTCTTCCTCTCGCTCTCTCTCTCTCTCGCTCTCGTCGTCTCTCTCTCTCTCGCTCTCTCTCTCCCTCTCGTTCTCTCTCTCCCTCTCGCCCTCTCCGTCTCTCTCTCTCTCTCTCCCTCTCCCTCTCTCTCCCTCTCCCTCTCTTCCTCTCTCTCTCTCGCTCTCTTTCTCTCTCCCTCTCTCCCTCTCGCTCTCTCTCTCTCTCCCATTACCATAAAAAATAAGTTTCACTTACTTGCTGACGAGGAAGATGAATCCTTTTTAATTGGGGATTCTATGGTAAGGAATCAAGGGGACTTTTGCGGAGCAAGACGCGCGACCAAGAGAAAACTCCGATGTTTTCCGGGTGCCAAAAGCCAGATAATTAATAGGGAATTAGGCAAAATTAATATCAAGAATAAGAGTTGCCCTATCATTGTCCATGTTGGTGGCAATGACGTTTTTCTGGGAGGGACAGGAGGGCAGACAGAGTCCATTATAAAAGAATTCAAGAACCTAACTGACAAGGTTAGGGATAGGACAGACATGGGTATGGCCGTAGGAATTCTCCCTCGAATGCGTGCTAGTGACTATACTCTAAGTAAAGCCATTAGCATAAATAAAAGAGTTAAACGCATGTGTGATGAAAAAGGCCTAAAGTTTGTCGATTTTTGGCCTACATTCTACGGAAATGGGGAATACTTTGGTTCGGACGGGATACATTTTAACCAGAAGGGGAAAAAGAAGTATGGTGATTTACTGAACATTAATTTGTATAATCTTTTTAAACTAGGACCCCCCCAAACCAGCAATTGATCCTGCTCCCCAAACAGTTAAACCTACTCTCCCAGCAGTCGGTCCTCCTCCCCCAGCAGTTAGTCCCCCTCCCTCAGCAGTTAGTCCCCCTCCAACAGCAGTTAGTCCCCCTCCAACAGCAGTTAGTCCCCCTCCAACAGCAGTTAGTCCCCCTCCAACAGCAGTTAGTCCCACTCCCCCAGTAGTTAGTCCCACTCCCCCAGTAGTTAGTTCAACTGCGTCGGGAAACGACTCAGGCCAGTTAGGAAAAATCACAACTTAAAATCACTCAAAACTGTGCTCTTCAATGCTAGGTCAATTAGAAACAAACTAATGGAATTTATAGCGCTTGTCAAAACTGAGAACTTTGATATCATTGGAATAACGGAATCCTGGATTCATTCTGAATCAAGGGATTTTGTAGGAGAATTTGAAATGGTAGGTTACAAAATGTTTCACAAAGATAGGAACGGAAGGGAAGGCGGCGGTGTACTTTTGTATGCTCGGGACTCCCTGCACCCAGTAAACAGTAATATCGTATCTGCTCATGTAATGTTGGGAATTGATCTAAACCTAAATAATAAAGTAGTGCAGCTACTTCTAGTATATAGACCACCTCACTACCCCGTTGATAAGGATATAAACTTGTATAACAAATTAAGCAGAATAGTGAATAATAAGATCAGTGTGATTTTTGGTGATTTTAATTGTGGTAATGTAAATTGGGAAAACAAAACAGCTGATGCTGAGGGCTCAAGACTGTTGGAATTTGCCGATGATAACTTATTAAGCCAATGGGTTGACGGGCCTACTAGGGGTACTAATAAACTAGACCTCATATTCACGAACGAAGATGACCTAGTCTCTAACCTGACTATTGGTGAAAATTTAAGTAACAGCGATCATAATTTGATTAGGTTTGACCTCAGGGTTCCAGTTAATACACGCGAAAAGACTCGTGAAAGACTGGATTTCTCGAGAGCAAATTTTGAAAGCTTCCGAAGTAGTTTAGACATACTTGAAGTTCTAATAAGTGAGGATGTCAATGTCACCTGGAGCTCATATAGGGATCAATTTAGAATATTACAGAACACTTTTATACCCACTAAAATGGTTTCCTTGTCAACAAAGTCACCGAAATGGTTTAACAACGAAATTAGCAGTGCTATTACGGGAAGAAATAGAGCCTACAAACTACTTAAGTCGCATTTCAACCAGACTAATTCAGAAAACTATATAAACCTACGTAGGAGGGTTAAGTCCTTAATTAGATCAGCCAAACGTGATGAAGAAGCTAGAGTTGCCTCACTCTGTAAAGTTAACCCTAAAGAATTTTTTGCCCATGTAATAGCAGAAAGCCAATTAAAAATTCTGTAGGCCCCTTAAAAGATAGAAATGGCGTACTGAAATTCGGTGATAAAGATATAGCTAATACGTTAAACGAGTTCTTCGTTACAGTCTTCACGGAGGAAGACACAATAGAAGTGCCAAGTCCTCGGATTACATATGATGGTGACCATCCGTAGAGACCATAAGTTTTACGAGAAATGAGGTACAGCAATTAATTGATAAGATGAACAAATACAAATCACCTGGCCCCGACTTATTTTTCCAAGGGTATTAAAAGAGGTTAGCCACAATGTTGTTCACGACTTAGTAACCATATTCAAACAATCAATCGAGTTAGGGAAAGTTCCAACCGACTGGAAGTTAGCAAATGTAACACCTATCTTTAAAAATGGTGATAGGGAAAATCCTTGTAATTATCGCCCGATCAGTTTAACATCAGTTGTCGGCAAACTGTTGGAATCCATCATTACAAAACGTATTGTGTATCACCTTGAATCTAACAATCTAATTTTTTATTCTCAACATGGATTTAGGCGACATAGATCCTGTCTGACAAACCTGTTAGAGTTTTTCCATAATATGCATACACTGTACGATGCAAGTAGGGCAATAGATATAGTGTATCTCGACTTTCAAAAAGCCTTTGACAAAGTCCCTCACGCTAGATTGATAGCTAAAGTCAAAGGACTAGGAATCACCGGGCTCGTTTCCAACTGGATTGAGGATTGGTTAAAAGAGAGAAAGCAGAGAGTGGTAATAAATGGAGTGGCTTCGGAGTGGGCGCCCGTCACTCACCAGTGGTGTCGTCCCACAGGGTTCCGTTCTGGGTCTTTACTTTTTATCATCTATATTAACGATATAGACGTCGGGCTTCTAAGTGCAATCTCAAAATTTGCAGACGATACGAAATTAGGAAGTAGTGTAGGTACTGAGGAGGGCGTAAGAACGCTTCAGAATGATCTTGACAGGTTGGGCGAATGGTCTGCTACTTGGCAGATGCCATTCAACTTGGACAAATGTAAGGTAATGCACATAGGTTATAAAAACCCAAAGACCGATTACTCTCTCTTGGGAAGGAACTTGACTGAGACCGATCTAGAGAAAGACTTGGGAGTCTATATCAGCAACGATCTGAAACCGTCGAAGCACTCTGCAGAAGTCGAAAAGAGGGCCTTAAAATTATTAGGTTATATTAAAAGACAGTTCCAGTTTCGGAACAAGGAGACTGTAATGTCTCTTTATAATTCTCTAGTCAGACCTCAACTGGAATACTGTGCGCAGTTTTGGTCTCCATCCCTCAGGAAGGATATAGAAAAGGTTAGAAAGAGTACAAGCAAGGGCTACAAAATTGATCCCTTCAATGAGAATGCAACGCTACCAACGGAGATTGGAGCGCCTAAATCTGTTTAGCTTAGAGACGAGGATGTTGCGGGGTCAGCTTATTCAAGTCTTCAAGATGCTCAAAGGAATAGACAGGGTAGATTACAGAAACTTATTCTCACTTAATGCCAATCCGACAAGAAATAATGGGTTTAAACTGGAACTAAAGATATTTAGGACCTCTGTCTGCGGAAATTTCTTTTCCTATAAAATAGTTAATATCTGGAACAACTTCCTCAGAGGTTGTTTCCAGTCAAAGTGTAAATGTGTTTAAAAATAGGCTAGACAAAGTACTGAATACTCTCATAGTTTAAGATTAAAACATAAGAAAACTCTGCAGGAGTTCGCTTGCACGGTATCTCTGTGAGCAAGCTAAATAAGAGCTATTTATATATTCTCCACTTTCCTGTAAAATTTCCTTGGCTACTTTTCCAGGTGTCAAGGTATTTCTTCAACCTTTTTCCGTATCTGCCTCTGGCAGGGAGGGGCGGAGGGTGGGGAGAGAGCCTTACTTTCTATCCAGTTTCTACTACTGCTAGGATAGTTGAAAGAAAAATAAACTTTTAATAACAGGAACCTCCCAGAGTGGACCAAAAGGTCTTTGAGGCTTCCTCTTATCCTTGTAACTCCTTGTAACTCTCTCTCTCCCTCTCGCCCTCTCCCTCTCCCTCTCTTCCTCTCCCTCTCCCTCTCTTCCGTTCCTTCTCTCTCTCGTTCTCTCTCTCTCCCTCTCTCCCTCTCGCTCTCGCTCTCTCCCTCTCGCTCTCTCTTTCCCTCTCGCCCTCTCCCTCTCTCTCTCTCGCTCTCCCTCTCGCTATCTCTCCCTCTCTCCCTCTCTCTCTCTCCCTCTCTTCCTCTCTCTCTCTCTCCACCCTCAGTAAAGATATTGAGAGGCTGGAGCGAGTGTAGGCGAGGGCCACAAAGTTAATCCCTTCCGTTAGACATATGGGCTACAATCGACGCTTACGCGCCCTGAACTTGTTTTCGCTGGAAACTCGCTGATGACACCAAGCTTGGGGCCAATGTTGGGACGCCGGCGGCGATCGAGCAACTGCGTGCGGACCTAGGTAGGATAGAAGAGTGGTCCGAAAAATGGCAAATGCCGTTTAACTTGGGTAAATGCAAGGTGACGCACATTGGCTACGCCAATCCCAAGTCGGACTACTCGATGTTGGGGAGTAATATCGAGGCGACTGATTTGGAAAAGGACTTGGGTGTGCTAATTAGCAGCGACCTTAAGTTTACCAAACAGTGCGGAGAGGTGGAAAAGAAAGCCCAGAAGCTGTTGAGTTATATTGTGCTCTCTCTGTAGAATTCCCTGGTTCGGCCGCACCTGGAGTATGCTGTGCAGTTCTGGTCGCCCACCCTCAGGAAAGATATTGAGAGACTGGAACGAGTGCAGGCGAGGGCCACAAAGTTAATCCCTTCCGTTAGGCATATGGGCTACAATCGACGATGTCGATTTTAGAAATATGTTTAGTTTAAATGATAACCCAACTCGCAACAATGGTTGGAAGTTGGATTTGAAACGGTTTAGGACTAGTGTGTGTGTGGGGGAATTACTTTACGTATAAGATCTGTGACACGTGGAACAGGTTACCTTCAGAAGTTGTGAACAGTTCCTCTGTGGATGACTTCAAGAAAAGGTTAGACCAAATCTTGCACACTATTTGAGGGTGTAGAAAATTTTCCATGCCACCCGTTGCCATTGGTACCTCTCGCTCTCTCTCTCTCTCTCTCTCCCTCTCGCTCTCTCTCTCCCTCTCGCTCTCTCTCTCCCTCTCGCCCTCACCCTATTTCTCTCTCTCCCTCTCGCCCTCACCCTATTTCTCTCTCTCTCTCTCTCCCTCTCTGTCCTTTTAGCTTACGTTAAGGATGTTCTCTGACTGCAAAAAAAGAAAAAAACTTTTCTTTTAGTATTAAGGGTTTTTCTCTTCTTTTACTGTTAGGACCCTACTGCTACCTCATGCGTGGGAAGAGAGGCTTTGGAACCTCTATAAATAACACCATTTAACGCTCGTAGGTTGTGAGAGACTGGGATGGAGGGGTCCCAGGCGTAGGGGCGCGATGAATGGAGTGTGGCTAGTGCCCCGTTAAGCACATTCCTAACGCTTAATGGCCTGACCAGCCCCCTGCGACTGTTCTTTGGTGACCAATTAATGGTGCTTGGCTGTACTGCTCTGAGGTGAGAGAGCTTCACTGCCCAGCTGGCTGCCAGGCCAGCGTAAAGTCTCGGGCGTAGCCTCTGGGTCTGGTGGGATATCCCTTGAACACTGGACTTTAAGAGTCTGGCCGCTTGTGAGTGACTACGGGGCTCCAATAAACCTCAATAAACCTTAGCCCCCCTGCCCATGGCCTAAACCATTAGAGGTACAGTAAAACTAAACATACCTTACAAAAGAGAATTTAATCCTGCATTTAATGAGAAACAATTAAAACTTGGTGTTCCCGCCATTGGCTTCCAAAACAGCCTGAATTCGATTTGGGTAACTTGCCAAAAGTGACGTGAATAGATCTTGATCGTTACGCAGAATTGCTAAAACAGTTTCAATGTGTTGCGTCATTGTATCCTTCGAAAATCGATGTGCTGCAGGTTCTTGAAACAAGAGACATTTAACCTTGTCCTTTATAACTGATCCAATGTGTTCACAGACGTTCAGGTCAGGAGAATTTCCTGGCCATTCTTCATTTCCAAAGAAATCGATCTCATGGTTCCGCAACAACTGTTGAGTGGCTAATGCCTTAAAGCAGGGGGCCTTATCATGCAGAAGTGTGACCTGATCGACATCCATAACATTGTTTGGGTTTCTTAGAAAAGGAATGACATGCTGGGATAGAATAATATCCCGAAAATGCTGTCCATCCCAACCCTGACCATTTGGCTTCAGCACCCACTTGAGCTTCTTTGCAGTGAACAAAACAAACACACCAACACAGTCTGGACTTTTTAATAATTCGCGATAATGTTCATTGTCATCGATTTCATCTGGTGTTGTGGCCCACACTCGATCATTTTGGTAGTTAGGCCAACGTGTTACGTAAACAAAAATTCATCGGAGACAGCTAAATGCATGAAATCATCCACATCCCAATCTTCAAGATAATATGCAAACCACATTCTGTCATCGATGTTAAGTTGAGTTTTTCTTGGCTTTGGAAGTTCATGCCAAGGCTTTAAACCTTGCCTATAACGGTACAGTCGAATGATTTCACCACTAACGATCTTTCCTCTCAACACTTCGATCTCTCTAGAAAGTTTAGCACAGCTGTTTTTCCGCTTACGCGTACCGCTTTCAATGATGTCCTTTGTTTCCTGAGAGAGTGGCAAATTTGGGCGCACAGATTTGGTTGTATCCATTTCACATTCATCCAAAGTTTTATTCCAATTTCTTTTGACGAAGTCCTCACTTCTTCGCAACTTTTTGGCAACCCATGAACGTGTTATAAAGGTGGCTCCAGCATCACGAGCTTCCCGAAATGTTATTGCTCGTATGCGATCTACCACACGTTGCCTCTCCGAATCACCAATTAATTGAGAAGTCATTATATTATCACTTTATCAGCTACAGTAATTTTAATACTTGCAATAAATAAAGAATTTTATATATTTTTATAATCACTAAAAACTATTTCGATATAAGTAAACATGTAAGCTGCATCTCGCTGTGGCTCCTGGCGGGAAATTCGTGACGCCTGCGTCGCGAGTGTTTGTCAGTTGGTAGCTGTGACACGTTTGGGACTGTCCGGCCCTGGGGAGACCTTTGGTAGGTGCGGCAGCAGCGAGAGATGTAGTCTTCTGGAAGGGATGAACGTCACTTGCAAATAGGTGGATGCGTCTACGCGCGGGAAGAATTCACCCCCCCTCCTTTTTTATACACTGGTCAGAACGTTTTTGATAGTTTTCATTGCTAGAACGCTTTATCTTATTCAGAGTATTCAGAGTTCGAAAAAAAAAAGAAACAAGTTACAATGACTGGACCGCAGAAACTGAAGGCTGAATGTGCGAGGTGTGAAGTAAACTAGTGGGTGACGAACTTCAAAGAAGCCTGCTTCGCGAAGATCAACCACTCCAGCATGTGCCGCTTTTTCGAACTCATGCGGTTTTACGAGAAGCTAGAGGAGAGGGTCCGGCGGCTCGATTCGTCCAGACCGGCTGTTGGAGGTGCGGCGGTCACTGATGCGGCTGCGCTCTCCACCCCGAAGCTCATTGATAGGATAGCTGCCATGGAAAGGCGGTCCAGCGATGGACTGGACAGGGCTCGGGACCGCGTAGAAAATGCTCAATAGAGACCTGAGTGGGGGGCATATCAAAGAGGGACAGTTCCAATTTACAGCATTGTGAACAACATGGATGGATGAAACGCGCCATGACGAGTTAGAAATAATGCCACCTCTCTTGACAACTAGTAATCAGCCTATGATTCGTGAGAGTAGTGTCCTCAGCTTACATCAGTTAAAAAAATGATCAGCCATAGGTTTCATACACTTAGAGCACTTCTTTTTTTATTTCCTTTTACGTTTAGCGCCACGTGATGGTCACCCCTTCATCTTGGCAGATCTCTTCTTTCCGCCACCACATATTTTCCTCTTTGCATCTTTGATGATCTCGTCGCATGTACGTTTTAAATGTTTTTTTAGAGCTTCTTTAGGTTTAGTTCCACCCATTATGTCTTCTGCCATGTTAAAACCTGTTTGTACCGCCTTCCTTCCTAGGTATCTAGCACCCCTCTTCAACAGTGGGACAGTGGTGCATAGTATGGATGAAAAAATGGATCCAAGCCCACTCCCACGCTGGTATCTCACTCCTCAATAGACTGTGAATGGCCTTCGGGTCATTATAACCGACGAAAGTGTAGTTTCACTGTTAAGCTCCCATCACCGAATGGGAAATTTTTTCCCTCAATCGTTCTTATATATATCGAGATGTTGGTTAATAGATTAGTCGCAACATTTACATAATGGGGCTTATCATATGTAATGCTCAAACTTTTCCCTCTATGGTTGGGGATGTGTGCAATGCGCAGCAGGCGCGCCTGGGTGTCCCCAACAAATTGGTGCTACGATATTGTCTAAATATAGCACATGTCTGGGGGTGGACAGCTTTCACCCAATTTCTCCATCTTCAATTGATACATTAAGCTGGACCATCATGATGTGCCTCGTGAAAGGTATCTCTTTGGAGAGCTGCGCTATATCGGCCCTCAGCCACAATTGTGAACAGCTCTTTATCTTTAATATTTCTACTTAGCGTTGATTTTAACTTCAATGTGCATGCAGGCGTGTCTATGTTTACGACTTCAAAAAGTAAATCGCCCGATTCCTAGGGAAACATTTGTGTTATAGTACTGCACCTCAACGAACAGGACTGATCGCATAGTATTGTCTAAAGTTATGTCTAATTTTTCGCACCCATCGATTCTCCTAAAGATCAGAAATATGATTTGCTCATTTTCAAGAGTTAAAAATTTGGAGACTAACTGGAGTTCACATAAACCCACCTCATACGAATCACGCTTAAATTCAATGGGTCCGTGGAGTTCTGTCACAAAGTTGGCCAGGGTGTTGTTGGGATGTACAGACTGAGAAGAGGAGGACGGGAGTGTAAAAGCCTCCAGCGATCTCTTCCCCATTCAAACCTTCAACGTAATATATCATTATCTCGCCTTTAGATCTCATAGCACGAACTTTAAAAATCTCGCATGTCCATCCTTGCTCAAATCCCTTCGCGAATTTATTTCCCGAACGTGATAGCTTTCATAATCATTGATTTTGAAACGTGCAGAGTGTGGTGGCGGTGGTCCATCTCTTCTCACCTCTGGCAGCGTACCTCTTTCTAAAACTTCGTTAGGTGTTGTGCCGATCGTACGGTGGTGTGAACGGTTGTATGATGATGCCAATGACCCGAGAACGTTTATATATCTGTATGTGTTTTTATGTGTAAAATAGCGATGCTTGCGTTTCTTTATGGTACGTACGTTGAACTCTTTCAGCTAAAGAGGCCTTATGTATAGAACTGCTAGTGTAGTAACTGATATTAAACTCTGTCAGCATGTTCTGAAAAGCGCGACCTATAAATTCTGTCCCCATATCCGTACAAAAATAGCCAGGAACCCTTTCTTCTTTTAACATCAACGTTTTAGTCGCTTCAGCAACTGTTTCAAGCGATTTATTTTTCAGTGGAATTACCACAGATATCTAGAGAATACATCTATTATGAATAGGATGTAGCGGTATCAGCCATTATACACTGAATATCTTTGCATGTCTGTTAAATTTGCTTGCCAAATAGAGTCAATCGAAGCCGCTGTTGTCTTGGCCGTTTTAAAACTTTTTCTCAAAAACCGCTCAACATCTTTTTTCCCTACTCCGTAAACACCTCTGTACATTCTATTAACGCCACCATAGGAGGCGGGGTTAGAAATGTCATAATAGCGTTTACTCAATATATTAGCCATTTGTGTATTTTACAGACATGTGGATAAGGTTGGCCGTTAGTTCTCTTCTTTTTCTTCTTCAGAGACGCTGCTGCTGGGGGCGATGGCGTACTCAGTTGTGACACATGCGAGACTTGATCCAGGTCTTTTAACCTATTCAGATTACCTATCATGTTTTGGGGACATTTATCTGTTGTAGTCTTGCTATAATATGTTTCCATCCTGTTGGTGAGGGCCTTTTCACTTTCTCACCAGATCATGAACAACATCAACGATATTGGATCTTTGTACCCTTGTTCCTTTAACAGTGACCTCGCCTGTATCGGTCTACTGTATGATAGGGGTCCTCATTCAATAGATTATAAAGACTTAAGCCTTTATTCCTCACTGTATGTGGGTGTTTTTTAACACATGTTCGATGTGTTGTGTCCCGTTGTTCTTTGGTTGGTCATCTCTGACATTGGGCCCAGGTCCTGTGTCGCCATGCTCAGCGCTACTCGCGCTGTGCCTAATAACCACGGGGAGCTCTGTCGGATTCTTATAATCTTTGTACTCATGAACAAATTTCTGCAAAGCCTCTTGGTAAAAGATTCTTTTCTCATCAGGTGACTCTTTACTCTTTAATAGTGCTAGCAACTAGCTTTCCATTCTCTTAAGCCTACTTTTACGGGGTTCTACAGCCGTGTCTGGAATCTTTGAACTTTGCAATGAAGCATACACCTCGTGCAGAATCACTACCACCTTCTTCATTATATTAATCTAGTCAGTAAAGGACCCAAAACTGAAAATAAGATGGGTAGGAATGATCCTCCTCTTTGTTCAATAATTCACTTTTTCTTACCCACAGTTTGACTTTTATGAGCGAGCACTCGTATTATGTTCTTGTAACGACGTAAGCGAGCCTTCTGAGTGGGCTTCATTGGCACATTACATTTTATAACATTAAGACAGATTATAAAGACTTAAGCCTTTATTGCTCACTGTATGTGGGAGACTGTTTTTTAACACATGTTCGATGTGTTGTGTCCCGTTGTTCTTTGGTTGGTCATCTCTGACATCGGGCCCAGGTCCTGTGTCGCCATGCTCAGCGCTACTCGCGCTGTGCCTAATAACCACGGGGAGCTCTGTCGGATTCTTATAATCTTTGTACTCATGAACAAATTTCTGCAAAGCCTCTTGGTAAAAGATTCTTTTCTCATCAGGTGACTCTTTACTCTTTAATAGTGCTAGCAACTAGCTTTCCATTCTCTTAAGCCTACTTTTACGGGGTTCTACAGCCGTGTCTGGAATCTTTGAACTTTGCAATGAAGCATACACCTCGTGCAGAATCACTACCACCTTCTTCATTATATTAATCTAGTCAGTAAGGGACCCAAAACTGAAAATAAGATGGGTAGGAATGATCCTCCTCTTTGTACAATAATTCACTTTTTCTTACCCACAGTTTGACTTTTATGAGCGAGCACTCGTATTATGTTCTTGTAACGACGTAAGCGAGCCTTCTGAGTGGGCTTCATTGGCACATTACATTTTATAACATTAAGACAGATTTCACAGATGCATTTTAAAAAGTCGGAGTCCATATTTTTAACAAATATCTGTTGCAGTGCCCGAGGCAGTCGTTGATAGATTTGTATTAATTTACGATATTTCTTCAGCCTATTTGTCATTCTGGAATATACACCGTTTCAGGTTCGTTTGGGAATATAATCGTCCTTAGAAGCACCCTAAACGTGTTTCGCGGGTGAAGGTCACAAAGCAAATATCCATAACGCTGACTTGTGGCTTCTTTATAAACTTCCAAAAAATCCTTACGTTGATTCGGGAACATTTGATTGGCTATTGCCCCAATTTCTGACACATCTCTACGTTGTGCGAATAAGACTAGATATTGTGTATTTAGCGACACATCGCGCATGTATCTATTTTTTAAAAATAGATTCTGGTTAAAGAAGACTACGCTTACGTTAAGATGGTGGGAGAACACTGTAAATGTCTCGGCAAACGTTTTATCCATTTCCAACATGACATCGTCAATTACAATGACTGTATGTTCATTACCCTTTAACGAATTAACGTCATATACACCTTTGTATTTCATCTTGGTACTCGTTCAACACTGACAGATACGTCGAATAGCACCATATTACTTTATGCACAAATTTTGAGAACATCTCCCCCTTATCTTTAATGATTTTAAATATGCCCCATTATTTCCGTTCACTTCCGCGTACTTCCTCCACAGCAGCAGCAGCTTCTCATACTGTGGACGATGGTATAACATTCGAGTGGGTGCGCACCTCTACCCCCACCCCTGCCCTGACATAAAATCGGTACGTGATCAGGGTTGACCCTCGATCCTTGTATACCAACGGTGTTGGACTGCGACGCGTAGTTGAACGTGTTTTGGAGTTTGCCCTTCGGAACTGCGACGAACGTGAAGTCCGGAGAAGGTTGCCCTTCAGGTTCAGTTCAGATGACTTGGACGTAGATGATTTTTGGGTACTAATACTATTCAGACGTTTGGTGGCTGTAGATATACAATATATCTTGGGGCGTATAATTCAGGCCTCTCAAAGTAGTACAGCCTTCAATATGGACAACAACATGGGAGATATTGACAGAGTATTCCTGGTTGCGGGTCATAGTGCCACACCTTATACTCTTAATTTCAATTCTCCGCTTATTTACAGAAAGCATATAAACATCGATCGTGGTTGCTGCTTTATAGCAATAGTCTTAGCTCATAATTATGTTTACTGTGCTAAATACATGGACGCAAAAAATTTGGTTGCCTACGGTTGTGCAGCGTGCTCGTAAACTGGCTTCAGATTGGAAGCTTGAGTTTGAGTGTAATATGGGTCCTGAAGAACTGAGAAGGGCCGAGCAGGAAATGAATGTTCGTATAGTCGTATTTGGAATGGGTGATCGTCGTAGGACTGTGTATGTTTTTAAAAGCAGCGTGAGAGATCGTGCAAGACCTCTACTTATTTTAGGATTGTCAGGAACATCGTATCTCCCTATTCGTAACATAAGGGCTCTCTACGCTAGTTATGATAAAAGTCGAAAACATGGAAGGCATCATGATTTGTATAAGGGTAGTCTCGAGTTTGCTGGTGATAGAGTGAAACATTGTAAGGATTGCTACATGGTATGTGAGCAGTGTAAAAGCCCCATATGTGAAAGTCGTGTCGTTGAAACCGAGAAGAGGGAATGTAATGTGTGTAGACGTACATTTTTTCAATAATAAATGCTTTGAACTCCATAAATCAATTGTCACTTGCAGGAAAATGAGGATTTGTAAGTGCGGTATGTTTCACATGATGGATAATTGGGGGAATTTCAAACATAAATGCAATGAAATTCACTGTTCTATATGTCATGAAAAGTATAACGCGGATGGAGTGAAGCATGTATGTTACATGGAAGATGCTAAGCCTAAAAATAGCCCTTGTATAACCCTGTACTACGATATAGAAACTTACACGAACGCTGAAACCAAAGAGGTTATTCCACATTTACTCGTATGTCAGACTATCTGTGATGAGTGCATGGAGATCTAGTGTGATGAGTGTCACAAATGTGGAAAAACGGACAAACGTTTTTAAAACGACTGCATACGACAGCCCTGTGAAACTCTTTGTATCCTATATTGTCAAATTAGCGGAGAAGTTCAAAAAAATGACGGTGTATATTTTTGCCCATAACGGGGCGAAATTTGACACACAGCTCCTTTGTAAGGAGTTGCTTGAACACGAGTCGTCTGCGATATTTACAGGTGATCCCTTGAAAAGAGGCAACAAACTAATACAGATGTAGATAAGAGGTATGTACAGTTTAAAGACACCCTGCTTTTCACACCTTGTAAATTAGCAAAGTTACCCAAGGTCATGGGCGTAGCCGCTGAAGTTTCAAAAGGATATTTCCCTTACACATTCCTCACTAACGAAACTTTAAATTACGTAGGACTACCTCCACCCAAACATTACTTTAACTACACCAAAATGAGTGATAGTGAGCGTGAAGATTTTGACCTCTACTACAACAGGTTTAATGAAGCTATTCCATAAAATATATCTGATGAATGTGAACGTTATTGCGTGAATGATATGCGTGTGCTTAGGGTATGTTTACAGGCCTTTAGAAGGATGTACATAGCCCGTTTCAAATGCGATCCGCTGCAAGTCGCGACCACGATCGCCTCATTGTTTTACAGTGTTCAAGAATAACTTCATGCCTAAAGACACCTTAGCAGTCATTCACAGAAACATCCCGCAGTTTTGGGCACAAGGCTATTTACTGGCTCATACACCTACAGCAACAGACCGGGGTATACATAAAACATGCCCGCAACACGGGTGAAGTACCCGTTAAGGTCAATGGTAGTATTTTTTGGGTTGATGGCCTAGTGAGGATCCAACCACTGGTGAGAAGACTGTGTATTCCTTTAACGGCTGCTGGTGGTGTGGATGCCCGAGCGCTGAGTGTGCTGTCACAGGGGACCTCCATGGAAAATCCCCCGCCGACAGCCTCGCACGGACCGTAACCGCGATCAACTAATAGGCTTCCAGTTCACTCACAAGATCGTGTGGGAGCATGAGTATAATACACGGATGGAAACAGATGACCAGTACCGTGAAGAAATAAGAGCCATCAAACGTTCAATGGTGCTGGACCCTCTCAAATGCGGTGACAGCTTCTTTGGAGGGCGTATAAACCCATTCAAGCTATACTTTCCGCCTAGGAGGGTGTGAAACTCCATTACTACGACTTCTGCTCTTTATATCCCTACATGATGAAGAACAATCTGTACCCGTAGGTGCGCCTGAAAAAATGGTGCGTCCCACCATACCAACCATCGAGGAGTTTTCAGCTAACTTGAGTGAGCGCTACTTTGGACTCTCTTTCGTAGACGTGCTCCCCCTCGCGATTTAAGGATGCCGATCTTACCCGTCGTTATAGATCACAAGCTCATGTTTTCCCTGTGCGTGAAGTGTGCAGAGTAGAACAGCGGTGATTTTAACCATACAACCAACCAGCGTAAGATCAGAGGTGTATATACAAGCCCTGAGCTGGACCTAGCCGTTCGCCATGGGTATAGAATATTGAAGATAGAATGAGGTGTGGAGGTTTCAGAAGCTACCCAACCTTTTCACGCCATATATAAACGCTTTTTTGAAGGATAAGGTAGAAGCATTGGGATATCCGCGAGGGGTTGATACCGAAGATGAAAAAACGGCTTATATTCAGCGTTACCGTGCCCATGAAGGTATACAGCTTGACCGATCCCAAATTGTTAAGAATCCTGGCAAGCGCTTTAGTGCAAAGTTGTGTCTAAACAGTCTTTGGGGAAATTTGCACAGAATACCGGCAAAGGGAACGTTCATTTGGCACAAAGTTATAGTGAAGTCTGGGATTATGCCAACGCTCCCGATAAAGAGGTTATGGAGATCGTGAATGTAGGTAATACTTACATAATAAAGTACAACATCACCGAACTGGCCACAGATACCTCACGGGTTACAAACATACCTGTAGCCAGCTTCACAACGGCCTACCCGCATCAAACTTTGGGGTCTACTGCACTCTCTTGGACGGAGGGTGCTGTACGCTGACACAGATAGCGTGATATTCACAGCGAGGGAGGGTGAATACATGCCTGCTATTGGGAATTCCTCGGAGAGCTAACTGATGAGATCAAGGATGAGTATGGTGATGGTGCATACGCAGACTCGTTTGTGTCAACAGGGCCAAAAACCTATGGGGTACGGGTGAGGGTAGGGGATGATATGAAGTATATCGTGAAGGCGAAGGGTATCACGCTTAACCATGCGAACCGTCGAGTCGTTAACTTTGTCTCGTTGAAGGATCTAGTGTGCTTGGAAGATGAGGGTGACCAGCACCCAACTGACTGGGGACGCACAATTTTCGGGCGCAGAAACTGGGGTGTGTGAAGGAACTTAGGGGCACGAAGGTATGCAGTAGCACCTATAGGAAGCGTTACCAGGTGCCTGGTACCTATGATACCGTACCCTTTTATTACCTTAATCCTTGATTGTATTTATATATATAGTGCATTGTTAATGATATGTTTATTCATTACGTATATTTGCTTCAATTAAGGTTTCATTTTCTCCTTTGCGTGCGTGCGTGTGTGTGTGTGTGTACAGTAAAAAGCTAAGCTCCGCCCACTGTAAGATCGGTCACGTGACTCCTGCCACTACCTGAGCATATCTCTATCCCTGCGTGCTCAGTTGACCTCTGCATACCCTTGAGCTCAGACGTGTATTCTCCCGCGTAGACGAAAAATAGTAATGGCTACCTTTAATATTGCGTGTTCAACGTTTATGAAGTGGTATTCGGCAAAGTGCCAAGATGTGGTGGATACTGAAAAACTCCCTATTCCCCCCTCCTTTGATACTTTTAAGGCTACATTGACCGTGCGAAGGACCAAGATGTTCAAATACTCTACGGGTATTCTGGCGAGGGCATTGTAGGATTTCGTAGTACAAACGATGTATTGAAGTATGTTGTAGACCTAACCTTTAAAAGCTCACATATACCGCGAAGTAGAAGAAGCAACACGTTCAGAAGATAAGCAACGGTTATGGATAGTGAGTCTTGTTGATGAGTGGTGTGACAAGCGATATTATGTCATGTTACATCATACCGACTACTCGTACCCTACGGTTGAGAATGTAAATCTTGTCATCATGGAGAATCTTAAGTATTTTTACCACTATATTAATATATATCATGACGAGGTTTGTAGTGAGGTTGTGGCTAATGGGGCGTGTGAGTTTTTAACAGACTTTAGAGACGAGTATCGCTTGTTAAACAAAAAGGATAAATATGGGCATATGTTTCTCTCAAATAGTGCACCGGATTGTGAAGATGTTTAGTTTGTGGAAATGAACGTCTGGTGAGTGATAAAACATTAAACCGGTATTGCTTCATGTAGGGAAAATTCTGTTTGTCCGTATAATGGGGCACAAGTATTCGAACAAGCCTGTACACGCTTCAGCAGTTTATGGTGTGACTCGCTCCCCCATCGACGCCCACCCGTGTACCTCACCCCTCCGAAACACACGAGTTCGAACAAACCCGTACACGTTTCATCAGCGTGACTCACTCCGCCCGTCGAGCCGATCCGCCCACCTGTGGCTCATAGTCATCTCAGAGCTTGAACCGACTGGACGTGCGAATACGATGGAACTTCCTTTGAGAAGCATTCTCAACGCCTCGTACGATGTCTCCGTGACGAAGTCATTGCGCGTGTTCAGGCGTGAAACCGGCCATTAACTATGTACTTGAAACGATTTGCAGGCAAGCAAACTCTGGTAAACGTAATGTTATTTATTTAAGTGTTGAGGAGATGAATAGAGTCTTCGTGATAGTTGAGAAGTGGGGAGAGGACCGTTATAAAATACCTGCAGGTGTAGGTACAAGAAGAGAAGAGATTAGTGAATGCACCCTCATATGCCGTTGTTTGCACGGTGTGTATAAATAATGATCAGCCTTGCATTGATATACAACTGATGTGGAAGAATACATCTGATAATAACGTTCTCGTCCCTACGCGAAACCGTTTCATCCTCAACAGAATGTTTGAAATCGTCGGATTCCGCAAGCTGAAGCCTATACTAGACGCGCGTGTTACGGATATGATTTATTTTGACACGGTTCTTGAATACGCATACACCGCTCTGCTCGACGGATTTATCGAATGTAGGAATGAACAAGGCGAGAATGGTCTAGAGCTGGAAGCTTATTTAAAAGGTTTAGACTCTTTCAAACATCCCGAACGTTAGTACCAAGCACTTGAGCGGTACAGGGCAGAGCTTGGCTACACTGTTCACCCTGAAGAGCTGTATCTCTATAAAATGAGTAGCTGTCGTTACGACTTAGAAGATTATTTCAATTGCTGCTATGCAGAGCAAAGAAGAGTTCACGATTGAAAAGCTCGGGACGTTAAGAAAAAAACCTTCGATTGGAAAGCGTGTTTATAAACTTGTATTTAATAATGACGTGGTGGCTAACGATGACCTCTTTGTGCGTGCTTTTGATTTATTCTAGCCGTGTTTAAAGATAACTTGCCGACCGAATGTAAAGTTGGCACAAAAATAGTATTGAACGATATGAAGGCCATTTATACCGAGTATAGGCGCCTGCACACCTTGAACGGCGAAATAATCTGGGCCGTATTTACCGTGTAGTGCAAAGCAATAATGATGTGACTGTAGACTCAATCACGTGTGAGTTTAGTGTTTTCCGCCGTAGAACATAGAGTATTTTGATGTATATTTACTTTCAATATATTTAATTTTTTAACATAATTGTGTATATATATTTTTTTCCTGTACGAATATGTTGCTGATTATACTCATTCGTTTCGTATATTATTATTTTCAATATATTTAATTATTTAATATAACTGTATATATATATATATATATATATATATATATATATATATATATATATATATATATATTTCCTGTACTAATATATTGGTGGTTATACTACATCGTTTGTATATTTTTGATTAATTATATATATATATTCCTCGTTCGTATTTCTTATGCTATTATTATTTTTTATTTTTTGATCATATATATTCCATCGTTTGATTGTATACTTATTTTCTATTTTGATTATATATATATATATATATATATATATATATATATATATATATATAATATTTTTTTTTTTTTTCCTCGTTCGTATTTCTTATGCTATATTTTTATTAGTTTATTTTTTGATCGTATATATTCCATCGTTTGATTGTATATTTATTTTCTATATATGTCGTGAAATTTATTCCAATAATTCATCTAAATAAACAGAATGATGTAATGGTGTCTTATTTAACTATTTTGCTTGTAAACGACATTATTATTTAATTATATCAAATGTCTGCCTTCTAAAACGGCTGACGGATTTCTAAGCCAACTGTCAAAAATATCTGAATAGCTGAATCTGGCAGTTGGAAAGGTAATATATATATATATATATACACATCTGCCTTCTAGGTATTCTACGTCAACTGGCTGGTTAAGCCAACTGGCGGATTAAGCCAACTGGAGGAATATGCCAGAATATATGCTTTAATTAAATAAATAGCCCAATCTGGAATATATCCTTTAATTAAATAAATAGTGCAATCTGGCAACTCAACCCTAATAATGTACACCTGAACAAGCCATTTGCGCCTTCTAAGTCAACTGGCTGGTTAAGCCAACTGGGGGAATAAGCCTGAATATATGCTTTAATTAAATAAATAGCGCAATCTGGCAACTCAGCCAGTTAACCCAACTGGCTGATTAGGAACTTATAAGAGAGCGGCTGCTCGGCTGAAGTCTTAATATGCGCTTGACTCCTGCCAAGCGAACACCCCTCTCTTCCTCTCTTTTCTCTCTCTCTTACGTTAGGTATACCCCTTTGGGGGGTGAGGCCGTCCCAACTTATCCCCAAAGAGGTCTCCCCCAGCGGGAGTTCATTGCAATATATTGGATAACTGAGGTTGCATAACCCATTGTTGATCTTGCAACAATCCCCCTCCCGCTTTGTTGCATAACCTCTTGCAACATTCACCCTTGCTGCATACCATTATGCAACATTTCATTTGCAACATTGATCAACATTTACAATTGCATTGCACTCTCTCCTTTTGCGCCCATGCTACTCACGCGACAGAAAAATGAAACGGCTAATTTTTTTTACATTTTATGCAAATATACAGTGTGATACATTTACCATTTGCTTCATGAAAGTAAGTGTTCGAAATTCTTTCCTACTTCTTGAATGCATGTCTCAGCACGTATATATATACCATATGTCCCACAAAAAAGTACACCCAACTTTAGATTGTACTAACTCCTCCAAAAATTGTGATATTTTGGATCTGTTTGTTTGATTTAATATAGCAAATTATTCTTTGTTAACGTTCAAAATTTATTCATGCTTAAACGATTTAGTGTTTAAGCACCTGCTTTTAACTGAAGGGTACAGCAAAATGGGTTGCGTCGAATGATCATTTCTCCCAGCCAGATAGCTCCTCTTGCTTTAACCAATGTGCTACTTTTTACGTCGAAGGATATTGCAAATATTTTTTTTAAAAATTCGAACTTTTGTATCTAAGATACGAGTCATACATATAAATGAAGAATCTGAATTACTAAATTTATAAATAACTTTGAAACCCTTATCAAGCAGTTTACACGAAGGCAGCGCGTTCTCATGGTCACAACTTATCTGCAAACTAAAAGCTTAAAACAAGTTCAGAATACCTTCGAACTGCAATTTCCCGATAGAGCTTCTCCAACTAAACATACAATTTTGAAGAATGTTCGGAAATACAAAGAAGGAACGGTCCTCAATTTGAACAAAGGACGTTCAGGCCATCCGAAGACGGCAAGAACAGACGAGAACATTCAGCATTCAGCCCTGACTTGACCCCGTGTGATTACTTTTTATGGGGTAATTTGAAAAATAGAGTATTTGCATCACAACCTATCAATTTAGATGATTTGAGGACTCGCATCACAGCTGAAATCAACTTGTTAAAAGACAATCCAGATCTTATCAAAAGAGTGATGGGGAAGATGAGAGCTCGACTCCAGATTTGTATCGATAGGAATGGCGGTCATCTTGAAAGAAAACGAAACTAAGCATAACTTTTGCAATAAGGAATAAAGAAAAATCTGCTTTGTATCTTATTAAAATTATGTTAAAGTACGTATCTATTATTATGTATTTGTCTTTTCATTACATCGATAGCACACACATTATTTTTTCATTGACCAATTTTGCGCAATCCATTTTGTTGTACCCTTCAGTTAAAAGCAGATGCTTAAACACTAAATCGTTTAAACCTGAATAAATTTTGAACGTTAACAAAGAATAATTTGCTATATTAAATCAAACAAACAGATCCAAAATATCTCAATTTTTGGAGGAGTTAGTACAATCTAAAGTTGGTTGTACTTTTTTGTGGGACATATGGTATATACGTATATCGGGTGGGCAAAAAAAAGGGAGACCTCGAACTTTGGCTGTAAAATCCAAAGTTATGGTCAGATTTCAATTTTTTTTTCACTCCACACAACTAAGTAAATTTCCTATACGGTGAGCGGATTTCAAAGAAAACTAATGAAAATTAAAGATTTATTGAATATTTCTTTATGCCACTGGAAATTCTCCATTTACACTACTACTGCATTGTCGGGTCGGCAAAAAAAAAGGGAGACCTAAATCCTTCATATCTCGGCAAATACGGTACATAGAACCATGAAATTTTAGTATGTTAGTACTAGGTAATTTTATGATTTGTATGCCATCTTTTAGCATTTTAGCTGAGAAATTGGATTTATGACGAATATGCCAGAAAAATCTTGCTAATTGATAATTAAAGCGATTTTAATTAACGTAATCCAACTGCAGGAGGTTTGGACAAGCTTCTCAAGAAAATCGATAAAACAGGAGATATCAAAAGAATACCAGGTAGGGGTATTAAATTTGGCCACCAAACAGGCCTGATTTAAATCCTGTCAATTACGGCCTTTGGAAAAATTTGTCACAGAGAATTTATCGGGTCAAAGTAAGAAATGTCGCTCATTTACAACAGCTTCTTCTGGAAAAATGGGATGAGCTACCACAAGAACAAATCAATAAAGCCATACATGAGTTGTCCGAGACTGAAAAAGTTGTAGAAGTTCGTGGTAAACATATCGAGCAGTTTTCTAACATCAAAGTAGCACCATATGTGAGTACTTTGTAACTTTTTATCTGCACATACAATGCAGTACAATTTTCATTAGTTTTCTTTGAAATCTTCTCACCGTATAGGAAATTTACTTAGTTGTTGGGTGTGAAAAAAAATACTGAAATCTGACTATAACTTTGGATTTTACAGCCAAAGTTCGAGGTCTCCCTTTTTTTTTTGCCCACCCGATATATATATATATATATATATATATATATATACTGTACAATAATTATTTTACATATATATATATATATATATATATATATATATATACTGTATAGTAATTATTTTATATATATACACATACAGTAAGTACTCTTTATACATGAACTCGATTTACGCTGATTTGCATATACACGATCGACGTTATTTGATATACGTGACCGTGATCCGCGTTTACGCGATTTAACTTCACCATCAACTACAGCTTCACCTAGGAGGAGCCCCAAGAAGGATGAGGTTCCACTTTAAGCAGTCTTTGGAGCATCTCTGGTAAGTACAGTATATACAAAATTACATAATGTATTTCATATTCTATTATTAATGTACGTGTACAATAAGCATTATATTCTATATACTTCTTGTATACAGCCATATGGAATACTCTAGCAGAGAAGATTTGTGAAGGCCAAACAGAAAAGTTTACAGGAATGCAATTAAAGAAAAAATACTCAAATGGTGGGACAAAATAACATTAGCAGAAATCAGAAAATGTATCATGTCGTGGAAGAAAAGGTTAAGATTAGTTTGTAAGTAGGACGGCGGCCATATTGATCATATTTGTTGATAAGATGTGAATAATAAAAAATTTTCAGTTTATGATATTCGTTTTTTTCACCATACTCATTGTTCCCGTAGCTGTGGAAAAAGTACTTTATGTAGAGGTCTAAAATTTTTATGATGGCTTATCAATTGATTGGAGTAACAGTTATATAAATTTTGGAAGTGTAAACTGCATATTTTTGAAGTTATTGATGTTCAACTCTCAAAGCGTCTTTTTTGGGCCACCTGATATATATATATATATATATATATATATCGGGTGGCTCAGAAAAAACGCTTCGAGATTTGAACATCAATAACTTTAAAAATATGCAGTTCGCACTTACAAAATTGACAAAACTTTTACCTCAATCTATTGACAAGCCATCATAAAAATTTCAGACCTCTACATAAAATATTTTTTCCACAGCTGAAGGAACAATGAGGTATGGTATAAAAAAAACGAATATCATAAATCCTAAATGTGTGTAGCGGTACCTGGCAACTATTCTAAGACTTGTAGTAGTTTCCTTAGCCTATGGATAATCTGTTAGTCTCTGAAAAACGTCAGATGACATAGGCTACGCCATCTTAAACACTGTTTTTTAAACTTACCCGTCAAATTATGGTTTAACTAACGGTGAAAAAGCGGTGATTGAAAAGTGTTTCTTGGAAAAAAGATGGATTGGGGCAAGAATTTTGAGGGAATTTCCAGGAATAACTTGTAATATTACGTCTTTGAATAGAATAATTAAAAAACTTAAAGCAACCGGTTCGACGGCACGGAAGGGTGGAAGTGGTCGACCTAAAACAGTTTACACTCAAGACAATATAGCAATGATCGAAATGATGAGCCTATCTCCAGAGGTTCGACCTGGGTCACACTGCTCTCAGAGGAAAATTGCAAGAAATTTAGGTATCAGTCGAAGTTCCATACAAAGAATGCAGACAACGGTAGGACTTAAAGCATTTAAAAAAGATCCGTGTTTCAAGACGAAACACCAACGTAAGAGCTAAAAGAAAAATTCGTTGTAGAAAATTGTTTGATAGATTTTCGTCCAATGATGTTGAAAAAATAGTTTTTACAGATGGAAAAGATTTCACCATCGAGAGTGCTCGAAACTCCCGGAACGATGTTGTTTATGGTCGGCGTAAGAAAGACATTCCTCCATCGAGACTTTACTACCAGACAAGTCGTTTTTCCAAAAAAATCATGGTATTAGCAGGTGTATCGTGGAATGGAAAGACGGAAATTCATTTCAGAAAATAAAAAAATTAATTCAGAAACCTCTGTAAATCTCTTAGAGGAGAATCTTGTGGCTGATTGTCAGCGTCTGTATTATGGAAACGATTTCATACTCCAACAAGATGGTGCTACAGCTCATACCAGCAAGTTCACACAGGATTATCTACAACAGAATGTAGTCAACTTCATTGGAAAAAACGACTGACCCCCCGCAATCGCCTGATTGCAATCCCATGGATTATTGCATATGGAATACTCTAGCAGAGAAGATTTGTGAAGGCCAAACAGAAAAGTTTACAGGAATGCAATTAAAGAAAAAATACTCAAATGGTGGGACAAAATAACATTAGCAGAAATCAGAAAATGTATCATGTCGTGGAAGAAAAGGTTAAGATTAGTTTGTAAGTAGGACGGCGGCCATATTGATCATATTTGTTGATAAGATGTGAATAATAAAAAATTTTCAGTTTATGATATTCGTTTTTTCACCATACTCATTGTTCCCGTAGCTGTGGAAAAAGTACTTTATGTAGAGGTCTAAAATTTTTATGATTGCTTATCAATTGATTGGAGTAACAGTTATATAAATTTTGGAAGTGTAAACTGCATATTTTTGAAGTTATTGATGTTCAACTCTCAAAGCGTCTTTTTTGGGCCACCTGATATATATATATATATATAATATATATATATATATATATATAATATATATATATATAATATATATATATATATATATATATATATATATATACAGGGTGTACATAAAGTCAGGATCTATTTTTGTGAAGCACTTGGAAATTATATGGAATTCAATCATAAAATGATAAAGTGGTAACATTTATTAAATAATTAAGCGTAGGATTCGACGTGACGCCCATCAGTATCCCTGCACAGCTGAAATCGTTCCGCAGCATTTCTAAACACATTCTGGAGCATTTGCGGGGTTATGTTATCTGCAGCAGTTCGTATACGTGTACGTAAGTTTTCAAGACTCGTAATCTTCGTCTGATAGACGTGCGATTTGATAAAGCCCCATGCAAAGAAATCTAAAGGGGTTAAATCTGGTGATCTCGCTGGCCAAGGTCTGTTGCTTCCGCGTCCGATCCAGCGATTTGGAAAACGTCCATTTAGATAATCCTGAACAATTTTGGCACAGTGACAAGGAGCACCATCATGTTGATAGACGACGGGGATAGGATTGTTAGTACCGTCGTCTATCAACATGATGGTGCTCTTGTCACTATGCCAAAATTGTTCAGGATTATCTAAATGGACGTTTTCCAAATCGCTGGATCGGACGCGGAAGCAACAGACCTTGGCCAGCGAGATCACCAGATTTAACCCCTTTAGATTTCTTTGCATGGGGCTTAATCAAATCGCACGTCTATCAGACGAAGATTACGAGTCTTGAAAACTTACGTACACGTATACGAACTGCTGCAGATAACATAACCCCGCAAATGCTCCAGAATGTGTTTAGAAATGCTGCGGAACGATTTCAGCTGTGCAGGGATACTGATGGGCGTCACGTCGAATCCTACTCTTAATTATTTAATAAATGTTACCACTTTATCATTTTATGATTGAATTCCATATAATTTCCAAGTGCTTCACAAAAATAGATCCTGACTTTATGTACACCCTGTGTGTATATATATATATATATATATATATATATATATATATATATATATATATATATATATATAGTTAGTTAGTTTGGTACTATAAATATCGTTTGACAAAAATAGAGTTCAAGATACGGAGCAGAAATTCATATAATTTTCCCTTGCATCAAAAAATATATAAAAGATTGATATTTTGGAGGATTTCAAATTAGGTATCTTCTACACCGCTGTAACATTAAAATAGAGACCAAAACCATCCTGGAGGAATTCCACAGATTTTATGTTTATCTATACTAAGTATTGGAGGAGTAGAAGGTATATATTTTGAGGGAATTCCACATTAGTTATCTATTAATCGGCTGTAACACTAAAGATAGATCGAGAAGATTTGGCCGAGTGAAGCGAGTCGACCGTAGTTATTATTATTATTATTATTATTATTATTATTATCACTTGCCACTTCCATTTCTCTTATGAAATAAATGGATCACCTGAAGATCAGGGCCCCCCCATCCCCAACCTTCTTCAGTTAGCCTTATAAGGCTAACTAACGAAAATATCACGACCTAACTTAACCACTCGTTAGGTCAACTGTCCGCCCTTGACGACTGTTAGGTTAGGTCGTGATATTTTCGTTAGTTAGCCTTATAAAGCTAACTAAAGAAGGCTGAGGACCCTGATCTTCAGGTGATCCAAATAAATAACTTTAATCCCATTAACTTTGCTTTAAAAGTTTCCATGCTTCCAACAGCGTATTCAGATTAGAATACTGTGAATATATTAACTCCATATCAGATATCTAAATTGTACAGAAAAATATTGAAAAAAATTCTAAAACTTTGGGATCACCTGAAGATCAGGGCCCCCAGCCTTCTTTAGTTAGCTTTATAAGTAACGAAAATATCACGACCTAACCGAACCAATCGTCAAAGACATACAGTTGTCCTAACGATTGGTTAGGTTAGGTCGTGATATTTTCGTTACTTAGCCTTATAAAGCTAACTAAAGAAGGTTGGGGCCCCTGATCTTCATGTGATCCAAACTTTGTGTAACTTATATTCTTTTTCTGAAGAAAAGTTGTGTTTATTATTGTTGTTTGCCTTTTCATGGCAAAAGTTACTTCTATTCGTTATGCGCAATTAATTTTCATTACGTTATGAAATTTATATAAAGCGACTCGGATTCGTTTCTAAAGAAATACGAACTGAGCTTAAAGTTAACTCTTCTTAGAAAAATTTTCGTAAAACAAAGTTTTCGATGGATATAGGCTACTTTTGAACTTCAAATTTCTCTTCATAATCATTTTTACAGAAACCTTTCATGAAAGTTGAATTGATGTTCAAAATATTGCCTTTATTAAACTTAATAATACCTTCAAAACAAACTCGATGTTGAACTTTATGTGCTTTAAACTTGTTTGTAGGTTATTCAATATATCTTTCATATGAGGGGGATCGCTTTTATATTTCATATGTAAAGTTATAGGCGTTTGGAAATAATAGTTATCATGCTTTAGATTCTGTGAATGGTTTATTGGTTAATTGTTTGGTAGGAGCTTCCTTATAAAATATTTTATGAATATGTGAGCAAATGATAATCTACTTGTGCAGGCCATGAAGCTTAAGAAGTTTCAGGGATTTCAGCGTAGGATTTCTGTGTTCTTGGTTGGTTTTAGCGCATGATTCTAACAATTTTTTGATCACCTGAAGATCAGGGCCGCCAGCCTTCTTTAGTTAGCCTTATAAGGCTAAGTAATGAAAATATCACGACCTAACCTAACCAATCGTTAAGTCAACTGTACGCCCTTGACGATTGGTTAGGCTAGGTCGTGATATTTTCGTTAGTTAGCCTTATAAAGCTAACTAAAGAAGGCTTGGGGGCCCTGATTTTCAGGTGACCCATTGTTTTTTACAATACAGTATATTTAACGGATAGACTGACTTCTATTTCCATAAACCGTTATGTTACATGGGATGTAAGGGTATGCACTGGTATAGATATTTTGAAATGGGGTAATTTAACTTATGCGACATACGAGATAATTTTGACAGCTTATTATTAATATGTGTTCGATGTGCCCTTCAAAAGGTAGTTTTCCATCTAAATGTTCTGAACAACTACGAGTATAATTCTTTCATCTACCTTTGGTGGTGTATTAAGTATTGTATTCTCTATTGGTATATTTAAGTTTATATCCTGTTTTTCATTTGGTAAGATGGAAACAATAACTATAACAACAATAATGGCTTGCAATCTACATGCATTTTAAATGACTCTACTGTAACATCATTAAGAAGCCTTTTCTGTATTACGTATTATTAAATTTTTGTATTATGTATTATTAAATTGTACAAAGAATTTTAATGCTGCTCCTACTCTTCTTGATGTATGTATTTAAATTCCAGTTTACTTTTATAGTTTCATGTGAGATATGACTGTCTCCTGAAGAAGAGTCACTGTTAAATATTTCGAGCTGTAAACATTTTTCAGTCTGTTGAAATAAACATGAGTTTGGACTTTGGAGTTATACAATAAAAACAGATATACAGTTGTACCCCTACGGAGTTCATGAAATGTAATATTGTGACCAATCTTACTCGTATTTTACCAGCGCATGAAGCATTGTTCTTGAAGATTATAGCCAATGATATGAAACACCTTCTAAGTTGTACTCATATGTACAGACCAACCGCTTTTTCTCTTGGTGATTTCAGTTTTTATATTGATTAAAAAATGTATACTAATTAGAGAATTTAAACCCACAAAAAAGCTCCGGGCTGTTAATCTGTTCCTTAGATACAAAATCATTGTTTTTTAATTAAACAATAGTAATTCCTTATTGGGAGTACTTATATACTAAGACTCTCAAACTGAACGTATATGAAATAACTTCTTCATTGCTGACCTTTATAAACATGAATCCATCGAAACAAGAGCCTATCTTAAAATCTAAAGAGTCGGACAGTTTGCAAGTCTGATTCTATGACCGATGTTGCAAATTATATAAAATTCTTTAAAAATTCTATAGTTTTGTGAAAAACTTAAAGTTCCTTAGCTTGCATCTTCCCTCACTAATAATTATATTATTACACTAAATCAGTATGCAACTGTCGTTGGATAAACAGTTAATAATAAAGGATTTTGTGGAGCTTTATATGTAGATTTTAGTGTACGGTTTCTATCTCTGGATCACGAACTGCTACTTGAAAAACTTCATGCAAGAGGAATTAGGAGATCTAGGCCATTCACAATTATTTCGCTCTTACCTTTCAAACAGGATTTATAGGGGTAAATTTCATTAAATCAAAACTGACCTCTGTAACTGTAGGTGTTCCTCAGGGGAGTTGTTTGGGGCCCTTGCTTCATTTAGTTTATGCAAGTGATTTTAATTACACATTAAAAGATGTTACATATTAAAAGATGTTAAAGTTTGTAATTGCTTATGCTGATGATACTGTATGTTTGCTATGGTCAACTTTTATAGTTTGAACATCTTAATTAATGCCCAAGCTCAAATACCCACAAACACTTGGTGACTGTTGTAAATATAACAAACTTGTTATGAATATCAAAAAGATGAAATGGACGCACTTTTCTTTTATTCTGTAATATTCTAAAGTCATGTTTGAGAACTCGTCTTCTAGTTTCGCCTGAGTATAGTAGAGTAGTCTTGTCCAAGGTAAAGATAATAACTTCGCAACTCATTTCCCCGTGTGTGGGAGTAAGAGTGCCCCATGGGTCACTTGAACCAAGCACTGACAGGGTGAGTGGCCCAACCTAACACAGGAGCCAGCAGCAGGTAGTGAATCCAAAGCCAAACCGCCAGAGTCCGACATCGATTTCACTGAGCCACCGGGAGCTCAGTCTTGGCACATTAAAATAATAAGGAATATATTTTCATCTTATTTCTCTGATTTTGACCTCAATAATATGTTTTTGGAGTCAGCTATTTTAAGAGTTAAAAATATTTACATTTTAAAATATCAGCTATTATGTATATACACATCGGTTCCGATAACACTGTGTAACACTGATTCTGTTTATATAGAAATTTTTATGTTTTTATATGCATTTGTGGGCGCTGAGTCCAAATCTGGCCTTGGTTTGTGTGTATCATCAATGGTTTCAGATATAATCCATTTTCATGTTTTACCAGTATAATGTTATTATGGGCGCAGCAATATCAGAATAATCAGGAATTGTTGAGAACAATCCGGATGTTCGTTGACAGTTTCTTGCTCTAGAAATTGCCCGAAACTTCCACTGTGCTATATAAAGAAGAACGCAGAGTCTGAGAAGTTAGTAAGTGTGAGCACACAAAGAAAGCAGGCTGTTTGTTTGATGGTTACCAGCACTGAGGTACTGTGTTTCTGTGCTTCTCTGTGCTGACGATTTGAGTGTTATCGATCCTTTTTTATTGCGAACATTATTTCAGTGTTGTGAATACATCTTTTTTTCTGTAATCTGTAATCTGTTGCAGATTTAATAATTTAATAACTCTTCTCTCCATATCTGCAGGTTATGATTAATGTAGTACAGTTTGGTAAAGAGAATGCAACTAGAGCTTGTAAACACTCGCCGGATATATTCTGCTACGTTTGTGGGTATTACATAGGCCCCAAGCAAATATCGCACAAGATTGTGAAAGGCACCAAGTTCTGGATCGCGTATCGGCTCTATTTTGGTATGCCTATGGGTGACCAAGATAAGACCTGGGCACCCCATGTGATCTGTGGAAGATGCCGCTCCACACTTGAAGGGTGGCTGCGGGGAGTACGCAAGGCAATGCCCTTTGCGGTACCCAGAATATGGAGAGAACCAAAGAGCCACCACGACGATTGCTACTACTGCATGGTAGATGTTTCTAAGTACAGGAAAGTTAAAGGAAGGCAGACTCTTCAGTATCCAAGCATAGCGTCGTCCATAGCTCCTGTACCACATGGCGAAGGTCTTCCAATACCACGTCCACCAGAACAGGTATCTATCCATTACTTTACCTTCTGTATTTACAGACTGTGGGTCATTATGTGTCGATTTTTCTCAGTGCTGATGCTCTTCTACATATATAGCTATGCCTATATTTTGTTTCTTTGCTTTGCAGGTTCAAAATGAGGATGCAGCTAGCTCATCTGAGATGTCAGCTGGTGAGGACAGTCATGATGAAGAATATACAGTAACTTTCAGTACAAACCCTCCCTTTCCAAATCAGAGGGAATTGGACGACTTAATTAGAGATTTGGGTCTGACGAAATCAGGGTCTGAGCTTCTGACCTCCAGACTCAAAGAGTGGAATTTGCTTGGAGAAGACTGCAAGAGCACTGTATACCGAAAGCGGCATGAAGAGTTTGCAAGGTTCTACGATGTCAATGACTCTCTCTGTTATTGCAGCGAGGTTAATGGTCTATTCACAGGTAGGATAACACATATACCCTCAGAGTGGCGCCTGTTTATGGACAGTTCAACTCGGAGTTTAAAAGCTGTTCTACTCCACAATGGGAACAAATATCCATCTATACCAGTTGCACATTCTGTTCAAATGAAAGAGGACTATGAAAATGTCAAACAACTGCTCACTCAAATCAGGTATGAACAATATAACTGGGACGTGTGTGGTGATTTCAAAATGATTGGTTTCCTGTTAGATTTACAAGGAGGGTTTACTAAATATTCATGTTTTATTTGCCTGTGGGATAGCAGGGCTTTAACTGAGCACTATAAAACAGTTCAGTGGCCTCCACGTGAAGGACTGTAACCAGGAAAGTAAAATGTACTCAGGGAACCTCTTGTGAAGCCTGACATAGTTCTGCTACCACCTCTCCATATTAAGTTGGGTCTAATTAAGCAGTTTGTAACTGTGTTAGATTTTGGAGGGGAAGTTTTCTAACAGATTCGGGTCATGTTCCCTAAACTCTCTGAGGCCAAAGTCAAGGCTGGCATCTTTGTAGGACCACAAGTCAAGGCGCGTTTGAATCAAAGAACCTTGAAGCCAAGATGACTCCGATCGAAAAAGAGGCTTGGTATGCTTTCCGTGATGTGGTTCGTGAGTTTTTAGGCAACCATAAAGCACCAAACTATAAGAAGTTAGTGTCAAACTTGATTAAGTGCTATGGAAAAATGGGGTGCCGTATGTCTTTAAAATTACACTATCTGTATTCACATCTAGACTTTTTCGTGATAACCTGGGCGATGTGAGTGAAGAACATGGCGAAAGATTCCATCAAGATATTCAAACGATGGAGAAAAGGTACCAGGGCCATTGGGATGCTTCCATGATGGGAGACTACGTATGGTCGCTGATCAGAAAGGATAAGAATGTTCATACGTGGAAGTCGCGTTCTTCAGTGCATTAATTTCCAATAGTGTTTTTATTTTCAGAAAATATTTATGTTAGCCTTCTTTATATACTTTGCCATATGAAAAGTGTGATAACCTATATTTTAGAAACGGTTGATGATAGCGCAAAACCAATATCATTTTTGGAATCAGCGCCCAGAAATCATTAAGAAACGACAGAAAAATCACAATAAACAGAAAATTTTTCAAATTTTGTTACCCAGTGTCATCGGAATACATCAGGTCGCAAGAGAGCCTGAGAGGTGTGGTCCAGTGTATCCCGATTTTTGTAACCGGCAGAAGCAAATACTAAATTTTGGGTAAATATCGTTCTTTGTAAATTATTTCCACATGTTACAAAACAACTCTTCTAATAGAACTAGAAATTATTATAACCTCTTCTTTGCCAACTGATAAACTTTATACATCAAGTGAATGTGTTTAAAGTGCGATAACCGCACTTAAATAAGTGGCAACGAAGTGAGAAATTAGGAGCTACCAAGATTCAGTTTAGTATGCATATAGAATTCTCAACTTTCGCACGTAAACGTCTATTCTTTGGCAAGTTTAAAAAAATTGTTTATTCCATACGCGCTTAAATCCCATACCTAAATATTTCGATGACTGTCAAGTGATTTGTTATTAGTGCCAAACTATTTCTTTTCTTTTGTTGTCTTACGAATTTGTATACTTTTTCTTCCTTATTTTCTTATTTATAAATTCGTGGCATCACAAATAATAATAATAATAATAATAATAATAATAATAATAGTTTATTGTTGTATTTATACACTGGGTGCCCGGTAGCTCAGTTGTTACGGTGGCGGATTCCGAGGGGTATGGCGTTGGTTCGCTCCCGTCCGTTCTTATCGGGTGGAGTTGAATTTGCTACTTACTCTGTTTGTGCTCTGGCTCAGGTGAACCTTGAGCCATACTCACCCAACATCGTGGGGAAGTGAGTATCTTGGATGTTACGGATGTATTTATCATTTTCAAGGAACGTACAATGGATGCAACAGGAGATATATGAAAATGGACCACTAAATGCGTTTTATACTACTACTACTACTACTAATAATAATAATAATAATAATGATAATAATAATGATATGTTTATCCCAATTATTATTATTTTACTTCTACCACTCATATTTACTAGATGATAAAATGAACAGTTATTGTCTAATAATATATAAAATACTTTGAGCAAATGTTCACTGACATAGATACTCCTCAGCAACGAGAATTAATAACCACACACGAGAAGGCAATAAAAAAAGGATGTTAAGAAGTGGGCAGAACAAAAGTTATGTTGAGAAGCAAATATTCAATTATGTTTCGAGAAGAAAGAAAGTTCTCATCTTCTGTTCACCAAAACTGTTCCCATTTCTACTCCTCAAATGAAAATAAATAATAAATAATAAAAAAATATTCTAATTAATTCATGATGTTAGTGATGTTAATGCTGAATTTTATATATATATACACATATATATATATATATATATATATATATATATATATATATAGAGAGAGAGAGAGAGAGAGAGAGAGAGAGAGAGAGAGAGGGTTGATGAAGTAAATAAAACCACGATGATCGCCCTCAACAAAAAATGGCAAAGCTCATCAGTAGAATGCTAGAACGTGTCAGTTACATAACGCAAAGGGGAAAGCAACACGATTCTAGATATGGAGGTCACTTTGGGACCTTCCCCGTCTGACCCCCTTATCTGACTGATCTCCTTATTCAACTAACGTACATTATGTATCTTACATTGATGTACACTACTAATATCGTATTTTAAAACAGATTAATAAAAATATGGTAGCAACATAAGCTCGGTCAATTAGTGACAAATTAAAAAGTAACTTTTTATTACAGAAATTACAGTACAATGCATCAATTACTTTACACTTTATACAATAGGTACAAAATAATCATTTATTGTGGTCTGTTTTGAATAAGAATTAACATAAGAATCACTAAGTGAGGATTGCAATACAGAAATATGTTTCATGAGAGCTAAATTTCTAGTTGTCTTTCCGTACCTATCAAGCAAGTTTGATAAAGTACTAATTTCATGACGTGTGAAGGGTTTTACTTCTCTATTGCTTTCATCGTCTTCATTGTTGCTTTCCCAGACTCAGTGTCATCTTTCATCTTGATAGATGCAATCGTTTCTTCATCAGTTGCTCCCTCAATTATACTCTCATCTTCAAAGAGTTGCGACATTTGGTCAAAACCTTCTGCTCAATGCCGAGTGAAGCTTCAACAATTTCGTCAGACTCGATGAAACCCTCATCATCTTCACTTGTTATTCGTAGCTCATATCGGGCAAAGCAGTTTTTTATTGTTTGTTGATTTTCATTTTCCCACGCTATTGCAAGCATATAAATTGCGTCTAGAATGGTGGTGCTTCTTGCTGCTTTTGCCATCTACAGATCTACAGAAGCTAAGGCTAACAAAGACCCTAAGATCCACTCTAAGGTTAGCCCGAGAGAAAGGAAAGAGTAGGAGGTTAAGAGAAAGAAGAGAATAAGGGGTTAAGTAAGGAGGAACACCTATCACTCGTGGGTTAACATTCATTCAGAAAAAGAGAAAAAAGACTCACCATCATCATCCGCCGGCCACTGCCGACAAGTCAGAAAAATAGTCGGAGAGAATAGGAGAGGGGTGAAAGATGAAAAGAAGTAAAATAAGAACGCTTACAAAACCATGCAAACACAGTCTTAACTCTCAGTCATACCATGCAAACTACAAACATACAAGAAGAGAGAGTTAAAGACATGCAAAGTAAGGAGAGGATACGGAAAAAAAAAAGTAGGTAAAGTTAAACAAAAAGTGGGTTAGTTTACTCTACGAGCTACATCTACGTTCATGTTAGTCTAATTTTTATTTTTTTATTTTATTGCTGGCATCACACGCTGGCATGTCACAAGCAGGCATTAATCGTCAACAGACTCATCCTCGACCACCACCCACAGAGCTCCTGTGACTAATTTTTTTTTGTTATTTTAAACAACGTTAATATTTTTAAAATGTCTGTCAAGACGGTTCTTAAACATATTAACGCTGGTAGAATGAACGACGACTGACGCGGGAAGATTATTCCATTTATCAATTACTTTAAACGTAAAGAAGTTTTTAGCGATATTAGTAATGAAACGTCTGCCACGCAACTTAAATCCGTTATTACGAGTATTACTATTATCGAAAGTGAACAATTTGTCAAAATTTACATTATCGATGTTATTAACGATTTTGAAAACTTCAATAAGCTCCCCACTTAATCTCCTAGTTTCGAGTGAATACAGGTCTAACTCTTTAATCCTATCTTCATAAGGCTTGTTGCGCAATGACGGAATTAGTTTCGTGGCACGACGTTGAACCTTTCTAACCTATCAATATCCTCACGCAAGTACGGACACCAAAACTGAACTGCATATTCTAAATGAGGCCTGACTAGGGACTTGTAAAGGGGCAATATAATATCCTTCGATTAAATTCGAAATTACGCGCTATGAAGCCTATCATCCTATTAGCTTTTGCGCAAGACTCCAGGCACTGGTTCCTAACCTTTAAATCCTTAGATACGCGTACGCCTAAATCTACTTCCTCGTCAACGCTCGCTAACTCCCTATCATCCATCGTGTCCGTGTAATTATTGTTGCGAGAACCTATATGCAAAACTTTACATTTGTCTACGTTAAATTGCATCTGCCACTTATCTGTCCACTCCATAATCCTATTTACATCTTCTTGGAGCCTAGTACTATCGTCCTCGTTAACAACCTTACCGCCTATTTTAGTATCGTCCGCGAATTTTGACACGTTACTAGTCAATCCTACATCTATGTCGTTAATGTAAATTACAAATAGCAATAGGCCTAACACTGAACCCTGTGGGACACTGCTACCTACATCCAACCACCCCGATTCACTACCATTAACTACGACCCTCTGTCTCCTAGCACGAAGCCATTCTTCTAACCAGTTAGCTACCTGACCACGTATACCGTGCGCTTTGACCTTCGCAATTAGTCTCCTATGCGGAACTGTATCGAACGCCTTTTTAAAATCTAAATAAATAACGTCAGCTGCTCTATGCCTATCGTATTCGCGCACTATTTCGTTATAAAATCCTAGCAAATTAGTTAAACAAGACCTATGGCGTCGAAACCCATGCTGACTACTATTAATCAAATCTCTACTTTCTAAGTGATCGATGATACGATCCCTAACTACGGATTCCAAAAGTTTACCGACAATTGACGTTAAGCTAATGGGCCTATAATTGGTAGCTACTGCGCGGTCGCCTTTTTTAAAAATAGGCGTGACGTTAGCTTTGAAGTCTTCAGGAATAATCCCCGTTTCGAGTGACTGATTAAAAATCTTCGTTAAGGGGCCTACGATAACGTCTTTCAAATCTTTCAAATGTCTAGGACAAAAAGCGTCAGGGCCTGGAGCCTTGCTAACTTTTAGCCTATCGATATAATGCGCAATCTCACCCTCGTAAACAGTTATTTCATCCAAAATAGTCTCGCTACTAAATGGAACGATATCGTCCACGTCGGGGACATTATTTACGTCTTCTACGGTAAAAACTGTTGCAAAAGAGTTATTGAAAATACCCGCCATCGCCTGAGCGTCAGAAGCCAAAGCGCCATTAACATCCACTAGAGGGCCTATGTTATCTTTTACCGGCTTACGATTATTAACGTATTCAAAAAACTTTTTTGGATTATGATTACTATCAGCAGCTATAAGTATCTCTAAATTACGCTTGGCATTCCTAACTGATCTTTTAACCTGACGTCTAAGCTCGATATATCTATTAAAGTTAGCTGCCGTGCCATTGCGAGTTAGCTGCCGTGCCATGGGAAGAGAATTCATCAGGATCATTAACACCTTCAAGTTGAGTTAATAATTTTTCACACAGTTGCTTCCTGTACATTGTCTTAAAGTTCTTTATAATTCCTTGATCAAGAGGCTGAATCAATGCTGTTGTGTTTGGAGGTAAAAATACTAACTGGATTTGCTTTAGTCAGTCCATATCTGCCCATAATCTGTCCATTTAATTCCTTGATTGACGTGAGATTATCATGTTTATACGAAAATGTTAGGCTTAATACATGACCTGCTGAAGAGTAAACTTTTATAATAAGAGAGATAGGAACTGATTTGGAACTTGCAAAAGTGACCTTTTTAAGGCATATGACCTAGTTATCAGGTGACCTTCCTAGCCGGAGTCGACTGTATATTATATGTATATATTGTATATAATATTACCATTTATCAATTTAAAAACAAAATCAAGTACAATTTTTAAAATAATCCAAAAAGTTTGAAACCTACAAAACTTTTTTCTTTCAAAAAATCTTTATAGCCCCCCCCCCTAAAAGGGGGCTTTAAAATCCGATGCAATGGAGAGAAAAAGAAAATGTTCACTAATTTTTGTAATAATTTGGTGTTCCTGCCTTCGAAAAGTTAAAAATACAAGGTTAATTTATCATCTTTAGCTTTTCAAGATACATGTACTTGTTAATCTATATAAGTTACATGTGTTTAATTAGTTTGAAATGCTATATATATATATATATATATATATTATTAGGGCGGAGTGAAAATGATAGTTTACTATGGCACACTGATATATTATTGTAGTTTTTGCTGAGAAAAACGAACATGGTGATACAAATTGTGTCAGGTTTCTCTAACCGCCCCACATTTTTGCATGAATACAATTTAACAAACACAGAAAATAGAGTTCTCATCTAACATACATCCGTCAACATTACATCGTAGGAATAATCTTCATTAATGTCATTATGAAACCACGATTATAAATTTTTATTACTTTAACATATTATTTTGCGTCATTCCCAGATTTAAGTATTCCTGCCAAGGTCGTACTGTATACTTGTACGCATCGTGTCTTCTGATTCCCCAGGCACGTTGCAGTAGTTGTTCCCCAGCTACAAAATCCAGAGGTAGGGAATCAGCATCCCACACACCAGTGTCTCCACAACTGAAACAACATCTTTCTTCACATCAAGCTAGCAACATCCCCTCTTGTAGCAACTCTCCACCAACAGCTTTCCATGCAGCAGCATTTACGCTTTCAAGTTCCCCATACTATTCAGCAAGGAAAAAATTTGTGAGCACGAGACATTCTAAGCAACATTGTATGTTTGGACTAATTTACAAATGGTTCGGTACTTTCAAAGAAAGGAAAAATGTAGCTAAGAAGCCAATCATCAGACAAATAACTCAGGAGGTACTAAAACTTTGGCAGCAAGCATCAATTCCCACAGTTGAGGAAAAAGCTGTGTTTCAAAAGGTAGCAAGATTCATAGAAAGAGGAGCAACGTTCAGTAGATCTAAAACATCAGTGAAACTAAAAAATGAATATATGAATAGTCTCGGTAATTTGTTTGATATATGTGCCTGTAAATGTAATTTAAAATCTCATACAGACATAGGATGCAGGATGATTGTGAAGAAATTCACATAGATTGCATATGTCGGAGAGATAAAAAAGTACCAAAAGAGGAATTACAGTTTCTACTTGATTAGAGGACTGATCGTAAAATGTACATAGGTAGTGTACTGTAAATGTGCATGCCACATAAATTTTACAAAAGAGATACAGAGGAAGCTCTCAGAACAAGTTAGTAAGGAAAAGAAAATCACCAATCGTTCCACTGAAGTTCAACCTTTGAGCTCAGTATAAAATTCTTCAGATGAACATAGTGACAATGGGGCAATGGAAACTGAAGACTGTGGTTTTGAAATACTGGAAGCCAAATGAGAATGTCTTTGCGGCATGTTGCAATGCAGGCAGATAGATTTAGTGTATCAGATCGTGCTACTGCTGCTATTGCAACTGCAACTTTGATAGACATTGGTATGATCACCACTGAAGATGACCATCTCGTAATAGACAGAAGTAACGTGCGGAGAGAAAGAAAAAGACTTCGAAAGACATTGAAAAGTGATAAAGTGAATCCTATTACTTCCATATACTTCGATGGTCGAAAGGATCAGACTTTAAGTAAAGTGAAAGTGAATGATAGGTGGTATAGTGAAAAGAAAAGTGAAGAACACCGTGTAATGATTGCTGAACCAGGTGGATAGTATATTACCCATCAGACACCAGCATCGAGTAAGGCTGCAGACATAGCAAATTCACTATTGTCACTTATTAAAGAGAGACATCTACAAAATGATATAGCTGTAACAGGCTGTGATAGCACAAATACCAACACTGGTTATAAAGGATTTGTGATTCATGTTATGGAGAAAGCACTTGGTAGGCCACTTCACTGGTTCATTTGTATGCTTCATACAAATGAATTACCTCTAAGACATATTTTTGAAACATTGGATGGTACTACATCTGGGACAAGTACCTTTGTTGGTCCTATTGGGAAAGCCATTCAGTTTTGTGAAAACAATCCAGTAGTACAATTCAAACCTTTAACTAGTGGTTGGGAAGTATTATATCTGCCAAACACATTATTCATGATCTTATTGGAGATCAGCAATACTTATACCACATTATTTCAACAATCAGAAATGGTACAGGTGATGAACACCTTGCTCATGAAAAGCCAGGTCCTCTTAGTCATGCTAGATGGTTATTTCTTCCTAAGAGAGTTTGTAGTCTTTATGTTTCAACAGTGAAACTAACAAAGAAACTTTATGCAATAACACACTTCGTGACAAATTATGGTCCTAATTGGTTTGACATCAAGTGTAGACCTAACTGCATAGATTGCCCAAGGCATGTGTTTTCTGCTATTAATAGGGTTAAGCATTTGCCTAGAGAATTAGTAGAAATTGTTAAGAAGTACATATCCTGAAATGCTTACTTTGCTCACCCGGAAAATATTATTGTGGCAATGTTGTGTGATTCAGTTAGGGAAAAACGTAAAACAGCTGTTAGCAAAATCATGGACATGCGAAATGAGACTGGTCAGAATTTACAATTTAGAGATTTCAAGGTTCCTTCTTTATTCAAATAGTTAAGGTTGTTTTTTGCAGTTACCCTTTGTGTGCTCATTTGCTGTGTGTTTCTATGCTCTATATGTATTTAATAAAACAAATAAAAAAAATGGTTATTTTTCTGTTCTTGTTTCTTTATATTCCTTGCAACAAAACACGAAATTCGGGAATATCATTAATCCAGAAAAGAAAAAGTAAATAGAAATTCATTAGATAACCTAAAAATTATTTGCAAAAGATATATTTTTAAGTTTTCTGTGGGTTATATCTATTTGATTCCCCCACAACATAGCCAAAGAATCAGTTATAAACACCGTAAACCCAGTTACGACACTCATTTCATATTTTGACAAAAATGGTGCAGTTCAAGATACTCCAGAATATTATTTCAGTTTTGTTTGTGTTTCGTAGTTAAAACCACAATATAATTTCAGTGTGCCTAAAGGGAAAGAAAACTTTTGTCTGGTTTCACTCCGCCCTAAATATATGAGTATATTGTATATATAACCTTTGGTTAGCTTCCGCCCCAATTTTTCATTCTGACGAAGGTCAAGCTTTTCACTCCACCTTAGACCTACAGTTTAACGTGGAATCCGAACGACGCCCCATCAGCAGCCCAGCGTCTTAACCACTAGGCCACTAGGGTACCCATTTATCTACCAACCATTTTCTTTATTGTGTGGAAGGATGAACAGCTGGGTTTTGTCGCGCGCTGGCTGCCGTCGGGTTTCGAACCCGGGGCCGATGGATTCGTAGTCAGCGACGCTAACCACTACACCACCGAGGCGCATATATATATATATATATATATACACACACTGTATATATATATATATATATATATATATATATATATATATAATCTTATCCATACCCTGACACTAAATGTCATTGGCTTTATATAAGGAACTGTCTTTCCTATTTTATTTATTATGTACTAAGGATGTTATCCTCCACAGTAAAATTTACAAAGGTGCGGGTCTTATTCTGGCAGTAATATATATATATATATGCTGCAAATCCACAAGGAAAAAGAAAAACGATTCCAAGGCCTTTCGTGTATTCAAAGCTACACCTGACGAGGTGTAGCTTTGAATACACGAAAGGCCTTGGAATCGTTTTTCTTTTTCCTTGTGGGTTTGCAGCATTTATTCATTTCACGTGTTTTATTGTGAAATTCATCCCATATATATATATATATATATATATATAATATATTATATAATATATATATATATATATATATATATATATATTGAACTAATTTTTATAGAAAATAAATCTCAGAATATCAGCGTTCCCTCTTAATATATTAAGACCTCTAAATGCCAGTCTTAATCATCTATGTGTGACAGATTACGAAGGCAGGATGAGAGCAGAGTGTAGCTTTCCCCTCATCAAATCTTTCTAATGAAGACGGATATGAATCGAGACCCGACTGTCACCCTAATCTAAAGTTTTTCAAATCAATGAAAACATTATATTATATACAGGGTGGTGCAAAAGCCGAGCACCATACAGTAAATTAACCAGTATTCGAACCGGTTGCCGTTAATTTGAAAACACTTTCCGAATTTGTTGAACTCATGACGTTTGTTAGTTGTTAATTACTGGTTTTTGGTCATCTACTGTATAGGGCTCCGTATTTCCGGGTACCAGATGACCCCAAAGAAGGTGGCGATAAATAAGAACAGATGGTGGTGGTGTATGCGTAACACCGAGTGGTAGTGTGGCTATATGTATAAATGGTTACCATTACGTTATAATTAACCATTAATGATTAAGTACCAAGTAATAAGGACGAAGTTATAGGCCGAGAACTAAGTACTAAGTACGGAGTACCACTTTTACTTTTAACTTGATTAAATTCACCATATGAACTCTCTCTGACTACCACTCCAGACTAGGTCTATACACGTATGTATATATATATATATATATGAAATGAAATGAAATTAAATGAAAAGGTTTATTGGCAGATTATAGTCCATATGACAAGTATTATTAATACAATGACAGTTCATATACTAAGGATAGAAATATATACAATTGATTAGAAATAATACTGTAATGTCGAAGTTAAGTGGAGCTACAGACAGACGTTTTCGTAACAAGAAGTCCATAGCTTAGAGGATAAATGGCAGGACTCATTGATAGCTTGGATGATCGGGTTGGTTGATTTTTGTAATTCTTTGCATTAGACTGTGTTGAGTACGTCTTGTTACCTCCGGGAAGCTCGGGACATTGCAGGTACCAAACTTTTGCGAAGCTGAGCATCTCGGGGATAATTTATGTAAGAGTCTAAAAGACCTGTTGTACAGCAAATTTAGAGTTCTGCCAGAACCTTTTTTACAATTCACCCAGAGTTGCTGTCCGTATATATTACTGCAGAAAGTACGAAAGAGTGTCTTTAGCTTCACTTGTACAGAATCGAAAGTTCCTTATGGTCATATTCGCTTTACCACACAGGCTTCGAGATTGTTTTCTTATATCCGAGTCATCACTCAAGGAGCTAGTAATAGTTTGACCCAAATACTTAAACTCTTGTACTTCCTCAATTACTTCACCATTCATTTTAAACCTTATATCAGCTGGCTGATTACAGCGTTTAGGATGAAATTGCATAACCTTAGTTTTTGTAACATTAAAAAGAATATCATGTTTCTGCGAATACACTTCGCAGACTTTTAGTAGCCGATCCAGCAGAGGGACTTATAAACACCGTATCATCGGCACAAGCTAAGTTATTTATCCTTGTTATCTATACAACATCCCACTGTTGCCTCATTAAGTGAAGCAATTAATCCGTCGATATACACATTAAACAGCATAGGGGAAAGCAAGGAGCCTTGTCTCACCCCGCAAGAGGAGCCAAAACACTCGGATAGTACATTGCGTCACCTAACAGTGAAAGATTGGTGGAATGCCAAAATTTCAATAAATTTAATATGTACATGGGAACCTTCCTGTCTTCTAGTTTTGCAAATAAAATATTGTGGTTCACCCTATCATATGCCTTACTTATATCTAGGAAAGAGCTATAAATAGTTGAATTACTCTCAATGTATTTAGACATAGATACACAGGTCAGTTGAGTGGGACCTTTTAAAACCAAACTGATTAGATGTCCATAGGAAATCATTTAATCGGCGTAACAAGAGTTTTTCTATTAGTTTCGAGAAGCAGGAAGCGACAGCAATAGGCCTGTAATTATTGTTGGACAGAATGTCTCCGTACTTATTTTTGACCAGGGGCAAGATATATACCCTCATGAACTCTCCAGGGATATAGCTATGAGCCAGCATGACTGATAGGAGCAATGATATATGCAGACATACTACGTCATTTGCATATTTTAAGTGCTCATTCGATAAGTCATCTACCCCTGACGCAGAACCAGTCTTTAACTCTTTAATTAACCTCTTTACTTCAGAAAATGATATCAAAGTATTTTCCCTTGTCCCTCCCACAATCGTTTCGCTGCAATCTATCTTAAGATTATCCCTACTCACACTATTAAGAATGTTAGAATAGTGGTTTTTCCACAGCTTTGCAATTTCATCCTCTCCCGACACCTCATCGATTGTCGGAGGGAGGACATTTTTGACACCCGTTTGATTCTTAACAAATTTCCAAAATTTGTTATTATCGTTATTTATGCGAGCTTCACAGGCTTTTGATGCTCGAATAGACTCTTCTTCCTGTTTACATCGCCTTATGGCTGCCTTATACTGACCCCGACTTCTACACATATTCAAGTATACTGGTCCTAATCTGGGTCTACCATGAAAGCACCACATATCATAGACGTCTTTCGATTCCCTCTTCAGGGGGGCAATAAAATCATTCCATCCAGGAATAATCTTCGTATGATAGTTGTAAGATTTATTCGGGGGGCTTCCTGCTTCTTTTAACAGGGATATTATCTTACTATAATACCTATCTATGAGTTTACAGTGAGAATCATTTGAGCGAGGATTATTACAGGCAAGGTGCAAAATTTCTAAATTATTAAAGAGGTGACTTGTTCTGTCTTTGTATTCTTTTCTTTGAAGTATCGTAACATTGGACCAATCGACGCGATTATTCTTACCTATTGAGTTCTTGTTAAGTCGTGTTGCGCATAAATTGGTAACGTTAATTAATATTTCTAATGGTCTATGATCAGAAAGAAGGAAATCATGCAGAATATGAACTCTAACAATTCGATCCTTTAGATTAGATTATTACTAGTGAGACAATGATCAATCCACCTGGTGGTACCACTCATATCACTAACGTATGTAAAATTACCACTGGCTATCTCTAATACCTTTACATCACTTATACTTAAATTGGCCGACTCGCACATGTTACCCAATTCTACAAAGAATTCCGAGTTCACATGTGCATTAAAGTCCCCCATTATTATACAATGAGAATATTTGGGGTTATCTGATAGTGACTTAATTTTGTACAGCAAATCAATGTATTTATCTAGATTACTGCCGTTGTTATATGGTAAATAGCAGTTTACAAATAATATGCAATCATTGTTCACTTGTAATTCAATGCCTAACAACCTTACATTATTGCTTGTTAAAAATTTTACATGTTTTGACAAATTTTTCCTTATTAAGAAAGCAACACCACCAAAAGGTCTACCGTACATTAATTCATCTGACAAGTTTACTGCTGATGACGCATGGTGCATAAAGTCATCATGGATGGTAGAGAGGAATTTTAGCTCTTGCTTAGGTAGCCAGTGCTCCTGCAGGAGTATCAAATATATGCAGTGTCGCAGATTTTATGAACATCTACAGTTGAATTCCTCACTGACCTTACATTATATGAGACTATTTTCAACAAGTTATCCGCCATGACTGATAGAGAGTTTATTATTAGTAAGATTATTATTATTATACACAGTACAACTTTCAGGCATTACCGTTAGGGCGCCTATTATTATTATTATTATTATTATTTTGCCTGTTATCAAAACTCCTGGAAAAGTGAATAAACTCCTTAACAATAATACCGTCTGGGCATTGACTTATATTGTACGGGTTGAAATGCCCTTTACACCTTTAATTATTACTTTAAATGAGTTATAATACGGAGATTTCGCGTTTAATTTATTAACTATCAATATACTGTATTCATTCTTCCATCATGTGTCGACTATCGCTTGCCTCATTCGAGAGCTGAATTCGCGACACAAAGAAGGTGAGATTCCCCATCGGTGGCCTCGCCGCGGAGACCGGTTGAGGAAACCTTCGGGAAGGGCGCCTGTTAACAGTTACCCACCCGTCGTCCTCCTCCCTCGATCTCCCTGAGGCAGGGTTCGCCTGTCCGGGGGATGGGTGGCACAACCTTTGGGGGATAGGAGGCCCCTCCCTTCCTCTGTGGCTTGGTGAGGGTCTGTTAGTGGTGTTTATAACCTGACGGCCGCGCGTGCCCCTCCTTCTTCGGTGGGAGGGGAGGAACTGCGCACCGAGCGAGGCGTAATCGAACACCTCTCCTCTGCAGTGGGAGGCAGGGAAGAGGGCAATGATGCCTCGTCTCTCGGCATTGGACCGTCCCTGTTCCTCATTGTGAAATCGGGAGCAGGGGTCCTTTCCTGAACGGGAGGGGGGTTGACCGCTACCCCTGCATGCTGCGTTTCCACCCAACCTTCAGGGGGGGAGTTGGAGGCGGGGATTTCTTTTCCCTCGCTGCCCGACGCGCTTCTTGGAGATCTGGCTTGCTGAACTACTTCCGAGTACATAACTGGGCTTTGGGAGGAGCGTCTCTTTCAACGCATCTAACTCTGACCGGAATTGTTCTAGCGAAATTTTGTATTGATGCAATTTTCATTTTGCTTTAAGGTTTTAATTTTAATGGTTTTAATATTGTATTGATGTAATTTTCACTTTTTACTTTTGTTTTAAGGTTTTAAGACTTAATTCACTGATGATGACAAAAGATTTGTCGAAACGTCTGAAGTACAAATAAATGAAAATGTTTGCCGTTGTGTTGATCCTTCTTTTCATCTGTAAGCTCCGTTTCCCTAAGGAGAAGTCAATAGCTTTGATATATATATATATATATATATACAGGGCGTCCCAAAAAAATGTATACACACTTTAAATAATTATAAAGGCAGTGTTTATTAAAATACATTTCATTTTCAAAATGTAATAGAATCTACAGACATTATTTAATTGTTTTGTCAACGCCTGTTTTCAAACTGACGTCCGTTCTGGTCCAGGCACTGCTGATAACGCGAAGCAATGGAATCGCAAACATCACGAAACATTTCGTTTGGTATTTGTTTGCATTCTCGTTCAATGGCTGCTCTCAATTCAGCGACTGTTGCAGGTTTTATAGCGTAGACTTTGTCTTTTAAGTATCCCCATAAAAAAAGTCTAGTGGTGTGAGGTCTGGTGAACGCGGAGGGTATTCTACGAAACCCTTCGTCCAATCCACATCCACATCGTGCCAAGTACCACTCGCAATACTCCACTCTTCGGTCCGGATCATCATCTTCATTAATAGCATGGACTAATCTTGGAATGTAACTTTTCCATTGACAGCGCTTCAAAATGCGTTGGACAGACGATTCTGAAATTCCTACCTCACGACTCGCTTGCCGCACAGATTTTCTTGGACTTTGGTGATACGTTTCCAGTACTCTTTCTTGCTTTGTGGGGCTTGTCGATGTCCGTGGTCTTCCGGAACGCTTCTTGTGGACATTCTGAACAGTTCCATCGGCTTCAAACTTATCTCTAATTCGAGTGATGGTAAGTCGCGTTGGTGGATCTGTTTGAAACTCCCTCCTAAACTGTCTTTGCACTTCAACTGCGTTTTCACACTTCCAGTAGCATTTTAGAATGAATTTTCTTTGTTCAAAGCTTAGTCTGACTGCCATTATTAATTCTAATGGGTTTAACTTGGAAAGAAAGAAACATCAATTGAGCTATCAGCTGTTAAAGTGTGTATACATTTTTTTGGGACGCCCTGTATATATATATATATATATATATATATATATATATCAAAGCTATTGACTTCTCCTTAGGGAAACGGAGCTTACAGATGAAAAGAAGGATCAACACAACGGCAAACATTTTCATTTATTTGTACTTCAGACGTTTCGACAAATCTTTTGTCATCATCAGTGAATTAAGTCTTAAAACCTTAAAACAAAAGTAAAAAGTGAAAATTACATCAATACAATATTAAAACCATTAAAATTAAAACCTTAAAGCAAAATGAAAATTGCATCAATACAAATTAAAATCATTTAAATTTCATCACTATAAAAACTAAAATTAAATTAAATTACCTCAATAGGTAAATACACAATGTTTACATCCATATATATATATATATACACATCCATATATATATATATATATATATAATATATATATATATATATATATATATATATATATATATATATATATATATATAAAGTAACCAGATACTGTGACGTTAAATTTAACTTAACCTAAACCACTGGTTCCCAACCGTTGGGCCATGGTGAATTTCGTGGGTGGGCCATGGAGGTTGATCATAGCATATCTTTTAAAAATTAAATTAAAATTTAGAAGTTGTATAATTTTTTGTCATTTTATAAACTTATTGGCATTTACATTATTTTACATCATCAGTTATTCGAATCAGCTCTCATGGACTGTCGCTTCAAAAAGGTTGGGAACCACTCACCTAAACAGATCTAACCTAACCTATCGTAACCTAACCTAGCATAACCTAACGTAATTTTCCATAAACCAAACTAGATTCGACGTTATGCTCATATTGGAGTAGTGTGGCATTCATTTTTCATAAATACAATATGCCCTAGCTATAAAGGTATTATCAAAACAAGAGATAATTGATACAAAAATGTACAAGAGTAGTTTTATATATATATATATACACAGTGTGTATATATAATGTTTATTAGGGCAATAAACAAATGATGCCCATTTCAATGCTGTAAATGTTGTACGAACTTGGTAAGAAATAAAAAAATTAGACAAAGGTTTTTTCCATTTATTATTTAAGTTTAATCACTAGTTTCTATATGGCAATACTCGGAAACTTTATGCATCTCTTATTGAATATTTCGTATTCGTTGTGAATATTTAGTATTCGTTATAACAAAATAACAACATATAACAAAACTATATAAGAAATGAATAGGGACAATAGACTGAAATGATATTGGATGGCGTTATCAGCACTTTTATTATTTTTTATTAGATCCAATTAAAACTACAACGAATTGTGGTTATCAGTGCCCGTAATTCAGTGGGCATAACACCGTTCTCCTATAAGAGAAGCGAAGACCGTCAGGGGTTCGAATCCCGATAGTGGTGGTTGATAATAATCAAGGAGTTAGTGCAATGAATCGCGTTCGTATAAAGGTATGAAATTGATTACTGCGGTACTTTTTCATTAGTTTTTAGAAAAAAGTAGACTGCAAGAAGCCATTATATAGGGAGTATGGTAAAAACCTATTTTCATCAACTTACAGTAGACGCTTAGTTGTGGGGTTCAACTTAGAAAATTAGAAGGAAATGAGATTTGATATATTACGAGCACCAACTGAACGAGCTTATCCATGTTCTGAATTAAGAAAAAAACAGGATAGGGGTAAGGACGTCATTGATTTTAGGGTCTGAGTGAATATTGATTCGTTTGGACTCCTCTGAGATGAAAAAACCTGCACCACAGCGACTCACTAAAATAATAATAATAGTTTCTACACATAATAAAATAGGTAAAGTTGTTAATAATAAGTTTTGGAAAGGATGGAAATATAAAAAAAGTGAGATTTGATTTCGCTAGTTTGTGTGTGTGTGTGTGTGTGTGTGTGTGGGTGGCTTCAACAGTGAGAAGGGCTGTTGGCCCCAGAGGTGAGTAGAAGCGCTTCGTTAATGTTGGTTTTAATTTTACATTGGCGCTGTAGGCTGGAATTTATCTAAACTGTTGAATTAATCATTGTGATAAACTGACACTCATTGTAATATGTACTTGGAAGGTTCATCACAAAATGAGTATGTGCTCTTTGCTTTCGTTTTTTGACCAATAATGGCTATTCCAGATAAAAAGTTACTTCTTAGGATATTTTTTTTTAAATGTGATGTAGGCAAGAATTTATTTCATTGCAAAGCCAAGATATTGGACTGTACAGCGAATGTAAAGAAGAATATCACTTAATTTCCGATTTTCTATGGACAAAATTGAATTAGAAAATACATGTTAGTTCTTTGAGAAGCGTGGTTTGCATAAAACAACATCGCGTAAGTAAATTATTTCTTATCGCGTGCACACGGAATCGTTTAATTACAAAAACGAGCAAAAAAGAGTACCTTATCAAAGCTCTTTAGATTTGTAGGCAACCTAGCCGACGACTGTCCTAAGCCAGGCTGAGAAATGAATAGGGGAAGCAGTATCTCAGTGGTAACACAGTTTCGGATAAGTCGGGGTTCGACTCCCGATGATGTTGGTAAACGACCTAAGAGATATCGTAATGATGGGCTGCATTAGTTGACTTGAGCTCTGTCTCACTTGTTAGCTCTTCTGAATCATTATAATTATTATTATTATTGCCCAAACTCAATATAAAGTCAAACCTACCTTAGTGGCCACTTCTTCATAACGGTCACTCGCTCATAGAGCCACTTAAGATCCAGCCTCCGCCCCTCTTACGAAAAACTCGACCACCTGTTCAACACAGTCAGTGACCATCGAAATTACCTTCCTTGGCCCGATCGCTACTGTACACAAAGAGTCATTATTTCCGTAAAATACACAATTGTTTGATAAACTGGCATGTTTGACGGTTTCAAATTGCTTATTTTTCGTCGCAAACGTACAGAAAGTATTTAATAAAGGTGCTATTTAATCCAACACAAAAGGTTTGAGACGTGTTTGAACAAAATTTAAGTGACATTTAATGATACACACACACACACACACACACACACACACACACACACACACACACACACATGTATTGATACAATATACAATACGTTCGATTTAAATGAAAACAAAATGGCAGCTACATAACCTGTATAGAAAGGCCACCTGTCTATAAAGGCCATGATAACCGTTTCCCTTGAGTGGTCTTTATACACAGGTTTGAGTGCAGCTTGGTTTCGTTAAACTTTAATGAACCAACTTTTGGAGAATACAAAATGAAATAAAGTGTTTGTTTATCTCTGCTGATTAAAATGTAACTGAAAACACTAAAGTTCGACCGAATGGTTCACATATACAGTAAATTTCACAAAAATATGTTTCGACGAGACTCTCATCCTGTCCTCATTACTTGTGTGTGTGTGTGTGTGTGTGTGTTCGTAGGCAACTGGGCATAAGTGAGGTCGAGTGTGCGATAATTCATAGAAATAGATAATTCTTTGGGATAATTCTTTTTGGATGTAAGACTTTTAATACCTCAGAACATTAAAAAAATATGTAAAAAATCTAGAAACATTTTTATTGTTAGAAAAAAGATGTATTGGTCCTGATTAGATTAGGTTATTTAAAGTCTGGTTAAGTTAAGTTAGGCTGGATTAGCGAGTACGGTACCGGTGCTATTTATCAACTTAACAGAAAACAACCTTCAAGCCCTCAGTTGTGTCCGAAACACTTATCACGTCCTTCTCGGTTCGATAGCACTAAAATTAGGTTAGGTTAAATTAGGTTTGATTAATACGTTCCTTTACATAAGGAGAGAGAGAGAGAGAGAGAGAGAGAGAGAGAGAGAGAGAGAGAGATTAATTATCAATCGTACCTTATCACTGATGAAGTTAATATAGGCCGAAAGCTTGTGCTCTAATAAATATTTTTTATTGTGCACTCAAAATAAAACCTTCTAAATTTAGAACTTATAACTTCTTTTAGCTAGGGTGCATTCTAAGGGAAGTTTTAACTTCTTTTGGGTATCAAAGTTTCTTGTCAGATGCTATAATAACGTCTTTTAATGATATAAAACTTCTTTAGATGGAAGAAATGGTCTTCAAAACTTCTTTTTTGGGGTGATTTGAGATAATAAAAGATAATATTTCTGTGTATAGAGGGTTGCGGGAAGTCTTGTTTTCTGTGTGGCTTTACGCTCTCATTTTCTTATAACTGTGAATAATATGGTATTATCAAGATTCCGATTTGGAGAAAATTAGACACGAAGATTCAATGGTCTCTAAAAAATTTTTCAACCGCGTGATTTTGCTGAAAATTTATGCGAAATAAGTCGATTATATAGAGCAGTTTTTAAGAAATTTCAATGAAATTGTACAATTAGTGTTTTAGTTATAATTATTTGAATAAGTTAGGTCATAAGTCTGAATCCTTGTAGACTTTTCTTCAATAAATTTAAACTTTTCAATAACTATAATTTTTTTTCTAGAAAATCGATTGTACTAACATTTATATCGCAAATGTAAAATAAGATGCAAGTTTCAATCAAATTATATGAATAGCTTTTTAGCTAACATTCTATTCAACCATTCAGTTTTTCCGTGCGATGATTCCTCATTTCACGGAGGTCAGACTTCTTGACCCTTCTCTGTCTATAGGTATTTGAAATCCATAGTTTAGCAATGGGGGTCTTATGTACATACACACAATTTTTTTTATTTTCGGATATATTTTATTTTCGGATATATATAAATCCTTAAAATCAATGCCAATTGGGGATTTTGGTAGGGTTTAGCATAGAAATAACAAAAACGCACAGAATTTCGGATATATTTCAAACTTTGATAAATGATAGTGCCAGAAATCGCCTCAAAACCTATACCCAACTGTGCATATAGCGTAATTTCACTATTTTTTGTATCAAAATACGTAGAAGCTAAGTACATATTCAAAATGTAAGAGAAGTTTTACGTTAGGTAAAGAAACATAAAAAACTATTTGCTTCAGAAATTTTTAAACAGCTGCAAACAAAAAGGTCTTTGTATGTACGAGGGACGGTCAGAAAATAAGTTTACACGGCGTATAATTTCGCAATTAAAGGACCTACATTGATTATGTTTGTATCAGGTGAATTCGTTAATCATTGTTGGCAACACTGCACGTCGATTAAGCTACCATCTACTGTACATCGGTTATATGAGTCAGTTGAACATGGCTTGCTCGACTGGAACAGTGCCCTGCCCTACAGAGCAGTCCAGAACGTTTACGTTTAATGGCCGTTCACAAACGTTTTAGTGTTGAACAATATCCAGCTGCATTGATTGTTGTGCCTTTTTGCATGAAGTCTGCGAGCAAAACGCCTTGTGCTCCCGAAACACGGTAACCATCACTTTGCCAGCGGACCTCACAATCTTGAACTTCTTTGGTCGCGGGGACCCAGGTTGTTTCCAGTCCATGCTGGCACGTTTTGTTTCCGGAGTACGGTGATAAACCCATGTCTCGTCTCCTGTGACAATACGCTCGAGAAATTCTTGGCCACTGACAGACTCGGAATATCGTTGCAGAAATGACAGGGCACTGTTCCAGTCGAGCCACCATGTTCAACTAACTCATATAACCAATGTATGGCAGATGGCAGCCGAATAGATGTGCAGTATTGCCAACAATGATTAACGAATTCACCTGATACAGACATAATCAATGTAGGTCCTTTAGTTACGAAATTATACGCCGTGTAAACTTATTTTCTGACCGCCCTCGTATTTCAAAACAGAAAATGGATTGGCCTCAAAAAGACTTAAATAGGATACTAAACTGAAATTAAGAGTATGTATCATCACTATACAAATAACGATATGGAATCAGCAATGTAATTTTATCAATTATAACGTCTTATTTTTTTTTAATACAACCAAAACTATGTATGTCACTCAAAGTATTTTGAAATACAGTATATAGTAATTATGCCTTAACGTATCTCGCTTATGGTGTGGGAGTGTGCTTCGACTTTTATTTGGTTTTAAGAAAGAATGAACGTCATTGTCAGACAGTTTTTCTATCAATGCATCAACGTTCTTTTGTATGAAAGCAAATCTTCAAATGTTGGTGGAAGTCAGTTTTTTACTTCATGAAATACGGATTCCAATTTTCTTGCTGACGAACGTTCGTAATGTTTTCCAATTGAGAAATATGGCTCCAAAGCGTACAATTTCTGATAAGCATATTTTAAAGATGTTCTGCAGAGAAGGCGTTAGTCAAAGAGAAATTAGCGAAAAGGAAAAGACCTGGTAAACAGGTGTCAAAACCTTAATCAAGAAATACAATGAACCTATGGCCACTAATGATAAGAACAGACCCGGAAGACCATCGAAGATATCAGAATATTATATCAAATGTCAGAGGAATATTACACCACTAAGAGGTAGACTCAAATTCAGCAAGTACCTTGCTGGAGAAGTGAGAGAAACTACTGATGTTAAAATTGGGCCATCTACAGCTGGTTGTAAATTACTTCTGGAAGGACTTCTTAAAAGGTGCGTTGCAGCGCGCTTCTAGCAAATTTTATCTATTCTCTTTATTTTCTTTACAGATAATGGGCCCTTTTACTGAAACGAAGATGTTTTACCTTCCATGTATGAGTCTAAGCACTGCAACATTGTAGTTGCAAACTCATCCACTGACATGAGCTGATAGTTGCAAACAATCACTTGCAATCACGCTCAATCTATCCATTCTATACCCATTATTGGCAAGAACGCCTGTAGGATATTGAAGAATTAAATTACAGTGTTAATAAACCGTACCTATAGCATATGATATATTACTTTTATATGTATTACAAATTAATAGAGATTTAGGTAACTTTTCTTTTCCAAAAATTTGAGGGATAAAATCCTGTTTCATATGACAGAAAATTTTGTCAGCAATTTTTAAAACGTTATGTAACTTGCTAATATATATGCAGTATATATATATATATATATATAATATACTGAAAAAATTCCTGAACGATCAAAACCGGTCGTCTGTTAAACTCCTCAATTAGTGTCTAGTGACTATCCTAGCTAACGTTTATTTTCAAGAACCAAAATGTTGTGAAGAGTCAATTGAAAGCTACAACATTAATTTCACAAAGAGCCCCTGTCTCCCCCCCCCGCTCCTCCTTCGGAATGTCAAAATTTAAAGAACACACCAGAACACAATATTTAAAATAAAAGCTTTTCGCCTTTTTTAGTCGTGAAATTTCATTTATTTTGAAATACGTCATTACGTAACAAAACATTCTCAAAACACCTTTTTTCAAAAGTAAAAATTTCCTTTCAGAATTTACAAACGAGGAATAACATATTTTTAGACATGAAAACAGCAATCCTATTTCTATTTACCGATAAAGAATTTTTTTTAACCCTAAATGAGGCTAATTTTTAAAATTTTCAAAACCAATTTTTTTTTTCTACAGTTATTGATTTAAAGTCTTTCTCCCAAAAATAACACTTTTTTTCTGTTTCAGTCTTCATTTGTAATACAAGATTAATTCACGGGACACACAATCACCTGTTCAAAAATTCAGTTCATACCCCCCATCTCCAATAAAAAAGTGTGTGTGTGTGTGTGTGTGTGTGTGTGTGCTTGTGTGTGTGTGTGTGTGTGTGTGTGTGTGCTTGGTGTGTGTGTGTGTGTGTGTTTGTATTTGTGTGTGTGCACGCGCGCGCATGGCTGCTCTGTTTAGTAACTCATTTAATTCGAAAATTTCAAATCCACAAGATTTTCTTGGCGTAATTAGATTATGTATCTAATTTGGCCATATAATATATATATATAATATATATATATATATAATATATATATATATAGTGTGTGGGTGTTTGTGTGTGTGTGTGTGAGTCAGGAAAAGTGGTTTTAGTTTCAAATTAATAATATTTCAAAAATCTAAAATTGGAAAACTAAATGAATTTAGCCTGATAAAAAATCACATTATATATATATATATATATATATATATATATAAAATCAGCATAAAACTCCCACAAGATCGATATATACTAAATTCACTATATTTTCCTTAGAAAATTATGTCCTAAGGTCGTAATGAAAGTGTAGGTAATTAATAACATTCTCTGAAGGCGATGACCAGACTTAGATAAATGACACAGATTTGTCAAAATAATTTATGAAAATAAAAATTTATACCCTTTTTTCTTTCAGTCCTCCATTAAAAATATTGGTCGTGAAGGTTGAAGATTTATTTTTTTACCTGGAGCTTAATTAAAGGTATATGGATTTTTTCGTCAACATTTATTAATATAGGTATGAAGTTTTAGTTCACATTTAAATGAAGTGCTGTGACCGAGCGAGTAAACCCGCGATATACAGTGTGTGTATATATATATATATATATATCCTACTTTTTTATGGTTCATAACATGAAGTTCTTTTGGGAGTAAAATACTGATCGGAGTTTACATAATTTTAAAATTAAATCTGCTAAACTCGTAATTACTCACGAATCATGAATCTAATTTCATAGTTTCAAAATAGAGTTTTTGACTTTTCTTTCATTTTATCCCTATTAAAATCTAATTATTTTAAAAAAATATGCCTATTAAAAGCAATCATTTCAAAGTTCCTATAAATCATAATCTATTTTTTTATTGAGCGTAACTGTATTAAGAAGAACAAACGGGATTTGAAATTGAATTGAGAGAAAAGAATGTATATCCAAATAAAGTGCGTTTCAGTACTGTTAAACGTCAGAGAACGACACTACTCACTCCTCTCTCCACCGCAATCAGAGGAACACTGAGATCCGTCGGCAAAGTATTGAAATATATACACACCTTAAACATTTTTTTTCACATTTAATAAAGAGAGAAAATATTTTCGATTTCATAATTTAATATTAATTCGAAATTAAACTTTAAATTTTAATAATTTTCTTACTCGGGTTTATTTTTAAACTTCGTTTACGCATTACAAAATTCAGTTTTTGTTAAATCTTTCACATTTCTCAACGTGTCTTACCTGCCAGAAATATGAAAACACATTTAGATAATTAATGAACCTTATAGGAATTACTAAATTATTTACTCTTGAATCTACATAACGATTACTTTTATTAAAATTTAGATGAAATGATTTACAGTTATCAATCTTTCACTATGAAGAAGCCACTTAAAAACTTTTGTACCTTGTTTTGTTTTGCTATTAATTGATCGCATTCATTTAGTCACTTTCAAAACTTTAAAAATTTCGCCTTCGAAGAGGACGAAAAGAATAGTCACAAAGTACTTGAACTTTTAATGAGACTCTCTTATCGAAGATACCTTATAAAATCAGTCAGGAGGGAGGGACACGATCTGGCACAGGGCTCAGGCCAGACAAACGCGGCTCATTGGGCTAACTCCTAGCCGATGCCATCGGTAGTTAAACTCCCGATCTTAATGTCTGTACTTCACTTATACATTAGTAATAGGGAAACGGCGTTACTCACTGATCCCCGGGTGCTGGTCACGGACATTGTACGGAGGGTTCGCGAAAGTAAATAGACATCTTCGGTTTTTCCATAGTTTTTGATTTGATAATAAAAGCCAATAAATAAAAACCGATTTATTGAATCATTATATTTAAAATCGTGTTGCTTTTCAATTTGCATTATGCGTGGGGAGGGTCGATCGCTTCTCAAAAATTACACTTCTGTTAAGAAACTTGCTGCTTTAGATACAGATAAACAAATAAGACATTCAAAAATTATCAAAGATAGATATATTAAAAGAAATACAACTTCAAATAAATATGGTAATTTGTATGTTGTCCCCCCCCCCACCACCACCACCACCACACGAAAAAATGGAGAGGACATGTCCCCTCCCCCACGATGGACGCCCATGGCATTATGTAAAGCTGACACACATTCTGACATTCCATTGATGATCTTTGTCATTTGTTCTTGAGGACAATCATCGTGATGTCTACTTACTTTTGTCCACCCTCTCAACATTAATATGGGATTACAGCAGATGTCGATATAGTGTGATAATTAACCAACAATTTGGAAATATCACATTAGATAATGTATTAAAGTTTTGCATCTCAGACTCTTATTTTATTATCTCGAGGAAAATTACATTAAATGTAAACTAACTGAATTTTGCTCATTCCTCACAAAGCAAACAACTTTTATTGTCCGTAGAGAAGCAGAAACGGAGACAGGTTTTCGAAGCATGAAAAAAACTCTTATTTTTTTACATCAGTCGACATAAAAATAAACTCTGTTCTGATTCTCATCCTTGTTATTCTTACCTATTTTTTTTTTTCAGGAATATATTAAGTGAAAATAAATGAATACATAAATAATGAACACCATGAAACTATATACCCTTATTTTCGCCAAGAATGTATTAAAGCGAAAACACTTCTCGCTTTCGATACAGAAATGCAAATGTAAATAAACGCATACATGCAAAGTAAACAGAACGTTTGCTTTCATGACTCGCTTCAGTGTTAGCCCAATAATTTGAATAATTTATTATCCATGACTAATAATAATAATAATAATAATAATAATAATAATAATAATACATACATACATATATATACACACACATACATAAACTTATATACATAGACGGATTTACGTATAGACAGAGCAGGCATCTGCCTAGGGCGGAAATTTTGTCGTATTTCAACGTAAATAGGGCAAAGAAAACAAAAATAGAAAATAAATAACTTATAAGCACAACAAATTAAATGGATTCACAAATAAGTTTCAAAATAAAAAAGAATAGCAGTCTCTAATTCCAAACTAGCGATATAAAATTGCATAACAATTAAGCACTTTAACCGTGCCTTGGGGCGGAAAAAAATGCTAAGTACGCCTCTGCATACATACATACATACATACATACATACGTACATACATACTTATATATATACATATATATATATATAGGGTGAACCAAATGTAGGTGGACAGTAAATGATAACGTTTATTTTGAGAATACATATTTAATTTTTTTGTATACTATAATACAAAATAAAATTTAAATAAATTTAGTTATAATATTTAATATAATATAACACAAACACCATAGTTATAATGAACACCATAGTTATAATATAATATAACACAAACCGTATTCAACCTACTGTCCACCTACTTTTGGTTCACCGTGTATATATATATATATATATATATATTCATAAAATCTCGTTTCCAAATGTACAGTAGTTGGGTAAAATGGCAGAAATAGCTCGGATGTGACACACAGAATGTATTGAAGAAGAGAAGACAGTTGCCCTTCGTGGAAAGAAAGAAGGAAGGATGGAGTCCCCAGCTCATCCTTTCCCTCCTTTATAATAGTAGGAGATGCGGAGCTAGCTGCACCTTTCCACTTGATTCTGTGTTAATTATTAATTATATGAAGAAATATTGCACTATTATTCCAAGAGTATCTGACATTTTCTTTTTGTTGAAGTTGAAATTAACAACATTTTAAGTATCCTCTATCACAAATCACTTGAAAATGTGCCAATATTTTTGAGGAACTTAGAAATTAATGTAGTTTTTTAATTATAAAAAAAGCATAAGACCCATGGTGCTAATAAATAGTTGGCAAGAAATAGGTTCGGTTTATAGTATTGGTTGAAGTACATCGGCCAAACAGGTACACCTTTAGAAATAAGGTAGATAAAATACGGTAGTAATAATATTGCAATATTTTTCATGTAAGTAATAATTAACGCAGAATCAACTGGAAAGGTGCAACGCCTGTAATCAACAATTTTAATTTAACAAAGAGAAATATATAAAAATTAAATGTATAAAATCCACATCAAATATTAACTTGAGTTTTGACCTGTACAAACTAGATAGCAATATCTTAGAAGAGATTAAAAATCAGATTAATATGCGTATATAATGTTTCGAAGATGCGTATTACGCGGTACATAAAATTCCTTCCCCAACAGATTAAGCCATTTTAGGAGCGAATCCTAGTGTACACTGTTTTCTATTTAATTTTCGTTCATTCCTCGAGAGGGTCCTGTAATAGACGAAAGCGCTCGGAGCCGTTTTTCACTTTCCTTGCAGATTGTACCACATTTAATAAAGTTTACATTAAAATTGTAAATTATTCCCCATATGTAGGAAGGAGGGGGCGAAGGGCGAGCGCTCGCAAGAGTGACCCCTCCATAGAAGAGGAGAGAGCCGAAAATAAGGTCTCCAAGGCTCAACGATGCCACTTTTTTTTATATCAATTTTGAAAAGATTGTGTAGTGCGTAAGGTGCATGTATGTGTCGTGAGGAATAGAGGAAGGAGTGTGTGTTTGAGACATGCTGCATTGCTCACAGAGTAGATGAGACACGGAAAAAGATCAGCTAAAGGGGAAAGTGACAAGAGAAACGGGAGTTCCAGCACTCACTGTCTCCTGCTTAACGTCCTCTCCAGAGTAATTCCCTGGTCGATTGGGCTCTACAATTTCCTCACATTATATATATATATATATATATATATATATCGGGTAATATTTTTTAAACATCTAACACTTTAAAAGTTTTGCTTTTTCTTTATTAACTGAAATAAAAGAATAAAATTTTTACTGTACCTTCTCTACACGTGGGGAATTAGTCCCGTAATGCAAAACATGCCCTATGTGATGTCCTCTCAGCTCACAATACTTACTCGATACTTTCGACGGAAAAGTCCTGTCCAGCAGATTTCCTACGATTTATGATAAAAGAATAAGATGGCCACTAACATTACCAGATCTAAACCACTGTGACTTTAGTAAGTATCGTGTAAGTGTAAGTATCGTGTAAGTATCGTGAGCTGAGAGGACATTACATAGAACATGTTTTGTACTACGGTACTAATTTCCCATGTGAAGTGAAGATACAGTAAAAATTTTATGCTTTTATTTCGATTAATAAAAAATATAAACCTTAAATTTTAAAAAATCACATAATATACAGTATATACATACACCAGTGATGTAGTCGAGACCACCAAGTCCGAGACTGAGACCGAGACCGAGACCTGATCCTGTGAGACCAAGATCGAGACCGAGATCAAAGGTTCGAGATCGAGATCTACCTTCCGAGATCGAGACCCTTCAAATTCGAGACCGAGATCGAGATCGAGACCAAGCTCATGCCCTTTCAATTTGTTTTACACTGCTATGGAAATTAGACTATGTTAAGTATATTAATAAACTAATAACTACTTTTTCAGATGTAGTGTGTTGAATGCAAAAAGTGTAGCCTATAAATTAACAAATGAATATATATATATATACGTACTTTTTTTTTATTTACTTCTTTTATCTGTTACAGAAGGTTTAATGAACGTACCCACTACCCAGTTTGACTTCTGTGGGGCCTCATTATTATGCCTCCATGGCTAAATACACGCTCAATATATATAATATATAATTCTCTATTTAGTGTTTCCATTTTCAACAAAATTAATCTGACGGGGGCGGGGGGGGGGGGCAAAATTTTTTGTAGCTCTAACCTAAAAAAATCCAGACCCACACCCCCTCGCAAGACAAACGTGGCAACTCAAAACAGGGTGACTGATTAGTGCATACCTAGAGTCCCTTACTTTTACAAACTTTCATAAACATTCTGAATTGTGTCTGTTCAACCAAGCCACCATCATGAGTATGCCAATAACATTTATTTTTCATTACGGTCTCGAGAGGTCTCGAAAGGTCTCGGGGAAAAAAAACCGAGACAGCGTCTGTCGAGACCGAGATCGAGACCGAGATCTAAATAGCGGAGACCGAGATCGAGATCGAGATCTGCAAATTGGGTCTCGAGATCGGTCTCGAGACCGAGACAGATCTCGAGACCTACATCACTGACATACACACAGTGTATATATATATATATATATATATATATATATATATATAAACTTCCCCTAGTTCTCCCTTAATGGGTATACTAAATTTGGTGTAGATTTCCCTAGCCGTTTATGTGTGTAGAAATGAACAGACATATATCATCATCATCATCCCTTACGTATATACTTTTGTGTATATATATATATATAATGCAGTGGTGTTGTAGTTGCTGTAGTCATAAATATTTTGCAAATATTTCGTTATACCCCTAAAATTAATAGCTACTGAATGCCTTAATTATATGTCTGTACTGTATCTATATAACAGTACTTTCCTAGTCAAGTTTCATAATTTAAATATTAAAATTTCATTTCAAAAACTTCTGAGTTTTTAGTTCTGAGACAAACTTTTGCACAAAATTTTAACACAAAGGTGAAGTATGTCAAAATATTTTAGCGTCAAATTTCTCCCCTAAATCGTATCTGAATGCAAGAATACACACAAAATAGATTTTGTTTTTATTAAAAGAAAATATTTTCATATGGCTGTCGTTTTCTTCTCTGTTTATTTGAACTTCAAGTTTTTGACTGAAGATTTCGGCGCAGCAGAAATGCACTCGTGTGCACTGTTTTCTTATTTGAATAAGTGTGCGCATCAATGCGTATAAGGACCTATTTTCAGTATTTTGAAATTTAGAGCGACAAGCTTTTTAAAGTTTAATAAAGTAAGAGGGTTTTTTTTTTATTCTTTGCACTTAAAACTTTGCAAATTTACGGATACTGCTTTTTTATTTCATTTAAATATTTAAATATATTTCATATAAAATTTGTAGTCTTCGTACATATATACGAAAATATATCGAACTCAAGTTGTCAGTCTGAAACATCGCTGAAAAGGTGCTCTAGTACCCACCTATCATAAAAACATCAACTTTTATAGCCTATGAATATGTGCATTCTCGCAACTTTGACCTCAATTTTGAAGAAAAGCCAAAATTTTGAAGCAAATTTAGTTTGGTTAAAATTATAACGATATTTCCTTTTAGAAACCAAAAAGTGTGTTCATCACTAAATTATATAAAATGTAACTGCTATCCTCTTGTTGATTCACTTAAAATTTCACTTTGTTTCCCTTTTTGGATTCTCTAACCGAGATTTCTTGCTGAGAATAACCATTCCATGGCGGGCGTCATGTCCGTAGACTTTTTCACTTGCAGACGAGATTTCTTTCACATTTCTTTCAACTGCCTGGGAATGACACGGGTATGTGTCAAGAATTACGGGTTTTTGGCAGCCATCAGTGCTACTTATAACATCAGAGAGTAAGGAAGGAACAGTAATCTCCATTTCGTTCCAATCAATCATATCCATGTAGGTCGAAGCTGAGAAGTTGAGCCTGATGGATTTTTGTCAAACATTCGAATTTCACCCGGTATAACACTCCTTTTCGCTTGTAGCACTTTTTCGACTGCTAGCTTCCGAATATTCTTATTCTTGTCAGCGATAGCAGATAAAAGGATATTTTCAGGATGACAAAAGTAACAGTTGTTTTGTAATACAGGACGAATAAAGTCTTGGTCGATTTTATGTAGTTTTTGATAGAGCTCAACGGTGAAGAAAAAGTTTTTGGCCCATCCTGGCAAGACCAGTTTGCTTCGATATAGAACCATGCAGGAGCATAGAAGTTCAGTATAAAATGAGCAATCCTTTGATGTGTCTCTGATAGTTTTTCGTGCGGCGTGTAATAACGTAAGAGACGATTTGCTTTTGTCGGCCACCGTGCATTATTGAGAGACCCAGGTTGAGCAGTTTCTAACAATTTGATAGCTGGACCTCTATCATGACTGTTTTGAATTGACAAACACGCCTTATGGAGGTATTGCTGGTCACTGTTGAGATCTGCTAGCACTTCTTTTGGTAAGTCCATCACTTTTCCAGCGAGAGGTGGAAATTTTGCAATTGGTCTGTTCTTTGGATCAAAGTTCAGATCCTTGCCGATTTCGCCCTGTGAACTTCTAGGTCCTGTCGTTTGCCCGTCAAGAACTTCCAGGTATTTTTTCAAGTGAAGCTCATTAGTGTGAAGTAAGCAAATAAACCATTGTAATGTCTTCCCAATGTCAGCTCTAGTTTTCTATTTACTCCATTTGATTTACCTGTATTTACATTAGTTGCATCACAAACTACAGAGTTGGTGTCAGTAATTACTGATATAATTTCTTTAGCAATATTACCTACCCTTCAACTTTCAGGAGCAACATGGTCAATATATTCATTTCCTGGAAAAGAAACTAACACATGGTCTTCATTCAAAGTCCGTTGGCATTCTCCCACTTTTGAAAGAGTTTTATCAATTTTTCCCTCAAATCCAAGGCAAACTATTCCTTTATTCTGTTCTTTATGCTTCTTTCTTTCTATGCTTCTCCACAAGGTTCTTTGACGACGTAGTTTACTGGGATCAATCGTAGTATTTTCAGATAATAGATTAAAATCTTTTAAGACAGCATTAGCAATTAAACAAGCATTATTTTGATGACCTTTTTCACTTTCAGAGCTGATCTCACCAATATCACAATGATTCAACTGCATTTCCTGGACAAAACTCTTTTGTTTATCTTTAAAGAATTGTCTTTTATGCTTTCTGTTTTCCATTTGTTGTAGTTTTGAAATTTTCACTTTGTCCAACTTACCTATAATCATTTTTCGTTCAGTATGATGATCAATCCAGAACTCCCATTCATCATTCGGGATTTTCTCCGCCTTAGCGCATTTCCACTCACTTCTTTTACGAGAACCGGAGGCATAGCACTTGCAGCAACATACAGTATATCAAATAAATTTCTGAAGGAATCATATTTACTTTGATAAATGCTGGAAGATCATTTACTCATGGGATATTTTCTAAGTTCTTGTCCCTTCTCAATTAATCTCTTTACCTTAATTACTATGCTTTTGAAGTCGATTGTTGGAGTGGAAGCATGGATATACAGGGTGACCCAAAAAAAATGGCACCAACTTTCAGAAGTGATATCTCAATAACCATTGCAGTTAGGGATTTTAAAAAACAACCAAATGAAAGATAATTCTTTTCTCTTTAAATACTTATTCAATAGCTTGATGGTTATAAACCCATGTAATGCCAAAAATTGGCTTATAAGAAAAATATACAAAAAAAGTTGCGCATTTATATTTATTCCTTTTATTTTTTTCTAATTAATTATCTTCTAATTTACGGTCTTTAAACGAAGTTCTGTGGTTTTAAGTTAAACCTAATTTTCAATAAATGGCTCAATCTGCCCCCCATTATGGTGAACCACAGCCTGTAATCTCGCCCTCCATTTTGAAATTGCCTTTGAGATCGTCACTTGTGAGAGATTTTCCCATGCAGCCTGAATTCGTTCACGAAGATGGTTCACATCACGGATTTTCTGACCATGGTAGACTTCTCTCTCTAAGGCAGACCACACAAAGTAGTCAATGGGGTTTAGATCTGGGCTGCATGGTGGCCAATTATTTGGTTCGATAAAACCAGGACAATTATTATTGAGAAATGTTATTGTTTCCTTGGCTGTATGAGATGGGGCTCCATCTTGCATGAACACAAAATCAGTGCTCGTCTCCTTGATCTCTGACAACATTGGAGACAAAATGTCATTACAGTAGTAAATTGAGTTAATTTTAACGCCTCGCTGAATAAAAATGATGGATGTTTTGTTCTCAGATGACGCTGCAAGGGAAACCATTATCGAATCTGAAAAGTGTTTTTTTTCACGCAAAAATCGTTTTGGGTCAACATGAGTTTTTGTCGCCACTGCTGCACGAACCCGATCATTTTGGGTATTTCGTGGTGTTTCGACCGTAAATCGTTTCTCATCAGAAAACCAAATTTCTTTCACAGACTCATTTGACCGAAATCTTCGCAATAGATTTTTACATCGATGGAAACGTCTTTCTTTCACAGGCTCCGATAAAGCAGTAACCTTCACCCTCTTAAATGTTTTCAACCCAAGATCTTTTCGAATTATTCGCTGTACTGATGAACGTGAAATCCCGGTTTCTTTCGCAACTTCACGTTCACTTTTACTTGTTCCCGGTTGTTCCTCTTGACTTAAAACCATTTCATTTACTTTTTCAATGTTTCCTGGCGTTCTAATACTTTTTGGTCGACCACTTCCCGGACGCCATTGACTGCTGCCGGTTTCTTTAGGTTTTTGTAAAAAATGTGCCACAGTTCTTTTTTTCCAATTTCTATTTGGAAATTCGTAAAGGATTCTGTTTAATGAATATCCTTTTTCTTCACGTAGTGCTTGTATAATGTTCTTATCAGATTCTCTCAATCCCATCTTGAGGGGTCTGGAATAGAAAAATTTAATTTAAAATTAGGATCAAGGAATAAATATAAATGCGCAACTTTTTTTGTATATTTTTTTTGGAAGCCAATTTTGGGCATTATATTGGCTTATAACCATCAAGCCATAGAATAAGTATTTAAAGAGAAAAGAATTACCTTTCATTTGGTTGTTTTTGTAAGTCCCTAGCTGCAATGGTTATTGAGATATCACTTCTCAAAATTGGTGCCATTTTTTTGGGGCCACCCTGTATATATCATTCACTTTTTTCGCGATAATTTCAGCGTATTTCTGAGTGCTAAATGTTGCAGTAATGAGCTTATGTTTAAGATAAGCTTTGAATACATCCTCACAAGTTGGTAGTTGGTTGCCAGGAAGCTCTGCTGGCGTTCCGAAAACAGAATGCTTCACTTTTTCTCTTGTTATACTAGAAGAGGCCATTGCAAGCTATGCTATTAATCTGAAGCAAAATAAAATAAAATGCTGAATCAGGAAACACATGATAGGTCAAACAAATGATAAGTCAAACAAATGATAGGTCACAAATACACATGTAGGCACACAAATACACATGATAGGTCAAACATATATGGGTCCTACATTTTAAAATAAGCAAGAACAATGTTTATTAATGATTTTTTGATAGACATTGGAATTAATTGAGTTTATTGTTGAGATCCTCATACCTGTGAGGCGAAAAATTAATTTAAGGAAACATGCTAAAAAGGATGGTTCAGTATTACTTTCACGGCTCCACAAAAATCAACTTTTTAGTTATAAAAGTCATGTATTTATATAGTGTAGATATAGAATAAGTAAAAACCCTGCTATCTCTAATTTCTTTTAAAATTTCTCCAAAAATTTTTAATTCATATTTTTAATAAGAACTACTTTGTGCCATTCCGCCGCATGATTGCCTATAAAATGTGGCAATAAGGTGGAAATGCGTCAGTTTGGCGTGTAACGTTGTTGATGATGGATATGTGCAGTGGATGTTCCATATATCGAAGTTCAGCGATATTTTTTTAATTATTCTAGTGTGAACATGTAATAATGCAGTGCTGTGATCTATCTACTTGTCAGTTGCCCCTGGTCAATTGAATGCCCGGTTAGGTCAACTGTACGTCCTTGACGATTGGTTAGGTTAAGTCGTGATATTTTCGTTAGTTAACAAAAATATCACGACTTAATCTAACCAATCATCAAGGGCGTACAGTTGACCTAACCGGCCGTTCAATTAACCTTAGTTATTTAATTGGTGATAATTATTGTTTTTTCTGCATTATTTGGTGATAATTCTTGATTTTTTCTGATACTTTTACAGATAGAGCCGCGAATGTAATACTTTACCAAAAGGATCTTTTGTGGCCTTTGTTCGTAATTTATTTTTTCATAGTTGCCAGCACCGAAATTAATATTTCTAAAAGATACGACTTATTCCTTAATCAGTGACTACTCGGGCATCTTTTTCATCATGTTTCATTAAATTAAATTTTTTCAACCCACCCTAAAATGTATATATTGTATATATGATCCAACTCAGAATGGTTCCCAGGGAAACTTTTATGTTACACACAGACCGTGCATGCAACAAGGAACTCTTGTGGAAACATTAAATCCATTATAGTAGGGCGGGTCGTACTCAGGTGACAACATGAATCTGAAGGAAATCCTACCATCAGGGGTGTCTACATTATGTGTTTTTACATGGGGAATTCAAATATGAGCTTATTGTTTGGATAGGATAACTCTAACCTACATCATTTTGTATTTCTAAATTGCCAATTTTACCCTTTTGAACCCCTTTATAATATATTAAAAGGTATAAGGTAAATCATTTATATTGACAAGGCCAAATCAACTTTACATATATTTATTAATAGGTGAACTGCATGTATATCACTGGATGTAATTACAAAGATCATTCTCCTGACATCTTGAACTTTGCCAGGTTGCACAAATCCTGCTTTGACTCAGACTTGGACATCAGCTTCCTGCTGGTCTCCTGAGCCCTGATCCCTCCATCCCTCTTTTCCTGTGAGAAGTACTTAGCAGAAGCCTCAGTCACCATTTTAACAACCCTCTCAATGATTTGTGTGTGGCAAGGCCAGTTGCGCACCTCCATGGGGGCGTTGATGAAGTTTTTCACCTCTGAGGTGCTTAGAGAGCAGGTGAGAGGTGGCTCTGACACACCTTCTGACCAGCTGATCAAGTCACCGATGCTGGAAGCATCACAATTGATGTCAGGTGTCCTTCTGCTCCTAACAGAGGAGTCCCCCAGCTGAGTGTCCGGGTCCCCCTCTCCCCTGATGGCCAGGATTCTCTCCACCCCTTCAATCCTCTCCTTCTGATCCTCAGAGCAGAGTAGGGTTTGGAGGATGACTTCACTGTGGGCAATTTAGGGTTATAACTTTTTTACAACCTAATATTCCTGTACTTTAATTCGATGAACTTTTGCCTAAAAACAAAGAAATGAACTTTCATTTTAATATCTTTTTAGAAAAGGTCACCCCGAAATCAAAAAATCGATTATTGCATACGTAACTTTATTGCATATTCCATGTAATATAATAAAAGAACTCACAACATAATCATTATAATACTTGTACATATATTACTGCTTATTGCTTAGAATAAACCGAAGTTGCAGTTTGTTTTTGTTTCTGCAGGCAGCATACAGTTCCTGCATAACTTTGATTGCACGTTCTGCACACTGATTACTTCTTGGTATCTTGAGTGGGGATGGCTCCTGCTTCCAGTGATTTTCCAATGAGTTCAATGCTTTTTTGTAAGGTTTCAATATTTCTGACAAGTTCTTGAAGTCATTTTCATTGTACATCTGATTAGTAAAAACCAATATTCTGCCCATTGTATGAAATGAATCTGCATACCTTCTCCAAAGTACTTCCTTGCTGTAGGTATAAGAATAAATGCAAGGATAGCTAGAATGGCTCTTCAATGCCACCTCGCATTGCTGATGTTTGGAATTTTCTGAAAGTTAATCAAAGGAAAATTCCCTTTTTCTTCAAAGAATCTAAACACCCGTGTTAGATGGTACAAAAAACTTAAT
>JAJOZX010005929.1:0-97500 GCA_023014485.1 Bathynomus jamesi
TTTATAAGTTTTTGGTATGAATTTTTTCAGTGAATTCTGTGCATATAGCAGCTCGTCTTGGATAATCCTTTTCGTGTAACTCGTGTAGCACTTGAATATGAGAACTTTTCTTTTTTAATATTGATTTTAAAATAGTTAGAACAGTCGTTTTTGGTATACTCAGTCTACGTGATGCAGTGAGAATTGACATTCTAGGATTTGTTTGAAAGACATTTCTTACCAATTCGACATTTTCTTGAGAGGTATCTGGACGTCCATATCTTGCTTCTCATTCATCATGAACAAATCCTGTTCTTTTAAATTTATTGACCAGCTCGCGAATTGCTTTGTCTGCCTGTCCTGGTTTGTGAAATCTTGTTTCGAATTTGTCTCTAAGTTCTTTGCACTTTTTCACTTGGATACGTAGTGTTACTACCATCAAACGTTCTTGTACATCCATCATCATCTATAGCCTATGGAAAATAAAATAGAAATATCATTATTTCAGCGAAATAGATAGCGACTTTTGGACCACCTTGTATAAAATCTTATTTCATAAATGAATGAATGATAATATATATAAACATTGGCATCTTAACTACTTAGTTTATCAATTTAACTAACTACTTAGCTTAGATACATTTAAGCTGCGATAGGCTAAATGTTAATACAAATGGCCAATATTTTCACAAGACGAAAACACTAACGCTTTCACCCCCAAAAGTGTTTTTACGCACAGATGAAAATATAAGTGCATGAGGTAACGCACAAATTGATATGCAATTAAATGTTGTCCATTACTGTAGTTCGAGTGCAGGTAGGGGGCGGGGGTAATACATAAAAACACTTCTGGTAGTGAAAACGTTAGCGTTTTCCTCGGATAAAAATATTCACCAGTCTGTATTAATTTTAATCCTGTTGCAGTCTAATGATCAGTGTCCGCGACTCCGAATTAGAGTGTTTGCATATATGTATATATATATATATATATATATATATATATATATATATATATAATATATATATATATATATATATATATATAGTCCATCCTCTATTTAAAACGCATTAATTGCGTTTGCAATTAGTTCAGGGCTCTGAAATTTCTACAAGTAATAGTGAGCCAAAAAATTTATGAAGATATCACAAATGGAAGTCAAATTACAAAATCTTCAAATTTGCGTCTAAAAGACAAGAAATTTCTCAAAAACGAAAAGTAAGATATGAGCATGGTGCCGTTTTAAATAGAGGACGTTTATTTTGTGTCACCCGGTATATGAAATTACTACAAGCGCAGATAGCATACTTATCGAAGCTTAATATCATTAAATTAGCAGTCTCGAGAACAATTGAGATTAATAGAAGCGATGAAAGTGAACCAGTATTTCGTTAGAACTACCAACGTTTCGGTAGAAACGCGACAACCCTTCTCTAATAGTAATCACCAGGTGTAGCCAAAAACTGGAACAGCGCTCAGGCCAACTAATGCGGCTCTAACTTCTGTATTATCAACATCATCAGGATTCGAACCCTCGACCTCAGTGTCTTCACTGAGGTAACGATACTACCCAGTAAGCTACGGAAGCTTTTCTCTTGGGAATCTTTCTACGACTCTTCAGAAGGGCTTTCATGATGCTGCCGAAAAGTCAAGAGTTTCGAAAGACAGTCGAATTTATTTATTTTTTTTTTTACTTTTGAATTTTGCTCTTTGTACTGAGGAAATAAATAACAATTTTAAGTACGACTTAAAAAAAAGTTAAAAATGTGTTAAAAAATGTTAAAAAATGTAGTTATATTTAAATTAATTTACCCATTGAATTTTCTTAATTACTTTAAAATGGTTAATTATCCTCAATAACAAATTAAATTCGAAGCAAGTGTAGCTTGCGTTCCCCTACACTACCTAGTGTAGCTTGCGTTCCCCTACACTACCCTAGTGTAGCTTGCGTTCCTCAACTTTGTCCCGCGTATATCTAATCAAATAAAACTTAAAACTAACGAAAATATTACGACTTAACGTAACCAATCGTCAATATATATATATATATATATATATATATATATATATATATATATATATATATATATATATATATATATTCCAAATAGAAAAATAAAAAAAATATAAATATTCATCTCTTTCTTTAACCTTTGTGTTAACCTAATGCTGTTTAACTTTCATTATCTGATTCTATTTCCATTGAAGAATCATTATCACTAGATTGATTAAAGCAAATAGTTTCAATATCACAGGTACTGGTATTTATTGCAGATTTGGATGTTGACGAAGCCAATGTAGCACCATGTTTTACTTCACTTTCTTGGAATTTTGCATTTTGGGATATAAATACTAGCTTTGCTGCTCTGTCTGTGCTTAATTGGTTTCTTTTGGCTGTATGGATATTACTGTATGTGCTAAATGATCTCGGAGGTAATGAAAGGGCGAAATTGAGGTGTATGAGTTTGTGTAGGTATATATGTGAGTATGCATGCGTATGTATCTGGAATTCTGGATGTATGCATGTGTATGGGGTATACAATAGATATAAATGTGTATATAAGTATTTATGTATATATTGGTATATATGTATATGGGTGTATGTGTATGTATATATATATATATATATGGATGGTCTCGTGGGGGGGGGGAATATGTCATCGCGGGTCTAAAGGATAGTTAAGTGGGAGATTCAAAATCCGAGGCATGGATGGGAGAGTCCTGGGAAGGTGGATCAATGGCAGTCAGCTCCCAGCCAGTGTTCTCGCAAGTTTAATGGATCTCAAGATACAAGACTTTCAGTGCAAGAAAGAGGCCAGTTTTTTCTGTAAATAGGCTGAAAAAGACATTCTATACTGGTACCATATGGCCTATTTTATTATTTATTTATTTATTTTTATAATATATATCATTGCAAAAGTATACCTTATAATTAAATTGGCAATATCTATATTAAAAAAAAAAAAAAAAAAAAAAAAAAAAAAAAAAAAAAACGGTTTTTTTACATCACTAGCCGTAAGTTTCCATACATAGGAAAAATAAACATTTTTTTATGGACAACCATTTTATTTATATAATATGCTCTACATGGTTGCCATTGTTTTGAAAACACATTTCAATACGTGTTCCCCACTGTTGATGAACACGCATTAGCACAGTTGACGTTATGCTTGTAATGGCGTTGGTGATACGTTCCTTTAGATGATTTATGTCTCGTATCTTTTCCTGATACACCATGGCCTTCAAGTGCCCCCAAAGATAGAAATCAAGGGGGGTGAGATCTGGGGATCTGGGAGGCCACTCCACAGGACCACGCCGACCAATCCAAGCATCCGGAAACTGCTGCTGATCCAAATACCGACGCACGTGAAGACCATAATGAGGTGGAGCTCCATCTTGCTGGAAGTAAACTGGGAAGTTACCTTCCTCGTTTAGCAGGGATGGGAAAATCTCTTCTTGCAACATGTTAAGATACCTTTCGGCATTAAGATTTCCACTGACAAAAAAAATTGGTCCAATAATTCTGTCACCCCATATCCCGGCCCACACCATCACTTTACCGGCACCTTGCATCTTCGTCGGACTCAGCCAGTTAGGGTTAGCATTACTCCAATAACGTATGTTTTGCCGATTAACCTCTCCATTGACGTAAAAATTTGCTTCATCAGTAAACAAGATCTTACGTCAAACGCATATTCTTAGGGTATCTGAAACATAAAAACAAACGTTTAATTTTTCCTATGTATGGAAACTTACGGCCCACCCTGTATATATATATATATATATAGACGATTGGTTATGTTAAGTCGTAATATTTTCGTTAGTTTTAACGTTTTATTTGATGGATTCATTTAAAAAATGTCTCCTAAAGATCCTAGTGTAGTTTATGTCCCCTTTTGCGTCAGGGTGACGTAAAAAACACTCGCTCCCTAAATTCCCTTTGGATTTAATTAAATAAATGAAACTTTGTTAAATAAGATAAATAATTCAATTTTAAATTATTTATTAAACTATTTAATGAAAGATAGACAATTTATTTACTTTATTATTTATAATAAATTTTTATTATCTTCGTAAATAAACTAATTTGTCTTCTCTCTAATTTGCAAAACTAAATAGATGCAAAAGCAGAGCAAACAAGAACCAACTAAATTTAAATAAGATTTTCAATTCCAAACGAATAAATTAATTGTTTGAGAGTTCTATTTCGCGTCAGCTTGCCGTTTCATAGATTTTGGGGTCCCTGACCCTTAGATTTATTATTATTATTATTATTATTACTCTAGACAAAGACTGCCAACTTTGATTGGAACTCTTTTTTAAACAAAATAAAATGATACTTTAAATCTTTTATATATTACTAAAAAACTTCTGTTCCAGATGAAAATTTCTTAAACTTGGGCTAAATCTTCCAAGTCAATTCTTGGTCAGCAAAAAATAGTCAAGTAAATTCTTGGCAAAATTATGAGAAAGTGGTTTGGAAGTTTATTTCGGAAAAATTTGAATATTGGGATATGTCGTCCTTTGTTAAGCACACACACACACACACACACACAATACATATAAGGAAAAGGAGGACAAAAGCTGCTAATGTTTCGGGAGAATTTCACATATTCAGGGTTAAAAATTTAAAGCACATTAAAAAACTGGTTACAAATATTAAAAATTTCAAGTAAAATTTGAAACAACTTACACTGTAAATAAAAAATTAAAATTAAAATGCATGGGTTGAATAAAGAAGAAAAGAACTCACCGCACGAACGCGAGAAATAACAAAGTGGATGAAAGAATTATGGGTTGGGAATAGGAAAACTATAATTTTGGTCAGTTGGTTGTTTAAGTTCGTTGTGTTGAGGGAAAGAGTAGTATATTTAATAAGAAGTTATTCCAAAATTCTGACGGTTTTCCCGTCTTTCGTTTGTGCTAAAATTTTAAAATTGGATGGTGTGATGGCATTTACAGTATGTGATGGCATTTATTAGTAATGAGACCGAATGGCAGAGTTTTCCTTTACAGCTGTAAATGACGCCGCTATGCGAATCGATGCGGACCTTAAACAATCGTTGTGTTGACTGGATGTACGTTCTTCGATTACATCAAGGACAATTAAAAAGGTATACGACTCTAGAGGACATCAATTCGGGAGTGGCGTCCATGAACCGGAAAAGAGTTACAGTTTTCTTCGGATTAGTGAAGCAAAATTAAATTTAAAAGACGAGAAAAGTTTAGAAAATATAATGTTTAATTTTTTTTCCAACTAAGTTGAATGGTAATAAAAACCCACTCTAATGGACAGAGTTTATTTCCACAACAGTTTCGATGCCCACTGTATCCACCCGAAGAGGATGACAGTGGGCATCGAAACTGTTGTGGAAATAAACTCTTTCTATTAGAGTGGGTTTTTATTATCATATTTTGACCTTCACGTAGAAAAGTGAAGTTTTTTGCATTTAAGTTGAATGGCTTTCCACGTTCGGTAAAGAATATAAAAGGCTTCCTTTTGTGTGTGCAGCGTAATTAGGGGGGGGGGGGGATAGGCCGTTAAATTCTATCAAGAGAAGAATTAACACACTTTTGAAACAATTTCATATAGCAACTGTTATTGACAAAGTAAGTCTCAAGTAATTTAATTACGTGGTAGAAAGCCAGCTAATCCGAACAGATTTTGTAAGCACGAAAAATTAAGGTTTTACAAGAATTAACTTTAAAATTACACGCAAAAAAACTATAAAAATCCAGACGTTATCATGAAAAAATGTGGGTTTTCTAAAAACATTAGTCACAGAATTTAGAATTTTGTCTGGAAAGTGAAACGTCTAAAAAGGAAAGTGTGTTATCAATTTCTACATCCATTGTGAAAACAATTACTTGTTGTATGTATTAATAGAAAACGTTTATTACAAAAAGGGAAATGCATTTTATGCATAAAAATACAAATGTTTATTGTCTATCCTCCGCATCAAGAAGTTCAAAATGGGCACTTTTTTCCTCGATACATTTGTTTATATGTGTAATTGTGTAAACGCCAGTGTGGAGCTTAGCGTTTTTATATATTGAGAGTAACAGTTCGAATAAAGTATTTTCATTTGAAAAAGAAATTACGAAATAATTTTGTGAGTCTTACGCAGAAATAATTTTTAACAAATTGGGACTGGAAAACGGAAAAAAAATGAGAGAGAGAGAGAGAGAGAGAGAGAGAGAGAGAGAGAGAGAGAGAGAGAGAGAGAGAGAGAGAGAGAGAGAGAGAGAGAGAGAGAGAGAGAGAGAGAGAGAGAGAGAGAGAGAGAGAGAGAGAGAGAGAGAGAGAGAGAGGTGGAAAATAAACTGAAGGTAAAATACACATACATAAAATTACTGATAGAATCAGTTTAATAAAAAAATGTGACACTTTTAACTGTTTGGCAGAGAGCTCATTTAATAACAAGGAAATTTATTAGATATTTTATATAAAGTTCTTTGACATTCAACCCTTTTAATAGGTTGTTCCAGTATTCTTCTGCTAAATATACAATCGGTTCAGAACGTCCTTACCTATAGATATTGGTAAGAAACAGGGCTTTTTAAAGATACGGAACTTTGTACTATCAGCAAGAAATGAGATATTTAGTAAATGTCATAAATGTTTTATTGACGCTTTATAAAAGTTTATGGCGTTTACCAAGCGTCTCATTTCTTGCTGGTACATTTTTGAGAGTAATTTAGACATAAATATGCAGTATATATCTTCAGTATTAATCCTCTCCGGTTCTTGACGTGAATTTTGAGTACTCACTTGGAGCAAGGTTTTAACGATTCCAAGCACAACATCGCTAATTCGACAGGAAATCAGGAAATGTCAGAAAACTGCGACACAAACCAAAATGGGATTCAAGACATCGAGGAAAACGCACTACAGGGAGATGAGGAAGTAGTCTTAGACGGAGCAATACCCCCTGCACAAGATAGATACCATGAATACAAATGAAAACACACCAAAGATTGAATAAACACTGAGCAGGGAAGAAGCGGTGGTAGAACAGAGGAAAGAATTGAATCTCATAGGACTCGTAAGGTATCTAAACGACGGACCATATGCGAATATTACAAAACAAGTTCGTGCAAATATGGCTCAAACTGCATTTATAATCATCAAAAACAATGTCAATTAGAGAGAAAAAATACCTAAATATGGAGTGCCGTATTTTCACATTAATGGTACTCAAAGAAGAGAATGAGAACGAACAGCTCACATCCTGACTAGAAGTAACAACAGTGGAAATGAGAATAATAAAAGGAAATGAGAATAATAAAAGCACAACAGTCCCTGTAAAAACTGCATCTAGGATACTGACATAGCAATACTGGACTACAACGTATACAGAGCAGATAGAGTTGCTAGACGAGGAAGAAGGTGTTGCATCTACGCGAAAAACACACACATGTCAGGTGAAGGTAAGCAAATCAAACAGCACGGTCAAATTTATTAATTTAGAAGTAAAAGAACTGAACCTAAGAACTGAACCATTATGAACGTTTACAGACTACCAAACCACAAAAAGTGAATTCCAATTCGCTGCAAATGAAATAGAAAACATGTTAAAATTACTTGAAACTCCAGCAACAAATACTTTAATTTGTGGGGATTTTAATTTTTCATTCATAACATGGAAGAAAAATAACGAAGTTTTTGGAATTTTCACGGTAACATTACAAACGATGACAGAACCCAGGCAATAATGCTATTAGATATTATGGAACATTATGCACTTACCCAGGAAATCTGTGAAGACACTAGAAAAGAGAACGTTTTGGATTTAATTCTGACAAATAACAATGAGATAATAATAAATAAAAAGGTAACACACTCAAATTTCTCCGACCATAACCTAATCGATATGCAATTAAAGTTAGCAACCAGAGGTCCAAAAACGCATCTCAGAAGGAATATTTGAAGGTTTAAATATAAATTCAAAGAAAGTAGATTGGGAAGATTTAAAGAACATAAAGTGGGAATTGCTACTTCACGACAAGACTCCAGAAGAAATGCTATGTACAGTAGAAAATGAAAGTAAACCTATATTGCTGAATCATGTTCCGAAGAGGCAAAAACGAAAATAGCAAGATCGAGAGAAAAATCAGGACACTACTTAGACAACGGAAACAAACGGTAAAAATCTTCACAGGTGTAGCACTGAAGCGAGGAGGCTTAAACTATGATAGAAGAAAAATTATGCGAAATAGAAGTGGACCTAAAACAAACATTCACCCATAAGACAAACGAGGAGGAAAACAAGATAGCAGAAAACAAAAAATAACCCAAAATACTTCTACAGGTTTGCGTAAAGAAAAATACAGTGTAAAGCGAGCATTGGTCCGTTCATAAATGGGGCGATCGAATACACAAATGACCTAGAAAAAATGAGCGAACTGCTTAAGGAACAATTTAACTCTGTGTTTAGCACCCTTAAGGCCGAGAAGAAAGTAGAAAATCCCGATGAAACTTTTGATACTGATACAAATCAGCCAAGAACAAGTTCGGGCACAAACCTATTAATAAACTTAAGAGTTCTCGGAAGGAGATGTAATTAAGGCTGTATCACAAATGCGAGAAAACTCGGCACCAGGGCCAAACATATGGAGTGCACGTTTCTGAAGAAATATAGTGTTGCCAAGCCTCCGTACTTATATAGAAAAAATCACTAGACACAGGAAAAATTCCACTTCTAATAAAGAACACGAACGTTGCCCCCTTATTTAAAGGAGGTAACAGAGCAAAGACTAAGAATTATCAGCCAATAGCTCTCACCAACCACCTTATAAAGTTCTTTGAATCTATGATTAGAGGCAAAACTACTTATTACCTACAAGAAAAAAATTTATATAATCCAAACCAACATGGTTTCAGCGCTGGAAGATCATGCATATCACAGCTATTAGACCACCAGGAGAAAATATAAGAAACATTGTGTCGAGGACAAAACATCGATGTAATCAGTGGTGGGCACCGTTAACCAAAAAGTTAACTTCGATAACGATAATCCGTTAACCCCAATTTTTAACTCCGATAACGATAATCCGATAATTTTACTACAAAGTTAACGGAAGTTAACGATAATCCGTTAACGATAACTATTTCTTTACTAATATTTAAAAAAATCAAGGAAAAAAGCTTTAAAACCCATAGAAAATGTTTATTTATGCAAAATCCAACAATAAATAGGTATTTATCTGTATTTTTATCAAGTTTTGCAACTTTTTTGCTTAATAACTTTTTTTTTTATTTTTAATAAAAAATGTACTGATTACATGTTTTGAAACCCTTGGCACCAGGGCCAAACATTTGGAGTGCACGTTTCTGAAGAAATATAGTGTTGCCAAGCCTCCGTACTTATATAGAAAAAATCACTAGACACAGGAAAAATTCCACTCTAATAAAGAACACGAACGTTGCCCCCTTATTTAAAGGAGGTAACAGAGCAAAGACTAAGAATTATCAGCCAATAGCTCTCACCAACCACCTTATAAAGTTCTTTGAATCTATGATTAGAGGCAAAACTACTTATTACCTACAAGAAAAAAATTTATATAATCCAAACCAACATGGTTTCAGCGCTGGAAGATCATGCATATCACAGCTATTAGACCACCAGGAGAAAATATAAGAAACATTGTGTCGAGGACAAAACATCGATGTAATCAGTGGTGGGCACCGTTAACCAAAAAGTTAACTTCGATAACGATAATCCGTTAACCCCAATTTTTAACTCCGATGACGATAATCCGATAATTTTACTACAAAGTTAACGGAAGTTAACGATAATCCGTTAACGATAACTATTTCTTTACTAATATTTAAAAAAATCAAGGAAAAAAGCTTTAAAACCCATAGAAAATGTTTATTTATGCAAAATCCAACAATAAATAGGTATTTATCTGTATTTTTATCAAGTTTTGCAACTTTTTTGCTTAATAACTTTTTTTTTTATTTTTAATAAAAAATGTACTGATTACATGTTTTGAAACCCTTGTAACCACTAACCATTAACTAAATTTTAATTTACCAGAGAATTATTATGGCGGGAACTGAAAGGTAAAATTAAATTTTAGGCACATTTATTAAAGACTATGACACAATGTGCTGGTTGCCCTTCAGAAAGACCAACTTCTCAAAGTTAGGCCCAACTGCCAGTCTTGACCTCTTGGGCCTCAGGATGTCCTTGCCGAGAGAGAAGAGCCGTTCCACTGCGGCAGAGGACGGAATTGGCAGACTGAAGTTATGGCGTGTTTGAATTCATTCGCGGAGCGGTGATCTTCCGTGAATGACTCCTCGCAGTTAACGTGTTAACGGACTTTAACAGACTAAATATCGAGTTATCGGAAGTTAACTGGTCCGATAACGATAAATGGAAATTAACTTCCGTTAATAGTCCGTTAAAAAAAGTTAACTTCTTAATTAACTGTTATCGGATTAACGCTTTAGTGCCCAACACTGGATGTAATATATACAGACTTTGTTAAAGCCTTCGATAAATGTGACCATGGAATTATAGCACACAAACTTAAGAATGCAGGAATTACTGGAAAATCGGGAAGACGGATATTTAATATTCTGACTCGAAGAACACAAAGTGTAGTAAATGAAGTTAAATATGAAGTCTCAGAGGTCATGAACTCTGTCCCACAAGATACAGTGCCAGCTCCCTTGCTGTTCATAATAATGATTGCAGATATTGATGTAGATATCAATGATAGTATTGTATCATGTTTCGCAGATGACACAAAGATATGCAAAGCAATATCGAAGAAGGTGACATAGAAAAATTACAAAATGACATTGAAACATTATTTAAGCGGGCAGAAGACAACAATATGAAATTCAACGAAGAAAAATTCGAACTTCTAAGATATGGTAATAACAAAGTGCTTTAGAATAGAGGGTACAAAACTGCAAGCCAAACAGATGACACCAAACCCACAAGTCAGGAATCTTTGAGTAATAATGTTGTCGGATGTAGAATTCAGAGAGCACTATAACATTAAAATTACAACAGCTAGAAAAATAATGGGCATCATCTGGAGGAGCTTCCACAGCAGAAAAGCAAACATCATACTAAAATTATGGAAGAATCTAGTCCGAACAATAATTGAGTGTTGCACAGTACTCACAAGCCCATGCAGTAAACGAGACATTGCGAACTTAGAATCCATACAAAGGATTTTTACGTCTCAGATAGAGGAAACGAAAGGCGAAGACTACTGGTCTCAACTACAATCCCTGGAAACTCTACTCTCTGGAAAAAAAGACGCGAGCGGTACACAATAATATACATATGAAAAATACTCGAGGGTTTTGTCCCTAACCTTAGAAACGAAATAGAAACACACTGGAATGAGAGAAGAGGAAGATTTTGTGGGAAAAGAGGCCATGAAAAAGAGGATGGAAAATATGCGCCGAATACGAGGCCCAATACTTTTAACTTGAGGAACCTGCAGCACGCCAACCTGAATAATTTCAAGAACCAGCCGCACAGGTTCCGATGCAAATTCCCTGAACAGCCACATGTAGCTGGCTACGAGGGCAGGAGGAGGTCGGAAAGCAATTCCCATCTCCACCAAATCCGACAAATGAAGCGGGATGTTGCAGAGGAGTCGACCACAGGTCGATCCTGAACCGTCGTTCAAACCCTCATAAAGTATATATATATATATATATATGGGATGAATTTCAAAATTAAACACGTGAAATGAATGAATGATGTGGGTTTACATTATATATATATATATATATATATATATATACACACACACACACACACACACACAGTATATATATATATATATTAAATTTTGCAGTTTACTAAGCGTCTCTGAAAAAGTTGTTTAATTATCACTAGTTTTTCAAGTGGATATTTCATGCGATTCTTCGTGGCTTGTAAATTGAAGCAATTATACGATGAACGTGAGAGGAAAGTCTTACGTTCAAATTACTTTTATCAGGATAAGAATTTGGAATTTAAGAGATACGTGTTTAAAAGGCTAACAAGGTAACTTGGTGTCGGACAGGATTCCGAACTCCTTATTTATAAGTTCAGCATTAATAAAGAATCGCAAACCTGAAATAATAAACTAGAACGAAATGAAATGACTTCCAATGGCGCTGGTAGTAATAATAATAGTAACACAGGAGTTTGTTGATCTGAGTGCTCTGCTAGTTTCTGGTCCAACTCGCTGGCTATTATTATTCTTTGAAGATGCTTGAAGCGTACCCGCGAAACTTGAGATTGAATACGATCATCTGTCATATTATTTTATTCAAGGCTAAATAAGAGAGTAACAAAATTTGTTGATTTTGGAGAAAAACTTTCAGAAATTTGGCGATCTCATTTGATCTCAGTTTTCTAAATATCTTTATCTTCTTTGGGAAGGGAAAAGGCAATAAGTGAGATACTCGTGAGGCTCGAACTCACCTGCGTGGTTTCAGAGTTACCGAATTCGAGTCCTACTAGTCGCTATAGTTTCCCATTTTATTGACTTTTACTCCCCATTTTATTTGAGTACAGTTATTGTACTTAAATGCATTTATTTATGTAAGTCGGGAGATATAGGAGGACGCTCGGAATTATTTTTCTTTTTTGCCATTACTGCCATAAAGTTTATTTTCAGTTAACAATAATTCGTTAGTTTGTTGAAAATCGCAAACTGTATTTATGGTTCTAAGAACATTCCCAGCGGACAGATCGCGCAAAAATTCATCATCGCAGAGATCTGCACTGTCTGCGCATGCGCGTTGGTCTCAATGAGATCAGTTCATAGTTGACATGAGGAGATGCACGATTGTTCAAAGGAATCGCTCGTAATTAATAGACGTCTCATATTGCAAACTGTTCTTAATGTCATATAAAATAGTTTAAGACAGTTGGACAGATTATTAAGTGTAAAGTGATAAGTACGGATTGTGCATATTCGAAGTTTCCCTTTACTTAAGTTTAGGGATCTTTTCCAGTTTGTGTACCGTTTTTCATATAATTTATTTTTGAGAATATTTTTGTTAAAACTAACGAAAATATCACGACTTAACCTAATCAATTATCAAGGGCGTACAGTTGATCTATTATTAATTATAACATTGTTTGTTTCTGGAATAGTATTTACTATTTACTAATAGATCAACTGTACGCTCTTGATAATTGGTTAGGTTAAGTCGTGATTTTCGTTAGTTTTAACAAAAATATTCTCAAAAATAAATTATATGAAAAACGGTACACAAACTGGAAAAGGTCCAAGTTTAGAAATGCCTGATGTGATGTTAAATTTAGTAATGTAAGTTTCATCGATGTTTTTAAAGGTTTTCCTGCTAATCTGTAGGTTTTGGGCCACCAGATTTGACGATGTCGAAATTTTTTTTTTATAGGCGCACCAGTCATAGTGAATTTTATGCTCCAGTTGGGCGTACGCTAGGTTAGGTGGAAGTACAAGATTGGTCAGCAATTTCTCATGTCATCAACTTTCGGCCAATCAGGATCATGGGCGTTGCTAAAAAAGGGGTGGCCACAAAACTACATATTTATTGATTTTTCTCTTAAGCATTTATTAACCTTTTAGAGCATAAGGGGTTCTCATGAGACTGAATAAAATCGTCTGGCGTTAGCCAGCAAATAATCAGTAAACTGACAGTCAAGAAAGAGTTAAAACAGGCTTCCTTTTTCATAAATAAAGTTCTGAATTGTAATTTTGTTTTTCATTTTCCTTCGATTAAACGTAAGTCAAAATGTAATCTTACATCTAACATGTTATCTCCCTACAAGTGTTAAGAAGTAAATCTCCGTCGAAACATATGTAATAGGGTTTCTTTCCCGGGAGATCTCGGAATTTTGAAATTACTTAATTTATTTTTTAATGATTTATTTGTTTTTTCTTTTATTATTAGAAGGCTCTTGGGTAGAATTAAAGAAAACTGCATAATATTTACATTTTATTCTACTTTTCTGCTTTCTTAAATGAACACCTACTAGCATTAGCAACTTAAAGCAATCTAAAAGTGGGCCCGTATGCGAAAAACTGGCCGAGGAAATGTCGCTAGCGCTGCGTAATAATACAAGGAACCGAGTCTCAGTATATTATCTAGCGATCGCAGACAACTCAGCTTGCATGTAACTTCTTACTGACCCACAGACAGCGTTGCCAGATGTACGATAATTATCGCATAAATACAATAATTTTGACTTTCGTACGATGTTTTGAATTGAATATTATTTCAATTTTACTACTATTTTTTTTTACAAAGCTGGGCTACTTTTTGTCAAATAGTTCTGGCAACTTTCATGCAGTGTTTCCAGAAATTTTTAGCCAAATTATATTAAACCTGCTGCTAAATTATGCTAAATCGCCTAAAATTATGCTAAACCTGTTTCCATTTTATGCTAAAAATATGCTAAATAATTATTTTCATTTTATGGGCTATTTTTAGGGAAGAAAATACATAAAAATGCTCATTGTCTTCATTTTAGTCAGTTTAGCTACTTTTATAATAAACTCTGAATCAAAAAAGAAGAAAAAATGGGTTTAAAAAATTGTGGAGAAACATATAATTTTCAGTATTCTTTCTACATCAAAAATAAAAAAGGCATACTAATGTCATTCACTAAATCATCATAATACATGAAACCGTTCTTATTTCCTGAGTACGATATTTTTGGATAAAAAACGATAATTTTTACCCTCGTGGATTTCCCGGGAATTGGCTTCATTTTTTCGGGAATTCCCAGGATTTCCCGGGATGAAGAAAGCTGCATATAAGGAGAAACCCTAATATGTAACCTTTAAGGTGTTTAAAATGTGGGAACGAAATATAATGTGTTTAAGCGCGTGTTTTAATTTTCAATAATATATATATATATATATATATGATGAATAAAACCACGAAGGAAAGGAAACACAAAATGGTGCTCAAGCGCTTTCGTCTAATGACATCCTCAGGAACACTGAAGTACATAAAAAGGTTAAGCCTATATATAGGTTACAGAAAGAAAAAAAGAAAAAATAAATAACATACGTACACACACACACATATATATATATATATATATATACATACATATCTATATATACAAATACATACATACATACATACATACATATATATACAATAAACAGAGAAGTAAAAATAATAAAAAATTAAAAATTAAAACCTTAAAGGATTACCAGTGAGGCGTACAGATTTGTAAGGAAAAATATCGATTTTTACCACAAGATCAAATGGATTATAAAAATACAAATTTATACTGGAACTCTGCCGGGTTTTAACACAATGCTGCCTATGGTCAGGTTTCGATATATAAAAAAAAATAATATGCAAATTAAAAGTTAATCGATTTTTAGCACAAGATCAAATGGATTATAAAAATACAAATTTATACTGGAACTCTGTCCGGGTTTTAACACATTGCTGCCTATGGTCAGGTTTCGATATATATAAAAAAAAAAATGCAAATTAAAAGTTAATAAAGTAGAAGACAAGTTTACCAAAGATTTAATGTTTTACACTTCTTATCTAAATCTGTTTTAAAGGAATTCAACATAACAGGATCGAGTTGAAAAAGACCTTTGCTTATGTTGAAGTTATTTGAAAGTTGGATAATGGCAGACTCAAGAATATTTCTATTAACAATGTTGCTTGAATGGAATAAAACTGAAGCATTATTCCAATCAATACAGTGGGCTAACTCTGACAAATGGACAAAAAGGGCACTGGACAACTGTCCTGTTCTAACGGAATATTGATGCTGTTTTATACGTGTGTGCAAATCCTTTCCCGTCTGACCTATGTAAAAGGAATCACATTGTTTACAACCAATTTTATAGATAATGCCTGAATTATTGGTAGGGCTATTTTTTACTATGATATTTTTCACAATATTGTTATATGAAAATACTACATTAATATCCAAAAGTTTAAGTACATTAGCAATGCCTAAAAAGCCCGGGAAAAATGGAAGTACTAAAATATTTTTTGACAAAGTACGAGTGTTAATTCATCATAAATATTTTTCACGTGTTACCTTCGTGAAATAATTTTCATATATATATATATATATATATATATATATATATAGTTACAATAGAAGTGTTCTTCGGGAACCTTATCCTCAATATGAATATGAACACAAGAGATACGACTCTCAACATTTATCGGCCAAACGTTTCGGTCCACTCATGGGCCATCTTCAGTGACTAAATAGAAGCATCTAAAAAAATAATCATAAAACTAAAGTAAATACAAATGTCAAACTGTTCAATAATAAAATCTAATACAAGAAAGTTAAAAAGTTGTTAAAAAAAAAACTATCAGGATTATAAAACAAAACAGTAAAAATAAACTAACTAAAATTTCAAAAATTAAAAGTTTAAAAATGTTAAGTTTAAAATTTAAAAAAATTTAAAAATTTAAATTTTTTTTAAAAAGGACTGACCTGGATGGTAAAAGTTACAAATGACAAGTGGAGAGAAAGGAAAAAACAACTTAAGTTAGTGCGGTAGTTGCGTTAAAAAGGTGTTGGTTGGTTAGGAAGTATGTAATTTTATCGAGGAAAGGCTATCGTTTAGTTCTGGATTTAATTTCTTGATAAAAAGGGATTCTAAAATTTTAAGATCAAGTGTATTAGATTTTATTATTGTTCAGTTTGACATTTGTATTTACTTTAGTTTTATGATTATTTTTTTAGATGCTTCTATTTAGTCACTGAAGATGGCCCCTGAGTGGACCGAAACGTTTGGCCGATAAATGTTGAGAGTCGTATCTCTTGTTTTCATATTCATATTATATATATATATACAGGGCGTCCCAAAAAAATGTATACACACTTTAACAGCTGATAGCTCAATTGATGTTTCTTTCTTTCCAAGTTAAACCCATTAGAATTAATAATGGCAGTCAGACTAAGCTTTGAACAAAGGAAATTCATTCTAAAATGCTACTGGAAGTGTGAAAACGCAGTTGAAGTGCAAAGACAGTTTAGGAGGGAGTTTCAAACAGATCCACCAACGCGACTTACCATCACTCGAATTAGAGATAAGTTTGAAGCCGATGGAACTGTTCAGAATGTCCACAAGAAGCGTTCCGGAAGACCACGGACATCGACAAGCCCCACAAAGCAAGAAAGAGTACTGGAAACGTATCACCAAAGTCCAAGAAAATCTGTGCGGCAAGCGAGTCGTGAGGTAGGAATTTCAGAATCGTCTGTCCAACGCATTTTGAAGCGCTGTCAATGGAAAAGTTACATTCCAAGATTAGTCCATGCTATTAATGAAGATGATGATCCGGACCGAAGAGTGGAGTATTGCGAGTGGTACTTGGCACGATGTGGATGTGGATTGGACGAAGGGGTTTCGTAGAATACCCTCCGCGTTCACCAGACCTCACACCACTAGACTTTTTTTTATGGGGATACTTAAAAGACAAAGTCTACGCTATAAAACCTGCAACAGTCGCTGAATTGAGAGCAGCCATTGAACGAGAATGCACACAAATACCAAACGAAATGTTTCGTGATGTTTGCGATTCCATTGCTTCGCGTTATCAGCAGTGCCTGGACCAGAACGGACGTCAGTTTGAAAACAGGCGTTGACAAAACAATTAAATAATGTCTGTAGATTCTATTACATTTTGAAAATGAAATGTATTTTAATAAACACTGCCTTTAATAATTTAAAGTGTGTATACATTTTTTGGGACGCCCTGTATATATATATATATATATATATATATATATATATACACCCTAATTTTTTTTTATAGTCTTCATTTGAATTATTATTTTTATTTATTTTAAGTTCATTTTGTTAATAGAAAGTCGTACTTGCAAAAGTTATGTGAAAGTTACTGACAAAAAATGACGGCAACATTGACGGAAGAAATTACCGATAAAAAGTTACTGATAAAAATTATAGAATTTTTATTTGGCAGTTAGACGTAATAATCATATAATAAGCAGAGCATAACCCCCCCTCCCCCATTATCCCCACCCCGAGGTCATTTTCCCTCTCCCCCTTTATCAACTTGGGGGCCTAACCCCCACCCCCTTGTTTCATAAAATGGTTGAAACATTGTCGGTAATTTTTTTTATTTAAACAGGAAATGAATGGAAATTGGAAGTGGAAGGAATTGTAGTTTTTTTAAAAATGTTTAAGGATATAGCTTCACAAATTTTTAACCCACTGGCTTAGAATGCGAAGTTCAAAAGGTTAGGGTTACCCCTTTGGGGGAATACCCCCCTATTACCAACGCCCCATTACCACCCAATTACACCCCCACCCACATTACCCCCACCCCATTACCCCTACCCCCCTTTTCTGTTAAAAATAGTTGGAAGTTTGTGTAACACTGTTTCCATATTTTTATTTTTGAAAGGAAATGGAAGAAAATGCGGGTGTTTTTTTAATAGTTAAGGATGATGAAATAATAGTGAACTATCCAAAAACTATTTGTTAAACTATAAATTTTATAATATTGTATTTCTAGTTTCATAATTTTTGGGCTTTTTTTAAAAAACTTTCAACTTGTAAAGTTTTAATTAATTTCTGAAGATGCGAAATGTTAAAATATACAGACAGTTGGTATGCGTTGAAAGCTTTCCACGAATACCAACATTCCCTTCTTTATTGAGAAATATTACTTTCTGAAACCGTCTTCCCCTAACTGCAAGACGGAGAAAATAAGGTTGTTGGGCTTTTGAGACTTGACTTTCCGTGTTTCACAACTCTTGACTTTGTATCCCTTAATCACTGAGAGCCAATTATAACCCGTGGTTCACATCTCATATAAAGAAGAGATTGTTGGTATTCGTGGATATTAATTCTCATCAAACAAAGGCATGTTTACTAATCATTCATTCATTCATTAAAGTTGACAGAACGTCTATACATATTTTATGATTCTCGGTAAATGACCATTGTTTGGAGGGGGGCTTTCAACGCATATAACAACTGTCGCACTCCTAAACGAATTCATTCCTAACAAGCTTCGAAATAGTTTATATTCGTTTGAACGAAACGTCAGTAACAGAAAAGGAGACGAGAGATTTTTTGAAGAAAGAAGGGACCTACTTAAATAATAATGTGAGTATAATTGGTCTGGATAAGTATTTTATTCTTCTCGGCGTTCTTTTGATGTAAATTGGCCACTTTCAAAGAAGTACCTTTATAAGTCAGCTGGAAAATCTTTCTTTAAAAGTGCGGGATTTTTTTTTGATGAAAAGCTATCAAGAGGGTTTTAAAATAAATCATTAAACAAACGTTTTCAATAAAAGAATATTTAAAGTGACTTAGGCAGACTTCAACTAGTGAAATATACATTAGTTAAGTTAAGTAAAATATGTATTTCGCGTGTGATGCAATGAATATATACGTCATTAGGCTCCAGCATTCAAATTGTTCGGTGCTCTTCCAATACGTGCTCTACCGTAAAATTTACATTCCAATATGTGCTAACTAACGAAAATATCACGACCTAACCTAACCAATCGTCAAGGGCGTACAATTGACCTAACGATTGGTTAGGTTAGGTCGTGATATTTTCGTTAGTTAGCGCATATTGGAATGTAAATTTTACGGTAGAGCACGTATTGGAAGAGCACCAATTGTTCTTATAATTTACATTGATCGGGAAGTTTCTCCGTTGAGTCTCGCTCATTTAAAGCTAAATTTTGGTTATTGCCCTCTGGAGGTGTTTCTTGGAGCTCTGCACTAATCTCTTAAGCGTTGTCGACGAGTTATGGCGTCTATCGGTGCGTAGAAAAGTGAAAAAGTGACGCTCAACAGGTTAAAGGAGCATGGTAAAACAAGCCCCTCCGGCGTACAAGAGCACCTCTGTAGCCTTACCTAAACTCACTATATTTACGCGCGCTGATAGTTTTTCAAAGGCTTTTTTTTTTAATTTGAACATTTTTTTCAAATAACTTTACTCGATAAAATATTTATGTATCTTATGATTTTAAAATACCTTATTTAGTTTCCTCACCTAAAAATAACATTCTCAGAACACTTTTACGTCGCATGAATCACGTAATCTCAATTGGCCAGTCAGAACGTGACCACAGTCCTGCTGTACTCTTCTAATATAGAGTTGTAGCGTTTCTGGTTTCCTGTTTATTATAACATTTATAGGCAAAGTTTACTGAAGATATTCTCTTCTATATTTCAGTTCGTCCATTTTCGGCGAGTTTCCGAACTTTCTCAGAATACTCGTGTGACTCCTTCTTCAGGAATTCATATAGTTGAAGATGATCGGCATTTAGCTCCTTCAGGAGCTATTATTCGTACGCGTCATTAAAGAAACTGCTCGGAAATGCTACGGCAATAGGGTCTTCAGGAACGAGTGAATTGGGATTGGAATTTCGCATCAGCCCCACGAGTATCCAGGTGGGAGGACTCAAGATGTTCGCTCCTCATCTCTACATCTCCCAGGGTAGGCACATATGTCTGACTGTTGTTTTTCTTTTATTTTAAAGTATAGATCCCAAATCCCTACTACAACTACTGATGAAATTGGTGCTATTTTAGTCAAGAAATAAATTTTTATTCAGATTACATAATTTCGATCGTGTCAAAAATCACGATCTTAAAATTTTACTAACTAAGCAAACTACTGCAAGCTTTCAACGACATCAGACCTTCATTAGACACGCGGGTAACTCCCTTGGTTGAGTCATGTATAAGATAGGTTGAGTAATAATAATAATTATAATAATCAATCAAGGGGACAAGAAACTGGTACAACCCTTAAGCCACATTAATACCACCATTGTACTAACTCCTTAATTATTATTAACCAGCATCATCGGGAGTCCAACCCCCGACCTAAGGTAGGTACTTAAGGAAGGTAGTACCACCTAAACTTTAGGTGGTACTAACCTTCTTTCCTTAATGGTGGTACTTAAAAAAGCATGGTGACAGGAAAGTGGTACGTCAGCTTAAAAAGTTGGGAACTCCTGTCCTAAATTCAGAATATGACTTTTAACTATGCTTATAGGGAAAATGTTACCCACTGAGGTATAGTCGCTGGCGGGAGAGGTGTTATCACTGAGCTACGGGGCAGTAACCATGTTTTAGAAGAGGAGATTGTAGATACTGGTTGACCAGGGAAGTACTCCGTGAGGGGACATTAGGCAGGGGACAGGGAATGCTGGAACTCCTGTTTCTCTTGTCACTGTCCTCTTTAGCTGATCTTTTTCCGTGCTCATCTACTCTGTGAGCAGTCCAGCCTGCTCCCTCTCTCTCCCTCACATACACACACTTCTCCCTCTATTCTTCCCTATACACACATGCATTTTACACACTACACACCCTTTTCAAGATTTATATATAAAAAAAAAGCATCGTGAGTCTCTGGTACCTTGATTTTGACTCTCTCTTTATTATAAAGGAGGGTATTTTTGCGGGCGCTCGCCATTGGTCACTTCTTACCTAAAAAAAACTGCAAGTGATAGGTTGAGTAGCACGCGGAATAACTGCTGATAATTAGTCACTTAATTATTAAATATTAAACATATGAATACGTTTTAAGTGGGATAACCAATAATTTCTAATGTCCCACTTTATTATTGCTTTTTTCCTTCTCATGCTCTTAATATTACTCACACAGATGCTGAGATACATCTTGTGGAATTTAATAATGAGAATTATGGATAGGCTGACCATATTTCCTTGAGACAAAAACGGGACATTGGGATGGCAAAAAAGGGACGGGGGTTATGTAATATTCTGTATTCATGAAAAAGTAAGTACATAAACCGGGACAAAATTGACATTTTTATTAAAACGACGGGACGACCAGGAAATATAAAACAAACGGTACTGTCCCGTTCAAAACGTACGTATGGTCAGCCTAATTATGGATATTGTAGCGTGTTAAAAACCGGTATTCGATATTCTGGTTTAAACATTGGCATACCTATACTATTTAATACACGAAATCGATCTAGGCTTTTCTCTCATTTTCATCTGAAATGATAAACAAAATTACACAAATTTGAAATGGTGAAATATCTTATAATACTTTTCTTTCCTCTTACTTTAATGGACCTTGATCATCTAAACTTTAGTTCTTCTTTCCTTTCGCACTTTGCATATTTTGAAAGAATTCAGTTATTTTTAACTAAAACACACAACTTTAAGATCAAACTTACGATGGTTTCCAAAGTTTTTTAATGTTTAGGAAATTTTTAACGCATCATATATAGGCTATGGAGGGCTGATAAAAGTGAATAGACACCATCGGTTTTTCCATAGTTTTTGATGATAATAAAAATCATTAAATGATGACGGATTTGTTGAGTCAATATATTTAAAATCGTACTGTTTTACCCTTTCCATCGCGTAAAGCTAACACACGTTCTGGCATTCTACTGACGAGCTTTGACGACATTTGTTCTTAAAAAAATTATCGCGGTGTCTATATACTTTTGTCAGCTCTCTGCAGACCTAAAGTTACTCTCACACAATATCATTTTTTCTTCTGGAAATTCATTTGCCGCACTTCTTCTTCTTCTTCTTTCTCTTCGCCCGTTCCCGCCTCTATGCGGGGTCGGCGTTTCTGACCAGCCTCCTCCACACAGCCCGGTCCTGGGCTTCTTCCTCCGACAAACCCTCCTCCCTCAAATCGTCCCTCACCTTCTCCCGCACTAATTTATCTTATATCGGTGCTTATTTCTCCATCATAAAAATGTTCCAACAGACCAAAATTAGCTTTGAGACATTCGGTGATCAATTCATCCATTCATGAAAGCATTTGTTTATTGACTATTTTCCAGATTATTGGAATACAAAGAGAAGAGCAGAAGGCGGAAATCTAATAGAAGAAATATAGATGAAAGTAGCCCTCTACTTCCTTTAATTAACCGCGTATTGAATCTCACTATACTGTAAGAACATCAAAATCTGATAGATTTATTTCATTACGTAATTAACAGTCAGAAATATGAACCGTTGATTTGATATTACACAATCAAAGTCCAGTGAATGCCAGGATTTACGTACACGAGGAGGATAAATCCACTGCACTTCCTGAAAAAAAATGAATTACAGATATCCACTCCTGTCTATTATATATTTCCTTTATCGAAACTTCATTAAAATTTGAGAACTTTTTCGAATTTTAGAACCCTCAAATGTGCGGAGAGTTGACAAAAGTAAATAGACACTTTGATTTTTTTTTTTTTTTTCACAGTTTTGATTTGATAATAAAAATCAATAAATAATAACAGATTTATTGAATGAATATATTTAAAATGGTGTTGCGTTCCCCTTTAAATTACATAAAGGTAACGCACGTTCTGGCATTCCATTGATGAGCTTTGCCATTTGTTTTTGAGGACAATCATCGTAGTGTCTATTTACTTTTGTCAACCTTCTGTATACTATATTCTAAATGGAGGAATTTTACCAAGTGTCAATAATGATCAGGTTATTCCCAAAATAATAGTAAGATTGTCTTCGGTTCAGACTTGTAGCACGAGAATATCACTGTTGCCAATGCCCATAGCTAGTGGGTAACACTGTTTCCATAAGCGAAATGAAGACATTGAGGTCTGGGGTTGGGCTCTCGATGGGGTTGGTTTATAAGGAGTAGCGGAACAAAGTCGATCCACACAATATCGGCATGCGTAATGTTGCTATTAAAATGATAATTTAAATTAGGTTAGATTAGGTTAAATTGGCTCTACGTTAGGCTACATTATGCCCAGTTACGCTACGATTGGTTAGATTAGGTTAGGTTAGTCTCCATATACTTACACATAAGATCGAACACCGACATAATGAAATTCGGTTTTGTTCATGTAACACGTTTATAATAATCGATAGAAAGTCAGTGAAATGGTTCGCAATTTCTCTGGCCTGAGTCCTGTGCCACGTTCTGGCCATCCTCATTGATTATTATCACGAAAACACGCATCAATTAATCCTTTTATTGAATTTCATTCTACTGATTTTAAGCACTGTGCCAAACTACGCACAACGATAGGAAATTTCGTTTCACTGAAGTGTAAAATTATAATCCGATTCCCAATGTCGAAACAAGCCTTCAATCAATCAATATATATATATATATATATATATATATATATATATATATATACACACACAGGGTGTCCACAAATTACTTTACAAATTCAATTAAACTGAACATGAATTTCTAAAGATAATTTATGGACACCATACATATATATATATATATATATATATATATATATATATGCACTAAAATCACAGAATATATCACGAAAGCGCTCGGACTTCGTGTTTCCTTTTCCCTGTGGTTGTTTGCTTATATATATATATATATATATATAGTTAATATTTTATCCTGCATGAATAAAACATAGAAATAAAATTACTTAAGCTAAATTATTCAGTTTTTATAAAACATCTAATGCATACAGAATATATATATATATATATATATATATATATCGCATCACCGTAGAATTTTTACAATTTGGCGGCTAATTATATATGAAAATTATTTCACGAAAGTAACACGTGAATAATATTTATGATGAAAATAATCACGAAGGAAAAAGGAAACTTTCAATCGTGTGAATAATAACCCTCGCACTTTGTCGAAAAATATTTTAATACCTCCATTTTTCCCAGGCTTTTTAGGCATTGCTAATGTACTTAAACGTTTGAATATTAATGTAGTATTTTCATATGACAATATTGTGAAAAATATCATAGTAAAAAATAGCCCTACCAATAATTCAGGCATTATCTATAAAATTGGTTGTAAACAATGTGATTCCTTTTACATTGGACAGACGGGAAAGGATTTGCACACGCGTGTAAAACAGCATCAATATTCCGTTAGAACGGGACAGTCGTCCAGTGCCCTTTTCGTCCATTTGTCAGATTTATCCCATTGTATTGATTGGAAAATGCTTCAATTTTGTTTCACTCAAGCAACATTGTTAATAGAAATATTCTTGAGTCTGCCATTATTCAACTTGCAAATAATTTCAGTATTAGCCAGGGCCTTTTTGCGCTTGATCCTGTTGTTTTGAATTCGTTCAGAACGGATTTAGACAAGAGGGGCAAAGTGCTAAAACTCTGGTAGCTTTTCCTTATAAATTTGAATGCTCCTCCTACAATTTTTATTTTTCTATTTAATTTTTTTTGCGACCTATATATAGTCTAGAACTTGTTATTTATTTCAGTGTTCCTGAGGATGCCATTAGACGAAAGCGCTTGAGCACCATTCTGTTTCCTTTTTCCTTCGTAGTTATTTTCATCAGGGAATCTGTGTAACTAGGGATTTCACGAAATCCCTAAAATGTTCAGGGATTTCATGTAAGGTTAAGTCGTGAGATTTTCGTTAGTTTTAACGAAAATATCACGACTTAACCTAATCAATCGCCAAGAGCGCACAGTTGACTTAACCGGGTATTAATTTAAACTAACCAGGCATTCAATAATTTTCCCGGTAGGTTTAACGAAAATGTCACGACTTAACCTTACATGAAATCCCTGAACATTTTAGGGATTTCGTGAATCCCTAGTTACACAGATTCCCTGTAATATATACACACACACACACACACACACAGTATATCTGTATATATACAGTACATAACTTAGTATATATAAATTGCATCAACGTAGAATTTTTTGAATTTGGCTGATAAAATCAACTTCTGAGTAGCCAGTGCCAGTGGCGTATTAAAATTAATATAGCAAATGCCAGTGCCAGTGCCAGTGACGTATTAAAATTAATATAGCAAATAATAATAGCAACTGGCCAACAAGTATTTTTCATCAGATATAATTATGGGTGGGCTAGATAGCTGTTGGGACGCTGATTCCAAATCTGTTTTCGGTTTTCCTCTAGTACGTCTAGTTTTCGAGATGAGACCGATCATAATATATATAATAAATATAATATATACTATATAATATAATACTATATATAATATATATAATATGCATATAACTATATATAATATATAATACTATATATACAATATATAATATGCGTCCTTTATACATTTAGCGGAGTATTTTGTCGTTGCAGCTTAGGTGTAGGTTTTTGCTTTATCGTTTCTGTACTTTCATGTATGGCATTTTGTCGTTTCATCTTAGGCTTTCCGCATGTTGTCTTGTGGTATTTTAGGTGAGAGCAGTTGCTGGCCACAAATTTGCAAACGTTGCACATGTACACACTTTTTTTTCTTTGGCGTAACAGTCACATGTCTAGTTGTGTGTTGTGTTTTTTGTTTTGTGTCGCCCACTTATACATTTTATTTTTTTAGGTGATTTACATCAACCTCTCATCGATCATCATGCTTCGAAAGTGTTACAATCACGATAGATCTTCGGAAAACTTACCGATTATACTTCGGCTGTCCAGTGTCCACTAGGCGACCAAGATAAGGCGTGGGCGCCACATGTTATCTGTACCGCTTGTTCGAATGGATTACGTGACTGGTTGAACCAAAGGAAAAAGTCGATGCCGTTCGCTATACCCATGATTTGGAGGGAGCCGAGAGACCATCATGGCGATTGTTACTTTTGTAATATTAACATAACTGGATTCTCCGTGAAGAACAAGCATAACATCGTTTATCCGAACGAAGACTCCGCGATCAGACCGATCCCTCACGATGACACGATGCCGATTCCGGTACCTCCACACGAGTCCACAGCATGGACTCGATTCTTTAGAAGACGAAAGGGAATCCGACGAAGGTGCGATTGGCGATTGGCGGAGATGCGGGACCTTCGGCCGATCCTGACTACACACCTGACGAAGAGCAATCGGAGCCGGAGAGGCTTACCCAAAACGAGTTGAATGACCTCATTAGAGACCTAGCCCCTCTCCAAAGAGAAATCAGAACTTCTCTCCTCGAGACTCAAGCAGAAACACTTACTTGAGAAGAACGTCCAAGTGTGTCACTTTCGAAAACGAAACCATGATTTGGTGACATTCTTTATAGTAGACGGTCCGCACTGCTATTGCCATGATATCAATGGACTTTTCGAGAACTTGTCATAGGTACACACACCATCTGAGTGGCGCCTCTTCATTGATTCCTCACAGCGAAGCTTGAAAGCGGGAACTTAAAGCCGTCCATCCCGATCACCTATTCCGTTCATCTAAAGGAGACGTACGATAACATGAATATACTACTCGAAGCAATCCAATACAGCACTCATCAATGGAATATCTGTGGTGATCTCAAAGTCATTGGTATGTTAATGAGCATGCAAGGAGGGTTCACGAAATACTGTTGTTTCCTATGCCTATGGGACAGCCGTGCTAACGCGGATCATTACATCAGACGTGACTGGCATCAAAGAAGCACATACGAGCCAGGAACGAACAGTGTCCAGTGTGTTCCTTTAGTTGATTCAAAGAAGAGTTTCCTGCCACCTCTCCACATTAAGCTCGGCTTAATGAAAAATTTTGTGAAAGCGATGGGTAAGGCGAATTCGTTCGGGTTTCGATACCTTGTTGAGATATTTGCAAACATCAGTGCTGCGAAATTGAAGGAGGGAATCTTTGTGGGGCCCCAAATCAGGGAGGTTCTGCAGGATGAATGCTTTGAAGAAAGCCTCAATGCCTTAGAACTAAAAGCATAGCAGGCTTTCAAATGGATTTGTGGAAACTTCTTGGGTAACCACAAGTCTTCCGCATACAAAGATGGAGTTCAGAAACTGCTCGATGCATATCAAGAAATGGGCTGTCACATGTCCTTGAAAATACATTTTTTACATTCGCATCTAGATTTCTTGTTCGAAAACCTTGGCGCAGTGAGTGACAAACAGGGGGAACGCTTCCCTCAAGACATCCAGTCAATGGAAAATCGCTACCAAGGTTTCTGGAATGAAAGTATGCTGGCAGACTACTGCTGGATGTTGTACCGCGACGATCCGGACAAGGTTTACAAAAGAAAATCGTACTCGCAACGTTTTTAGGTTGGTGTACATTTCTTTTTATGAATAAAGTTGCACTTTTACGATATATTGTGCTGAAATTAACACCAGTCATATTTCGATAACTAGATGTGCTAGAGGAAAACCGAAAACCGATTTTGAATCGGCGTACAAAGCTGGTCTAGAAAAGTGTATATACATCTTTGATGAGAGAAAAAAGTTCGATTTTGTCGACCAGTGTAATTGGTTGATGTATAAATAGGTACCCTGGGTAGTCTAGTGGTTAAGACGCTGGGCTGCTGGTGGGGCGTGGTCCGGATTCCACGTTAAACTATAGGTCTAAGGTGGAGTGACAAATTTGACCTTCGCCAGAATGAACAATTCAGGCGGAACTAAAACCAGGGTTGACCAAGGTAATATGTGTAAACCAAGGTTGACCAAGGTAATATGTGTAAACCAAGGTTGATCAATTACACCAAATCTTTCAGAGGAAGTTCACAAATCTTGATAAATGTTGCTAAATTCATTACCATTATTCAAAATACATCAGTGATGTTATACAAAGGTTTGACAAAAGTAAATAGACACTTTTTTTCTCCAAATTTTTTTAATTTGATAATGAAAGACCATAAATAATAATAAATTTATTGAATTAATAAATGTAAATAGGAAAGAAACATTTAAATACAGGGTGATTCACTCGCTAGTAGCTCCAGAATATCGCTAATACGCTACTCTGGGACTACCAGCGAGTGAATCACCCTGTATATTGATTCAATTAATTTGCTATTATTTAGTGACTTTTATAATCAAATAAAAAACTTGGTTGTTTCGTGATTGTCCGTCTACCCCTTAAGTCGAAAGTGATTACTGTAGATATATTTGGTTGTTTTGTTGTGCGTGTAACTGAGATTAAATTTGGTAGCTCTTAGTAATACTTTTTCGTTTCACATTACTCAATGGAATAAGGTTTATCTCAAAACATCACGTAAATCGCACCTTCGCTAGCCACTTATTAAAATTCATATATACTCACGAATTCTCCCGGGAGTTTTCTTCTTTCAGGTAATTTGCGCCTTTCTGAAGATGGCCTCGTAAAATGGTTTCCCAGCTTAAAGTCGTATCTTAAATCACAAACTTTATATACTTTATAGCTTTCTTATAAAGTTTATCTTGCGGTGTTCTGTTTGTTCCCACTTTAAGTTAAAAGTGACCTTTACCAAACATGTATTTCTGTTTGAAATATTTTTAAAACACAATTTTCAAAACATACATGAAAATCCATTTATGAATCTGTACAGTATATTCTCTCTCTCTATCTATCTATCTACAGTATCTACTCTCTCTCTCTCTCTCTCTCTCTCTCTCTCTCTCTCTCTCTCTCTCGGAAATGTAAAACGGTAAAGCTAAATTCTGAAAAGTATGGGGTGAGCGAAAAGTCCCTGTGCACCTATTAGGCCCGAATCCCGGTATTGAAATACCGGTATTCTACCGGTATTAGAAAAAAGAGACAATGCCGATACCGTGGATGTCAATACCGGTATTGGAAGTTTATTTAATTTTTTTTTTTAAATAGTTGTTTTAGGCGAAATATGAATTGCATTTAAAAAATATGAGCGTAGGGTTTGCTTTTTTCCTAAAACACAAATATTCGAAATCCTCAGAATAAAAAAAATATTTTAATGTATCATTATCATCTAAAACAGTGTTCAAGAGAACTGCAGAGGGAATTTTTAAAAGACTTTTCCCTGAAGATGAAGAACAATTAGTTGAATAAGAGAAACACGGTGAAAACGAAGAAGCATCTTGCTGCCCTGAAAATCCAACTGAAATTGAAGTTGAGAACAAGGATAAAATTGATGATCCACTGCTCGCTGAATATATGCAAGAAATGGAGAAATTAGAAAAGATCCCATTGAGAAGCAAACCTTCCATCTTTGATCCCAACACAGAATTTAAGAGTTTTGAAGTGTCTTCGAAAAGAACAGAAAATTTAGATAAGCTCTGTTATGCATTACTTTCCATTAGACCTACGAGTGTAGAATCCGAAAGAACGTTTTCGGCTGCAGCGTTATACCTCACAAAATTGAGATCGAGTCTTTCTGAGAATTCACTGGATAGTCTTTGTTTCCTTAAGTCTATTTTTCAAAATGAAAAATGAATAATAATTTTTAATAGTAAATTTACTTTTCATTAAAGGATTTTTCTTTATTTTGACTATTTTTTTCCTTTTATAATGTTCGTTGATTGTTAATAATTCAATAATATTATAGCTATATTAGATATCCTTAGCTATAGGATCTTTTCAAGACTTAATATTTGTGGCATATATTAAATGGCATAGTGGTTAAATAAAACACAAGGCTTACATTTTGAAGGACTTGGATTCGAGTTCGGGTGCTTTAAGCTACTAAACTGACTAAAGTCAACGTCGGTCGACAGGCTAGCTGGTATAAGAAGACATATATACATTCTTATGGCTATGGGCACTCGAGTGAAAGATGAATTTTTAACTTTTTTTCAATATTAAATTGGTGATTTAAAAATAAAAATATTTTAATATAAAACCGGTATCAATACCGTTATTGGCAAAATAATCGGTATCAATACCGGTATTGAAAATTTCGGCATTTTAACAGCCCTAGCACCTATCCACTTTCAACACAGTGCAGGTACAGGTTCACTACACTTCTTGCAGGTGCACAGGAACTTTTCGCTCACCCTGTATATAGCGAAACCATAAAATGATTAGCAATGCCGTAGTTAGGAATATAACCTTCATTATTTATACCTGAGAAATGGCAACACTTTAAATTAGGTTACCATGTGATGTTATAAGTTTAGAGAGTTTGTTGTTTGTTAAATATCGCGTAAAATGAAAGGCGAATGTGGAAAAGTTGCTTTTCGTGAAGGAATCATCATTGGTCTACGGAAAACTGGCAATGGAATGCTGAAAATTGCAGCTCATCTCACTCTAAATCGTGACACTGTTCGTAAATGGGTAAGAAGATGGGAAGATTATGAAGGAAATCTCAAGAACAAACATAGATGTGATGCTCCGCGGATGTGATGCCTGCTGTTACAGGCAATCCATTTACCGATGCTTCAGCTATTAATCGTAACTACAACTCCGAATAGCAGACTTAACGCTGAGGGAACACCCACGAATTTGGAATCTATCTCAGAGTTCTGAGTGTAAAAGAGAAGCTTACGAAGAGACTGTAGACATTGTGAGATTAGGTTAGCCTTTGCGAGAGAATATATCAACCGCAACATGAACTTTTGGGGGACGCGGCGCCATTTTCACAGATGAGAGGATGTTTTCTTCAACTAGCCATGGAAGAAAGACTTCATTGCTGCCGAAGGAACGACACACGATACTCAAAAGAGAACATCTCCGAAGAGGCGCGAAGTGCCACGTGACGTGTAATGTTTGGGGGTTGGATTACTCTTCACACACTCGGTGAAACAATTCCTACCCTAATTCGAAGCAGTACACTGAAATTCTTGAGGAAGTCTTCTCGCATCCTGAAAATGACAATATTTATGTACAAAAAGAAATCCCATACATACGTCAAGAATGGTGCAACGATGGTTTCAGGAGCAAAGAGACATCGAATTGTTAAATTGGCCAGAGAAAGTCTGGGATATGAACCCGATAAAAAATGTATGGGCCATATTGTGAACTGCTCGGATCCACAAGAAGAACGGACACGAGAGACATTACTGCAGCATACCTTCAGAGCATGGGAATAATCTCTTTGAAGGATGCACCATATCACAGAGAGTTAGTTTCTTGGTTTACTCAAAGGTGTCTCTGTTGTCTTTATTTAGTGTAATATTACTTATTAAACTATTAAATCTTACCCATTTTTTTATATACCTGTACTCTTTTAGTGGTTTCTCATGCTGCGTTGTCCTTTTTGTGTACTGCGGTACCTCTAAAAAGAGTATTTTAAAGTATATTTAATGTCAGATGTACTCTCGGGTATTGGGGTACGTTCAGAGCTAAGGCAGTTTCCGTGTACGTTTCAAGTACTTCGTAATTCGAAAGTACATTTAATGTTAGATATACGCTCGTATTTGGAACTTCATGAAGCCTACATTTTTTACAATGATAAGACCATAAATTTACAGGTAAATAAAGTTATTATTTATGACCTCCTCGAAGAAACTAAAAACAAAACATTAACTGGCGCTAGTTTAAAATACCACGTAAGTTTAAAATAACAAGAACTAACTGCCGCTCAATTCGCCCCCAGTCTGGAAACCAGTCTTGCAACGTGAGCTTCTGGAAATCTTGATGTATTTAGTATAAAGAGTGCGAACGAAATGGATGGACGTTCGTGAAATAGTGAAAAACGCAAAAATATTAATTTCAAATTACATTTCACAATTTTCTTCAAAAGACACAAATTTACAGATTCATGAAACTTGGCAAAATATGCTAAAAGGGCAGTGTTGTGCGCGCTACCTCTTGAAAATAGCGGCGCTACCTCTACCGCTACTTGGGCCAAAATGTAGCGGCGCTAACGCTACAGCTACTCATTTGGAAAAGTAGCGTGCTACCGCTACTTTTTAAAAGCATTCAAAATTAGAATAATAAATAATTCCCCAATACGTATGTGTAATTTGTGCAAGTATTAGAAAATAGCATCAATGTACATATCTATAAATCACAAATTCAGTGGCTAAGTTGTTGCTTTCAGTAACTGAGCAGCTGTGCGAGGAAAAAAAGGTGTATACTGTATAGAACAGTGGTGCACAAACTTTTTTGATGTGAGGGCCAAACCAACCATCTGTTTTATATGTAGGGGCCAGATATATAGATATTCTATTTTTTATAAATATGTATTTTTGTAACCAGGGGTAATATTTCAGATTTTTCTTTGGGTAGCTACCCTTTTCATGTGAAAAATGTGAATTGAAAAGACCCGTGGGGCCACATTTGGCCCGCGGGCCAGGGTTTGTGCATCACTGATATAGAACAATAGGGCATGAATAAAGCAGGCAAAAGGAAGAAACTAATATCTGGTTACATCTTCTATAGTGGTGGGATAGTAAAAATTGCGTTGATTCAATTCACAGTTCTTTTATTTGATTGCTAATAATGTAGGAATAAGTGCTACTAGTAGAACTGAACTATTTCATGTTACTTTTTAACCACACCCTAGTGAAAATAATAAAAACAGTCAAATACGCATTATTTATAATAAAATAAGTGTGACTACATGTATGCGGCAGCATCAGGAACTCGATGCTGACAAAGCTAAATATAGCCAATTCCATCTGATAATGCAGGCAGACTTCCAATCACCACCACGTCGTTGTTAGTGGCCCAAATTTAATTTTTCATTGATTTTATTTATTGTAATATTATTACCTTGTAAACTATAAGAACAAAAAGGTTTTTATTTACTTTAAAAGTAGCGAGAAGCGAGTAGCGTTTGGAATTCTTCTAAAATGTAAAGCTCCTACTGCTTTCGCTACTTTTCCTCAAAAGCAGCGGCGCTACCGCTACCGCTACTCGCAACTCTGTAAAAGGGGCAAAATTGTTAGAAACTGCGATAATGAAATACTCTTTCAAATGCATTGTTTATTTATTCAGGGTTCATTGGTGAGAAATTTTAAATTGTAGTTTTAACCTGACTCTGCTTTTTTGCTCGTTTTTATGCGTACAATCCGAGCTGAAAAAGAGTCCATTATGTTGGACGAAAATCCTATTTCTTATTTTAGAGAAAGAGAGAAAGAGAGAGAGAGAGAGAGAGAGAGAGAGAGAGAGAGAGAGAGAAACTATTCCACCAATCACACGCAAGAAAAATATTGCAAAGAAATTGCAACGCATTGGCAGTGTGACGGTAAATATAAAACTTTTCAAAGAAAGCACATAACTTTTGAAGATATCGTTATTGTTCATTTTTTTAACAAATTTTTAATAATCTCTTTTGTATCCTAAGAAGTCTTTCATATATTGTAAACACTTTATTCCCAAGTTACATAATAACTCTTTGGGAAATTTTAACCATTTTCTCTTTTAATAAATATGTATAAAAACTTTTCCCGTAATTGAAACCTTGGTTTCAGTGTATCGTCAAAAATACTTTAAAAAAGTGAGATTAGTTTCAAGCTGAACTGCTTCAAATATTAGAAAGGTTAACACTATTTTGCAGTATTAATGTACAGGGTGACTCTTAAACTATGCCACAATTCCAAAAATAATTTAAATCACTGGCTAGCTTACATATATACATATATACTGACTATTGTGCCCTGTGGTGTAGTGGTTAGCATATCGGACCGGCAATCGGAAGATCCTGGGTTCGATTCCCGGGCGGGGACCTCATTTTTCATTTGTTCGTTATTTCTCTTCCTCGTGTGCAGAACATTCCTCTATACTTACGTCGTTTCTATACATTAATATACTGCGTGGTCATTGCAGTTAACTGTATATATACATACATACATACATTATAAAAAATTTCATTTCCCAAGGATGTGAGTTGAGAAGGCAGAAAACAACCCGGATATGAAGTACAGAAGCTAGTGAAAAGATAAAAAGGCAGAACGTAAATCGTAGTGGACCAGAGTTATCCCCACGGGGCACGGACAAAAACTCACTGGACAAAAACTTACCGGACAAAAACTCACCGGACAAAAACTCACCGGACAAAAACTCACCGGACAAAAACTCACCATTTAAATGCAAAAGAGGACAAAAACTCACCAGACAAAATGTTTTTACGAAATACACACACTCTAGTCTAGATCTTAAGATCTCAAGATTTTAGACTCATTGTAGATAATTACTCTTCATCTTTCAAATTGTTCTGTTTTTAACCAACCAACCAATATTAATTTTTCACCAACCTACCAATCTTTCGTTATAACGTATCCCGTTTTTTATGCCAGTTGTTTTCTCAACTCCAACGTTGAAGGTCAGTTTATATCCCATTTTGGTTTTGCTATTTTTCAATGTTTTATTTTTATTCAGGTTAACTGTACGCCCTTGACGGTTGGTTAGGTTAAGTCGTGATATTTTCGTTAGTTAGCCTTATAACCCGGTTAGGTCAACTGAACAACCGGTTAGGTTCATTGAATGCCGGGTTACGTCAACTGAATACCCAGTTAGGTTCATTGAATGCCCGGTTAGGTCAACTGTACGCCCTTGTCGATTGGTTAGGTTTAGTCGTGATATTTTCGTTAGTTAGCCTTATAAGGCTAACTAAAGAAGGCTGGGGGGCCCTGATCTTCAGGTGATCCGAATTTTTATATAAATTTTGTAATGTTCCGAGGTACCAAAAGTGTTACCTCACAGAAAAATTACCCCACTACAACTGTGAATTATTACACACTCGACCTCACTTATGCCTACTTAATTACACACATACACACACACACACAATATATACTGTATATATGATGAATAAGACCACGAAGGAAAGGAAACACAGAATGGTGCACAAGCGCTTTCGTCTAATGACATCCTCAGGAACACTGAAGTAAATAAAGAGTTCAAGACTATATACAGGTTACAAAAAAAAATATACATATATATATATATATATATATATATATATATAAATAAATAAATATAGAAATAAAAATTGTGGGAGGAGCATACAAATTTGTAAGGAAAACGACCAATTTTACCACTTTGCCCGAATTCAACACAAGATCAAATTTTATAGTTAATGCCTGAATGATATATAGGTCACAAAAAAAAAAAAAAAAAATATATATATATATATAAATTGAAAAATAAAAATTGTAAGAGGAGCGTACATATTTATAAGGGAAACCTACCCACGTTTTAGCACTCTGCCCTTCTTGTCTAAATCCTTTCTGAACGAATTCAACACAAGATCAAATGGATTGTTTACAACCAATTTTATAGATAAGGCCTGAATGATATATAGGTCAAAAAATAATAATAATAATAAAAAAATATATAAAACTAAATTGAAAAATAAAAATTGTAAGAGAAGCATACAAATTTATTAGGAAACACTACCAAAGTTTTAGCACTTTACCCTTCTTGTCTAAATCCGTTCTGAACGAATTCAAAACAACGGGATCGAGTTGAAAAAGACCTTTGCTCATGTTAAAGTTATTTGTAAGTTGGATAATAACAGACTCAAGAATATTTCTATTAACAATGTTGCTAGAGTGAAACAAAACTGAAGCATTATTCCAATCAATACAGTGGGATAATTCTGACAAGTGGACAAAAAGGGCACTGGACGACTGTCCCGTTCTAACGGAATATTGATGCTGTTTTACACGCGTGTGCAAATCCTTTCCCGTCTCACCAATGTAAAAGGAATCACATTGTTTACAACCAATTTTATAGATAATGCCTGAATTATTTGTAGGGCTATTTTTTACTATGATATTTTTCAAAAATATTGTTATATGAAAATACTACATTAATATCCAAAAGTTTAAGTACATTAGCAATGCCTAAAAAGCCTGGGAAAAAATGGAAGTACTAAAATATTCTTTGACAAAATGCGAGTTATTATTCACACGATAGAAGGTTTGTTTTGACTTGTTAAGACAATATTCCATAAACGCAGGTGGGTAGCACAGATCACTTCCAATACCGTTGATTTTTTCCAATTCGGCATCGATGTATTCCGGACTGGCGACTCCAGTGTGTTTTTGTCCTGAATTCATCCCCACACCCAACAACATGGCAAAATTCCACACCTGCGACGCTTCATACGCCATGCGTGGTGGCACTTCCAGGCCTTGTCAAAAGTAAAATAGACAGAGTCCTGAACTTACATACTTCTGAAAAACCTTCTTTATTCTCACCTACTTACGGCCACTTCTTGTGCATTACCCAGATCAAGTCCACGCTTACTCACGCACCCATTAAACTATGCTCATACATCTTCTTCTCGGCCTGGAGCAAGTGTAGTTTACGTCCCCCCTGACGCAAAAGGGGACACAAACTACACTAGGTCAAAGTTGGGGAACGTAAACTACACTAGGATCTTTAGGAGACATTTTTTAAATGAATCCATCAAATAAAACGTTAAAACTAACGAAAATATTGACTTAACCTAACCAATCGTCTATATATATATATATATATATATACATATATATATATATATATATTTGACGATTGGTTAGGTTAAGTCGTAATATTTTCATTAGTTTTAACCTTTTATTTGATTAGGTAAACGCGGACAAAGTTGGGAAACACAAACTACACTAGGATAATGTAGGGGAACGTAAACTACACACTAGGCTCCACAGGGGGGACGTAAACTACACTTGCTCCCTCAGCCTTCGTCTCCTTCTTCTACCTTCGCATACACTCTTTTCACAACTCTCTCATCTTCCATTCTTTCAACATGTTCAAACCACTTTAACACACACTTTACTCAGATTTCACTTCCACTGACTCTGAACACCACATCTTTCCAGACCCACACGATTTCTTACTCTATCAATCCGACACACGCCACAATTAGGGTGTGTCGAATTTTTCAACTTTCAAATTCCAAATATGAGGGGTGCTAAAAAGTTGCAGCATGACTTAGGAATTCTAAAGATATTTTTGTTAATTTAATATAATTTAGTTTTGCTTGGTAAGAAGCTACATAAAAATAGTGACTTTTTTGACTTTTTTGTGGAATTATATAATAATTATTATATTAATAATTATATATGCTGTATATATAATGCACTGCTGTTTTTGCTTATTTCACAGGTTGAAACATATTCATCAGTGTGCTGAAGATTACTTGTCCGTCAGTGCTACCATCCTAACCAGTGGGAATTGACCTACAATGGCTTCTAAAAGGAGGACAAGACTGGGGACATTCACACATATGAGCAACCTAATTGGAACTGGTAGAGAGTTGTTGCCCTCTGAACTCCCAACTCTGCGAGACGTTCTGAAATATGGGCTACTGCTAAGAGAACAAAGTGGTGAGGATGTGAGAAACTACCCAGCAGCCAGTCTTGCAAAAGACATTTACTCTAAAGTGCTTGAAAAGTGGGAACGAGCAAACAGTTCTTTTGTAGCCCCCGTTGTAAATTCACGAGTCACAATCTTAAACAAGATCCAAGAGAGCTGGGAGCAGGCCAAAAATATATCTCTTGGGAGAGGAAAGCTACATGTCAAAGAGGCTTTCATTGCAAAACTTGACATGCTTTTTGACATCCTCAGTTGCAAGTGTAAAATTGTTCTCTGCTCTGAATTTGGCTGCCTTGCAGATGCTGGTTGCAAAAACGAAACTCACATTAACTGTACATGCCCTAGGGAGATGAAGATCCCTGTGAAGGAACTTGCTTTCATTAAAGGTCAGAGAGAGAAGTCTGGTTCTATTGGACCACATCAGATTGGCTTGCCAGATCAACCTGAACACAACAGACAAGTCAAAAAGCAGAAGCGGCAAGAAGACGAAAGAAGAAGGAGGCTTGCTGAATATAAGCAGACAAGTAAGCAGGATGTTTCAATGCCATCAAATGAAATAATTTTCTCTGATGATGAAAATGAAGAACAAATAGCTGATGCTCAAGATGGAAAGGATGGAAGTTATGAAGTGACATTAGAAATACCAAGCACGTCTTCAACTTCCAATAAAAAGCCAGAGTACAACACATTAGAAATATCTAATGTTGCTATGCATAGTATCAGATATGGTGTTGGCCTGCGTGCCACAGCTGCCTTTATGGATGCTGGCTTGATCACTGAAGAAGACAAGAGACTTGTAGTTGATCACAATAAAGTCCAGAGGGCCCAAGAAAAAGTTATGAGATCCCTGGATCAGAAATTTGATGATCTTTGTAAGAAGGGTGAAATTGACTGCATCTTCTTTGACGGCCGTCAAGATACAACTAAAGTTATGCTGAAAGCAGACAATTCAGATCGTCAGTTCCCCAGCATCATCAAAGAAGAGCATTATTCTGTGTGCAGTGAGCCAGGTGGAAGATATCTCTACCACTTCACTCCTGAGAAAGGCTCAACGAGAAAAAAACCTGCTGAAGTTATTGCTGATAATCTTGTAGATTTCATGAAGAAGAAGGGCATTGATAAAAGCCTGCAGGCCATTGGAGGTGATTCTACAAATGCTAACACTGGCTGGGAGGGTGGTTCCATGCATTGGGTAGAGGTCAAGCTTTGCCGTAAGCTGATCTGGTTGGTTTGTGCCCTCCACACTAACGAGTTACCCCTGCGACACTTGATCACAGCACTGGATGGGAAGACCTTGTCTAACAACAAGTGGACAGGTAACATTGGCAAGATGCTAGACACTGCAACCAAACTTGAAATTGATCCTTCATTCACCAAACTCTTAATTGGAGAGCCTCTTACTTCACTGAGTGACAATGTCGTAAAGGATCTCTCTACTGATCAAGCGTACGGGTATAGGATCACACAGGCCATAAGGACAGGAGAACTTCCCACAGATCTGGCCCTTCTTGAAATTGGTCCAGTGAGCCATTCAAGGTGGTTGACAACAGCAAACAGGCTTTGTCGCATATGGGTTTCAAAACATGGCCTTAAAGGCAAAACCCTCAACAACTTAAGACTGATAGTGGAATACATTGTTGGTGTGTACTACCTCTGTTGGTTCAACATCAAAGTAAAACACTCTTGGGTGGAAGGCCCACGCCACATCTTGTTTCAGCTGCGGCTAGTTAGGCTGCAAAAGAAGGCTGTAGTGGATGCTGTTTTGCCAACCACCAAGCGCTCAGCATGGTATGCATTCAGCGAAATGATAATCCAGACACTCTTGTGCTCAGATGACAGTGAGGAGAGGAGAGCTGGTGTCCAAAAGATTGTTGACATGAGGGGTGGAGATGATGACACACTTGGAGATCTTTCTGTACGTCCCAGGAAGACACCTTCCATCAACCCAGTGCTTCTTCCGTGTTGGAGCTGACAGACTGGTCTGACGGGGTATTTGAACCTCCTTTGACATGTAAACTGACTACAGCGGAAGTAAAGAAGTTCTTTGACAAGCCTATGCAAGTTCCACAGTGGCCCTGTCATGCTCAGTCAATAGAGGTGTGTGTGAAACAAGTCACAGAGGCAGCAGGCAGGGTGTATACACATGAGAAACGTGAGGGCTATATCAGAGGCCAAGAAGCAAGTCGGCGGCTGATGTCCAAGAACGAATCAAAGCAAGACTTGATGAAACTTGTTTAAATATTTTTTTTTACTGATGTCATTACTTTCTAATGTTGTTTTATGATTACAAGGATATGTTTTATGATTACTAGGATATGTTTTATGCAGAGAAACTAAAATTTTTATAGCATTACCTGACATTTTGAGAAGCTAAAATTAATAAATGTTGTTTTCCGAGAGCAATTCCTGTGCTTTTTAATCAAACGTAGATTTACCAAGCTAAGTGTTGAGCAATCACAAAAATAATAGCAGATTTGAATTCTTCACATCCAAAAACATATTTTTAAAACCCCTCAGTGAAGGAATTGGCAAAAATTAATTTTCACCTCCCAAATTGACACACCCTAACGCCACATCTCCTTCTCAGGTTATTCATCTCAACCACTTTTAGTCTTGACTTCTCCCTTTCATGCCATATCAATGTTTCACACCTATATAAAGCTGTCGGTATTAACACACTTTCGTGTAAACATTTCACAGCATCTCGATCCAGTCTCCTTTTTCTCACAAATGCTTTCAGCGCACCCGCCACGTTTATTCCTTATTCATTCTACTGTTAACTAAATCCGCACTCGTACCCTTTTCGTTTAGTACATATTACAGATACTTAAAGGACTCTACCACCTCTAGTGTGTCACCACCCACCATCACACGAAAGTACGAATTGCCCTTGCTCTCTACAATTAATAATCTGCTCTTACCCACATTTACTTTAAACAATCTTCTCTCGCGCACAGCCACAAAACGCTTAACAGCCTCGCTTGCATATCATACTAACTCTGAGCAAATAGCACAGCATCATCCGCATACAACAAATTCGACAGGTCCTACCTATTCCAATCACACACCAGATTCAATCTTCTTTCCAGCAGTTGCAATTTCACCTCTCACATCACTTCATCCATAAACAGATTAAATAGCCACGGAGACATCACACATCTTTGACGCACACCATCACTTATATCAAATCAATCGCTCACTTCTTTATTTACTCTCACACACGCACCACTTCCATCATAGAAACTCTTCACCGCATTCATGAGTCTTTCGTTAACCCCAACCTCAAGATCTGCCACTGCGCTTCTCTATTCACTCTATCGTACTGTTTCTCAGGATCCAGAAAAGTCATGTATACCTTGCGAGTCCTTTCACACGCTTTCTCAGTCACTTGTCTCACTGCAAAAAATTGCTTTACATAGCCTCTTTCACCTCGGAGCCCTCCTTGTTCATCAGTCAACAAGCATTCTGTAATACCACGAACATTTTCTATCACTATCCTACCGCACACCCTCTCAGCAACATTCACCAGACTAATACCTCTGTAAGTCTTACAGTCACTACTTTTACCTTTCATTTTGTACAATGGAACAATTATTGCTTTCTTCCAATCTTCAGGCACATTCCCATTTGTCCATGCACTCTGACATATGCACCAAAACCACTCTAACCTTTTCAATCCTCCATCTTAATTACTTCCCCAAATATTCCATCCACACTTGTTACTTTTCCATTTTTCAGTTTGCGAACCGCCGCTTTCCCTTTATCCATGGTTAAATTCTCAAGCATTCTGCCACGTGCCCTTCTTATAACGCCAAATTCTACCATATTTATATTTGCACTCCTCTCATTTCTTCCGCCCATTAAACCCTCGAAATGTTCCTTCCATCATTTCCGTAGATCCGCATCCGCCGTGAGCATTCTTCCATTTTCATCCGTTACTCCTAAACTTTCTTAGTTTCATTTCTGCAGTTCCGCACTTCCTTCTAGAGTAACTTTCTATTCTCTACATAATTTTCAAACAAAACAAATAAAAACAACTTTAGTCAAAGAAAGAATATAAGTGACAGAGTTTTACGATATTTTTCCCGTATTTTTCTCTACAATTTAGATATTTGATATGGCATTAATACAGGGCTATTTAAAATGATTCATCCGATTTTAACTGAGAATACTTCCGTACCTATCAACCGTGCATCAACTGGGCATACACCACATGAAAGAGGAAATCTCCGAGTTTTACAAGATCACCGCGAGAGGGCTCCAAAGTCACGCCGTGGCCTAGCCTAGCAACAAACAGTCAGTGTGAAAATGGCGTCCGCACAGCAGAAGGCGTTTTGTGTGTTGCAGTTTTCGAGCTGTAAATCGGCCCCCTAGGTCGCCGGATCTTACACCGTGCGACTTCTTCCTTTGGGGGTACGTTAAGGATACTGTGTACGTGCCACCGTTGCCCACATCTTTGGATGAGCTCCGAACTCGCATTGTTACTGCCGTAGAGTCAGTGACAACGGACATGCTGGAGCGAGTATGGGAGGAATTCGACTATCGTGTCGACGTTGCTCGTGTAACTAGGGGAAGTCACATAGAGCATTTATGAGGTGAAAGACAAAATTTGGACAGTTTTTCTTTTGGTTGATGTATCACAAATCACTCTGTATTTGTAACATTAAAAAATATTCTCATTTGAAATCAGGTGAATCATTTTCAATATCCCTGTATATTCACAGTATTCTAAGCTGACTATGCCGTTGGAAGCATGGAAGCTTTTTAGGCAAAATTAATGAGATTCGGTTTATTTATTAACATAAGAGAAGTGAAAATGGCAACTAATAATAAGGTAATAATTTACCTTACAGTAAAAATATTCAGTAGAAGTTAAATGATACTTAATGTAAAAAAAGAAAATAGGATAAATTATAAAATTAAAAGTGCTGAATGAAGTAATGGCAGTAGTGAATTTACCATCTCCACTTCCTTTCATCGTTGTTTCACTGTTTCACACATTCATGAAATTTGGTAGGATTACTGTAAAAGAATGGAAAGTTCCTCCAGACAAAGAGAGTTTGGATAATCTAATCTAACTTCATTTAAGCCTAATCAGTCATAATCTAACGCAGTGGCTCCCAAACTTTTTGGTTCAAGACACCCCGAGTCATCTTTCTTCTTTGGCGGCTCATTTGTGTCTTCTTCCGAGGCCCCCCCCCTCTGGTTTACGTCTCCCACTAATCAACATCCAGTTCCCCCACCCCTCTGAGTACTACCTAACTTGAAAGTTAGCCTATAGAGTTTCGTTATAATCGTAATAAACTGTGAAAGGTTTTCCTTGATTTGAAGTTTCCACATTTTAAGTAACATCTCAGTTTTCACTTATTTCAGAAGTTTTGGTTAAATTTGGTGGCACCCAGGTTAGGAAACACTGATAAAAGGTAACCTAACCTAACCTTCATTTACGAAAGATCCTTTGAACTTTAATAAACGATAAAAATTGAATAAAATTTTTACCGACGCCTTTTTCAGAAAGGAACTCTTTAATCTACTCTTCATTTTATCGTGTGAAGTGTAATATTCTCTCTGAAACGAGATAACTCTTCAGTTATCAGCTTAAGTAGATAAGTAATGGAAATTAGATCACAGAGAGAAAGAGTTCAAGAATCATCAACAGTTTTGAAGACACTGTATATATATATATATATATATATATATATATATATTATATATATATATATATATATATATATATATATCGTAAAGAACGACGCTTGTATAGGAGATATTCCGCGCAAGACGAGAAAGAAAGAACGGAACATCTCCTATACAAGCGTCGTTCTTTACGTTATTTATACTGCGTGTTCTTTGCAGTTGAATGTATATATATATATATATACACGGTGTCTCAGAAGTCGCGCACCATAAGCTTTATTCAGATTTACGAGGTTTACGAGTCAAAATGGTTTATAAGCGATGTTTAATTACAATATATGTTCGAACAATACAATATCTTAAAATAATTAAATTGAATGAAGCTACATTGGCCAATGGTGCGCGACTTCTGAGACACCATTGGCTAATGTAGTTTCATTCAATTTAATTATTTTAAGATAGCTTTTTGATTAACTGTACGTACTCTTAATTTTATTATTTGAACATTATCGAACATATATTGTAATTAAGCATCATTTATAAACCATTTCGACTCGTAAACCTCAAAGCCTATGGTGCCTAAAGAGTTGAAATACCTAAAAAAAATTTTGGAATGAGAGTTATTGACAGAAATTACCTATAGAGGGTTGGCAAAAGTAAATAGACACCGTTGATAAATTTTTTCCATTTTTTTTTTTTTATTTGATTATAAAAGTTAATAACTAATAATAAATGGATTGAATCAATATATTTAAATTTGCGTTCTTTTCCCTTTTGCATTTATTAATTCAATAAATGTATTATTATTTATAATAATCTTTTATAATCAAATCAAAAAAAATTTTGGGAAAAAAAAAGGTGTCTATTTACTTTTGTCAAACTTGTGTGTAACAAACCTACGTATAACCTGTTAAGCAACCCGAAAGACACCCCCCCCCCCCAAATCTCACCAGCACACACGCCTTTAACGACGCCATTTAACTCTGGCCTCAATCTTAAAACAGTCATAATTAAAAGCTAAACCAGAGAGTACATTTTAAATCCATGACGAATAAAGTCTGCTTAAATTGGCATAAAATAATGAAGTGCCCATTATACCCAATATCCCCGCTAAACGAACAAACCCATTAAACAGCAAAAAAACACTAATTAGAGACTATAAAAGTTTTATGTTCATTTAATCACAAAACTCAAAATTTCATGAAACTCAAAAATCAACAAAAGCGTCTCGAGAGTAAATTTAATTCAATTTGACGGAATGGTACTGAAATAATGCCATTAAATTAGATTCAAATTTGACGTATCAAACGGAAGGTGTCTTTCAGCAAGACCAATTTGACGACAATCACTGTATAAGTTGACAAATTGTGGGATATACTTTTTTTTTTTTTTAGGCTTCTGAAGTTGATGTTGGCACGCTATTTCTCTATTCAGGGTACGTTACACCACCTTTACGTGACGTTATATAACGTCGCTTTACGTAATGGCAACTGTAACATTATGTGAAATTAGCTAACGTTTTGTAACTGTCTGAAATGTCTTTGTCAATATAAATGAGATGGGATGCCGCAAAGGGGTTGAACGCACGTCGATCCTGAACATTTGTTAAAATCTCAGCATACCCTGTGGGTATGTCTACAGGGTATGTTGTGGCTACAAATATATATATATATATATATATTATACATACAAGCATCATAACTTTATATTAGTTTTTGATTACTGTAGTAATATATATATATATAACCTTTGGTTAGCTTCCGCCCGAATTGTTCATTCTGACGAAGGTCAAGCTTTTCACTCCACCTTATATATATATATATATATATATATATATATATATCACATAAAAGAAACAAGAAAATTGATTTCTTGCTTTGATTTGACGAGCATTTATTTGAAAGTAAACTGTAAGAAGCATGGAAATGACTAACATATTTTTGTCTCTTACCTTTGTGTTCTGTTCTCAGCAAAAGCATTTCTGGACAAGGTCTACCAGATTGAATTATTTCCAACTTGTCATTAAACGAATTTTTATGAAAACGGTTTACTTAGCAATTGTTCTATATATATATATATAGTACACGCGGACTCCGCCATTCTGAAATTAGGTTTACTGTATAAGGTTGCCCCTCTATAATGCCCCTAAAAAATAGAAAAGATATTTTATTACAGATACTGGCAACAACAATCCATCGAACGCAACACTTTAGAATATACAGAAATAAGTACTCCAAAATACTGTACAGAGTGATTCAAAAGTCAGGTTACATAGGGAAATACTGTATTATGTAATGATACAGGGGAATAGTCACATCACATGTTCGATATGGCCACCGTTAACGGCAATGCACTTGTGCAGCCACTAGGAATATCACATCAATGAGCTCCTCCTTCGATAACATCTCATCATTCATTTACCTGCAAAGAAACAGAAAAGCCCTATGTAACCTGACTTTTGAATCACCCTGTACAATGAATTAAGAATAGTATTTGCCAACTAAGTATTCATTTGTATATGCAAAATTAAGTATGCGCCAAATATAAAACTCTTTTGAACAATAAAAAAAAATAAAATGTAAATATAGTGTTAAAAAGTTAAAAATATTGGCCCATAACTTTAGATTCTTTGTAATTTATTCGCGTAAACCGGGTGACTCATAATTTTTAACGTCGAATATTTTCATCTCACGATAAATATTAAAGACTTTCGTTTTTCTTGAGTAATTAATTTTAAAACATGCATTATTTTATAATTTATGTAACACTACAATTAATATGGAAAATATGTCTATTTTATATATATATATATATATATATATATATATATATACACACACAGGAAGTGCATCGTATTGCTGAAAAAACATGCCACGTCGGTTGTTTATCGGTACGTCATCCAGGAAATTCATTAAAATGAAAATAAAGAAAAAAATTATTAGAAAGTACAAGAATTATTAGAAAAAAAATACAATTATTCCTATGGTTCCTGAATTATTGGCCACCTGGTATATATATTATAATATATATGTATATTTTTTTTTTAAATTTTTCTATATTTTTCTCTATATTGCTATTTTCTCTGTTTAGTGTACACAATTTCCGTTGTCATAGCAACCGTTATACATAACCAAGAATATTATATTTTATAGAAAATTGCTCGCAAATATTTCCAAGTGAGAATAAGAAAATATTCAAGAAAACTTAAAATCCATTTAAGTTTTCGATTAAATATGTCGTAATCCGATTTAATGGAAACCTCTTTGAAGAAAAAAGGTGCAAATTGGAGGGACTCAAGAATTATGGAGAAGGAAGAAAGCATTATTTTTTTTATGTAGGAAGGAGGGAGCTAAGGGAGAGCGCCCCCAAAAGTGACCCCTCCATAGAAGATGGAGAAAGCCAAAAACAAGGTCTCCAAGGCTCAATGATACCATTTTTTTTTTTTTTTAATATAAATTTTGGAAAGGTTGTGTAGTGTGTAAGGTGCATGTATGTGTAGTGAGGAACAGAGGGAGAAGCGTGTGTTTGAGAGCATGCTGGACTGCTTACAGGGTCGATGAGACACGGAAAAAGATCAGCTAAGGAGGACAGTGACAGGAGAAACGGCAGTTCAAGCACTCCCTGACTCCTGTCTAACATCCACCCCGAACTACTTCCCTGGTCGATTGGTATCTACACTCTCCTAATGATTCTTGTCAGCTCTTCGTCAGTCCTCCGTCCTTCTCTTACTTTCATAAGATTTTCGATTTGGGCATAAAATGGGTACTAAGAGGAACTAAATATTACTTTTTTTTACTTCACTGTAAAAATTCTGGGAAAATTATTCTAATATTTAGATTTTAGGTGATGGTGATGGTATCTCATCTGCCACCAAATTACGGTGTAGTTCTTGCTTTGATATCATAGGAAAATATTCAATTTAAATAGAATACATTGTTTAATTTTTAAGGGAAAAGGAAATTGACCTCTGTCAGTTTTTGCCCAACTACTCGTAACACTTTTCAATAAAATCAGGTAAAATTTACTGCAAGATTAAAAAATATATTTGTAACAAAATTTTTTTTTTATAAATTCAATCTTATATTTTAAATTTATTTGATATTACACGTTGCAACGCCGCTTCCAGTTAGATCAGCGAGGTTAAGCGACGATGGGTCTCAGAGTCTGTCCAATAATTTGGACGAGTGACCGTCTTGTGTGTTCAGAGGACGTAGCAACCCATGGTTCGAATACCACGTAAAGCTGTAGATCTCTTTCATTACGTAACTTTTGCCGTTACGAAGGAGATTAAAGAACCTCTTTGTATCCTTCTGTATAGAAATAAAATTTATTCCTTCACCTCTTACACCCCCCCCCCCTCTTACACCCTATTTCCGCCACCATAAAAAACTAAACTCCTTTCCTGTGTCCGTTTCTTGTACCACGTGATTTCGGAAAAGGGAGATCATTATGATCAGGATGTGTGCCTATTAAAAAACTTTCATCCTTCCAAAATAATCGCGCCAAGTTTCATGAATACGAATGGGTGATTATTTTTTCGTAATCGTGGAAAGTGTGGCGCAATTAAACAATTACACTATTCATATATAACTGATTTAAATTTTTCAGCTTTTTATTAATATTTGAAATTGGGTAATGATTATTTGATTTTAATCATATTTGTTTTAAAAGTGTTTTCAAAATGGCGGGCATAACGTTTATTTCCCTAATGTCACACAACTCTGGCTACAGATTGGATTATATGAGAGAGAGAGAGAGAGAAAACTGGATGAAGATGAAATAGAAAAAAACATACTGTATACACAGAATTTCAGGATAGCACTTTTTTAATCACTTGTACATGAGTAACATGACTAACTTTCTAAACGTATTATATTATCTATTTTTTTAGATATCTAATTCTCTCTCTGTTATCAAATTTAAATCTATAATTTAAATAAATTGGCCAACGGAAGTAAACACGTGGAAAACGGCATCAGGTGAGTAATGAAGAAGAACTGCAATGAAATGAATGTAAAAAAGAGATGAATAATTAGTTTACGATGGTCAGGTTTAGACATTCACTACATGGATTACTTCTTTAAAAATCACTAAAAATGAAGTGAAATGACGTAAAGTGAAATGACGTAACCTAATAATAGAAAGGAAACAAATAAAAATTGAAAGATAGTTGTCTAAAATATTTAGACAGTGGGTTCAGGGATTCTTGAAATATACAGTACTTCTGACGGCATAAGTGATCGAAGTATATTAGAAATCAATTAAAAACTATTGGAACGTAATCACAAAATCAACCAAAATCGACGAGAATGAATAATTAATTCATGTTCGATCATGGTAATTATGTATTCTATTAAAAGTAAGTATGTATATTAGTATATATATATCCATAATATATATTGTATTATTTCATAAAAACAACGTAGATCGGCTACATATAAAACGTTTACAGATATCGACCAATCGCTAAAAATAGAACCAAAATCGTACGCCCGCCAGAAAACTGAGTCTCAATTCCTTCCAGCTTCTGGAAATTTTGGGCAATAATGTGATACTTCTCTTTTGGCGCGCTCTGACGCATCTTGATGCCGTCGAAAGGAGCGTCAGTCGCCATCTTAGTTTGTTCCAAGATCTCATATGAGTAGTATGTATTCGGTTTGACTCCGTGATGTTAGCCGGTTATTATCTCGTATCTCAATTAACTTCGGTTTATAATCTAATGCCAAGATTTACCATCATTCACTAATGATTCTAATAAGGCGAATTCTGTTAAGGTCTAGAATTCCTTTAAGCTCTTTATTCATTCGTTGTTACACATATATATTTTATACCCGGGTGTTAATCGTTGACCCAAGTGTTTGAGAACGCCATTGTGGATTGTCTTACACGAGGAGAACCATCCAGGGTTAGCTATTTAGATTGACTTGGAATTTCATTAACGTTCGTCAGTTGAACCTTCGACAGGTTGACTGGGGTTATCAGCTTGAAACGAGTTAATTGCTATTCACGAGCCTAATCTGACTAGCGGTATATATTGTGGAACAACCAATTGCATAACGTTGCACCTAAATCAATTCTTTATAGTTAGGCTTGTAAAGACTAACTTATTTATCAGTTCTAAACTAAATTGAACTAAACCTACTCAACTTCAGCCTAAATTAAACAAAAGTTAAGTCTATCACATAGAGTTTAAGATTCCCTTAAGAATTATTTTCCTTTAAGTGAATATGCTTAACTTTTAACAGAGTCCAAGTTTTGTGAGCCCTAAGTTTAATTTAAACAATACCTTTTCGAACCTGAGGTAAGGGTGGACGCGGGTAGCTGTAAAGACAACCCCCCCTTTTTGGCTGCTTAATTTTCCACAATAGTAAAACTATTAAAAATTGCCCGGGCCCAGTAAAGCACACCTTAAAATCTGCCCGATGCGTCTGCTTTATAAGTGAAATTATAATTTGGTCTTTAATGTTCTCTGAATGTAGAGCATCTAAGGCCAAGGCTACACGAGCGACTTTGTCGCTACGTCAGAGTTGCAAGGTATCGCAGTGGCTGTTGCAAACTACGTGGGCTGCGACAAGTCACCACGATTTCTTCGTTTTCAGTACCACGTGGCAGTTACGCTGTGGCAAACTGGCAATGTCGCTCGTGTAGCCCACCGCACTTGGAACAATACAATACAACGCACCCGGAAATAATTGTGGCAATCAAGGGTGCTGGAACTGGGGTGGGGGGCATTCCCCCCCAATATTTTTGTCAAATATACAGATTAAGCCCATAAAGCGTAGTAAAGAATGTGAAATGGTATTCAAGTAAACTAAAATTATAAATTCAAAATTTTATGGAGTCTCTTTTCGCAGTTTACAATTTAACGGCAATCATTTTATTATAGAAGGAAAATAACAGCAAGATCTTCTCTACAGCTCTGATTTAAAATTAATACATTGTCTTAGTCTCCCCTCCAATCTCGTATCTACTACCGATTCAATTTCTAATATCTTTGTCCAATCACCTTTTGCTACATTTTATCATGCTGTAATCATATTAACGGTAATGTTCAGTGCTTCAAATATAAAACTAGTAATCAATTTATAAACGTAATTTGTACTAGTGTTAGTCCGTTAATGGTTCTATAATGATTGTTGGATGTATTATACAGTTTTCTTAGGTTGTTCCTAGCTGGAAAAAATTATGTTCGGAGTAATATTTTTCAACATGGGATAGCCAATGTATGAAATAATTTAAGGATGTCAAAATTTGAAATCCCATCATACTATACTAAAAGGCTTTCGCCGCCCCTGGTGGCAGCGACTGTCTGCCGTGTAGCTTGTCCCATAGGAAACAACAGTACCTATTCTTTGCGATTTGTCGTTACAACTCCGTTGTAGCGACAAAGTCGCTCGTGTAGCCTTGGAATAAAGAGCAGTTTTAGTAGAGAGAATATATCGAAAGTATGATCCCTGAAAGTGTACTTTTTTGTGCTTTTTCTAAATTTTAGAAGACCTTTCTTGTCCAGAAGAGAGAATTTAACCTATCCGATTTACTTTTGATCTCCCAAACACGTACTCTTCAAATACTTTATTATTTTCAGAGTACATTTAAGCTCATTTATGGGCTCCGTTTTAAAGCAGACAGAGCGGAAGACGCGGAGGACAGAATTAGAGCGCAGAATTTCTATATATCTATATAATTTCTATATTCACTCGGACATTAACACTGAAAATTTTTCTACCAACTTGATGGAATTTATGTATATTGAGAAGACACTTCCGTGAGGGAATTTCTATGAAGTCGAAAGAAATTCTGATCTATGTGAGAGGGAATGATGTGAAACAGAGAAAAGACTCGCAAAACAGGCTTACAGCTGATTTTAGCTGCGAGATGCAATAGATTTTTACAATCTTATCTATAATTTGGCTGAAAACCATTTGAAAACACAAGTTACTTAGGTCCGACCTTACGACATCTGATCGATTTGACATTTCTATCGACAAGCTATTATTAGGTTAGATTGTTAGGTTAGGTTTTTAGTGTGTCGATGCTTTGGCCTTATATACAGTTATATTACCTTTACATAAATCTCACCTAATGCATGCCCGTAAAAATGAATCCTTTAGAATATTATTCATTGATATATATATATATATATGATATGATAATGCATAGTATAATGCAATTGCCCTTGGTCACCCTAAACCACAGCGTTTCCAGAATTTCGGACGCATTCTGTAGGATGTCGGTGATTAGCTAACGCAGTTAAAGGGTACTGGGTTTGAACCCTGGTGGGGGAATTTTTGCGTCATGAAAAGTCGAACGTGCTCAACGGTGCCTGCTCATGCATGATATTTTACACACACACACACACACACACAAATATATGTACGTGTGTATGTATGTGTGTGTGGGTGCGTAAAGATGCATATAATAAAAGCTGTGCTTGTAAATTTTCTTCTCAATTTACATGAAAATGAAAGCTTGTTTGGACTCTTGACTGCTTTACGCAAACAAGATTGACTGAGAAAGCCCGACAGAAGAGTTTTCGAAATAGGTTCGCGCTTAATGAGTCAAGGGCATAATGAAGAAGAGGAAAAATAAAGTGAAATAGTCAAATTTTGCAGGTCTTCATTTGAATTTCTATTTTGAATGTTCATTTGGGTAAGCAATTTTTTTTTTTTTACATCTGGATTGAATGAGTTTGCAATCTGCATTCGTTGTAGTAGTTCTTTTACTGTAATGATTTTTGTTTATTGACATGATTTTTCTTTACTTATTTGTTTACTTATATTAGAAACCTGGTATTGGGGGGTTAAAATTATATTTTTTAACCCCCTTCAAATTCCAATTGTAGAAAGATTTAGAATAAAGGTAAGTGCCTAAACTTAAACGTAATTTTTTTACTACTTTATAGCTCTAATAATTCACTGGTCAACAAAGTGTTTGTCAGATATATTTTTATTTGAACTGTGTGTAATTTGTTACGTTGATTACGGAAATGAAAACAATTTTTCTATCATCCGCAGTTTTAGTGACACGAATTTACATTACTTGCGATTTGAGTCAGAATAGGAAGGGGGCGGGGTCGTCTCCTTGCTCCTCCTCTGCTAATAAATTGCTGCACGTCACTTAACTTTCATTTATCAGTAAGACAAGCGTAAATCATCAGTAGTTACGCTTTAGGTGAGTTTAATATTCATTTTCTACTTTGATATTGCTATTACGTCTATAAATTAGTCCAAATTTCACTTTTGATTCACTCAATGATGGTGGGTGACAACAAATTTTGAGGTAATTTTTTAACTCAGGCGTAAAAAACCTATAAGATCCACCCATTTTTGTTCGTGACAAAAAAGTTATTTTTTGTCATCCAGTGTAATCAGCCATCAGGTCAGTGTTGCCAGGTCTGAATTATATAATTTCCTTAGGTTCACGCTTAAAATTTTTCTTTTTAGTCTAAAATTTTCCTATACACCTGCATTTAAAGCAATACGTATGAATATAGACTTATTTGTATTATTTAGCAATACTGTTATGCATTTTTCGGAGCAAGTGTAGTTTACGTTCCCCTGACGCAAAAGGGGGCACAAACTACACTAGGTCAAAGTTAGGGAATGTAAACTACACTAGGATCTTTAGGAGATATTTTTTAAATGAATCCATCAAATAAAATGTCTAAACTAACGAAAATATTACGACAACCTAACCAATCGTATATATATATATATATATATTATATTATATATATATATATTTTTTTTTTTTGACGTTTGGTTAGGTTAAGTCGTAATATTTTCGTTAGTTTTAACGTTTTATTTGATTAGGTATACGCGGACAAAGTTGGGGAACGCAAACTACACTAGGATAATGTAGGGGGACGTAAACTACACTTGCTCCCATTTTTCAATTAATACAGTGAAAATTGGTGTTTCTGGATATATAAATATCTATATCCACTCCTCAAAATTTCCTTATTCAAGGAATATTGGCTTTATTTGGTAATTAATGTGCCTAAAATTTCCCTCTACCTGTCAACACTGCATCAGGCAATAATAAATTAATGAACAGGAAAGAGGCTGTCAAAAAGTTTTGATAACTGTCAAACAAGGATTGGAAAAAAGTAATTTATAGCATATGTTTTTTATAGTTACTAGATATATATATTCTCACACTACTCAAACACGTTTTTCTGAGATAAGAAGGCGGGTAACCAATCCCCGCAGTTACGCCAATGCTTATAATGATATTTGTTATATATGTTGGGGTAAATGTGATAAATTGGTAATTATGCATAATTACCGGTAATAATGTGTTTTTAACGAAAATATCATGACAACCTAACCAATTGTCAAGGGCGTACAGTTGACCTAACCTGGCATTCAATTCAATTGACCTAACAGGGCATTCAATTGACCTAACTGGGCATTAATTTATAACGAAAGATTGGTTTATTGGTTTATCACTGGTTTATCACATTTACCAAACATGCTGGTAATTATGCATAATTACCGGTAATTATTTATAATTTCCAATTTATCACATTTACCCCAACATATCGAACTTATACTGTGCTGTAAACTTTAATGATTCTCCTACTTTGACTCGCGTTTAATTGCACTGAACTCGGTGAGCGTGTGTCTGGTTAGGCCTGACGTAATGGGAAATCGAAACACAAAATAGATTTCATATGATTTTATTCAATTTAACTTTTAAAATACGGTAATTAAAGGAGAGGCAAATTATGATAAATATAACAGTGAGAGAGAGAGGGATCTTTTCGGTGTGATGGCCTGTAAAATTTTTGAATATTACTCGTTTTTTATTGTCCAGTTTTAATCGAGGATTTAAAAAAAAAAACATTCATGTTTTAGAGAAGCAAATAGTGAGTAAGTTATATGCGATTTAACAAATTTAAAATATATATTTTTAAACCGTATTGGGATCTTTTTGGTTTGACGGCCGGCGGAAAAAAACAGTTATGGCTACGGGACCGTCAAATTCTAGACTGCCAACTGGTTAGGTCAACTGTACGCCCTTGACGATTGGTTAGGTTAAGTCATGATATTTTCGTTAGTTTATTGTCAAAACATACGAAAATATCACGACTTAACCTAACCAATCGTCATGAGCGTACAGTTGACCTAAAACTTTAAAGGATTTTGGAATCTTAAAGCGTATATGATATTCTCTAAACTAAAATGTATAACTGCCTCGCTATTTGTATTTCTAAAACATGAATGTTATTTTTCAAATCCTCGATTAAAACTGGACAATAAAAAACAAGTAATGTTAAAAAATATTACAGGCCGTCAAACCGAAAAGATCCCGATCACAATCTTCATCTGTTTGAAAATGAGGCATAGGGTTACCAACTGTAAATTTTAAAACTAACTACTCTCTGGGCATACCAACTGGAATTTTAAAACTAATTTCTCTCTCTCTCTCTATCTCTCAGTCCGGTTGACTGCCAGTTCCGGTCAGAACGGGAGCTGCTTGGCGTCGATCTGAACGTGGGAGGGACGAACTACAGGTTAATTTTGGTGTACAGACCTCCGCATCTCCTCCTCGAAGAGGATACAGCCCTGTACACCGATCTCCGTAGCTTGCTAGGGGAAAGGGGGTGTGTAGTTTTAGGAGACCAACTGTCGCTGCATAAAGTGGGAAAACAGGACTACTGATGCTGAAGGGAGGAGGCTAGTTGACTTTGCTGATGAGAACTTCCTCACTCAGTGGGTCAATGAGCCTACACGAGGCGAAAGCGTTCTAGACTTAGTATTCACGACCGAAGACAACCTCGTCACTGGCCTCACCGTTGATGAGTCGTTGGGCGGGAGTGATCACGGTCTGATTAGGTTCCGTGTGTGCGTCCCTCGGGTGAAGCGTAGTAACTCGAGAGGCAGTAAGTTCGATCTACGGCGGGCGGACTTTGTTAGCCTCCGGGATAGTGTAGGTGAGATGGGGTTAGAGGTCGGCGGCGATGTTGAGGGAGTGTGGAGTGCATTCCGGGACGAGTTTATGGTGCTGCAGTCTGCTGCCATACCCTCAAAACCAGTCATCCTTGCTGCAACGCAGCTTAAGTGGTTCAGTCGCGATATCGCTTCGGCTATCCGAAATAGGAAAGTAGCGTATAGGAGGGCGAAGGCCAATCGTTCCCATGAGAACACTGAAGCGTATGTCCGCCTGTGTAGGGAAGTGAAGGCGAAGGTTAGGCTAGCGAAACGTGACGAAGAACTACGGGTGGCAAGCCTCTGCAAGGGGAACCCTAAGGAGTTCTTCAGTTGTGTTAATAGTAGAAAGCCCATTAGAAGCGGCGTTCTGCGGACATCGCTAATGTGCTTAATGAGTACTTTGTGGGAGTGTTCACCAGGGAGGACACCGGCGTCATCTCCGAGCCAGGCGTGAGGCACGAAGGTGCTGGCCTGGATAGTGTTCGATGTACCGCGACACTCGTTGCCGATAGAATAGACAAACAGCACGTTTAAGGCTCCTGGGCCAGACCAGTTTCTCCCTAGAGTGTTGCGGGAGGTACGCGACCAGGTGGCTCCCCACTTGGCTACAGTCTTCAACAAATCGTTGGGGACGGGCCAGGTGCCTGGTGACTGGAGGGAAGCCAACGTGACCCCTATCTTTAAGAAAGGGGATCACGAAAGTCCAGGGAACTATCGTCCCATTAGTCACTTCAGTTGTAGGTAAATTATTAGAGGGGATAATAGCGGATAGGATCGTTGACCGTTTGGATTCGTACAAGCTGCTTGGGGACTCCCAACATGAGTTTAGACGCCATAGGTCGTGTCTCACCAACTTGCTCGAGTTTTTCCACGTCATGTTGAGTGAGTATGATAAGAGTAGGGCGATTGATATACTTTATCTCGACTTTCAGAAAGCCTTTGATAAGGTACCTCACCGCCGGCTAATGGCGAAAGTGCGCGCGCTGGGTATCGGTGGTGAAGTAGGTAGGTGGATTGAAACTGGCTGAAGAATAGGCGGCAGAGGGTTGTAATTAAAGGGGTTAGTTCGGCTTGGCCTTCGGCCACTAGTGGGGTTCCTCAGGGCTCCGTTTTGGGGCCACTGTTGTTTATCATTTACATAAATGATATCGACGGTGGCATCGTCAGTCGGATCGCCAAATTCGCTGATGACACCAAGCTTGGGGCCAATGTTGGGACGCCCGAAGCGATCGAGCAACTACTGCGTGCGAACCTAGGTAGGATAGGAGAGTGGTCCGAAAAATGGCAAATGCCGTTTAAATTAGGTAAATGCAAAGTGATGCACGTTGGCTACGCCAATCCCAAGTCCAAGTACTCGATGTTGGGGAACAATATCGAGGCGACTGATTTGGAAAAGGACTTGGGTGTGCTAATTAGCAGCGACCTTAAGTTTACGAAACAGTGCGTAGAGGTGGAAAAGAAAGCCCAGAAACTGTTTGGTTATATCAGGAGGCAATTTCAGTTTCGGAACAAGGAGATAGTGCTCTCTGTACAATTCCCTGGTTCGGCCGCACCTGGAGTATGCAGTGCAGTTCTGGTCGCCCACCCTTAGGAAAGATATTGAGAGGCTGGAGCGAGTGCAGGCGAGGGCCACAAAGTTAATCCCTTCCGTTAGGCATATGGGCTACAATCGACGCTTACGCGCCCTGAACTTGTTTTCGCTGGAAACTCGGAGGCTGCGCGGTCAACTGATCGAAGTTTTCAAGCTCTTACGCGGGTTCAACGATGTCGATTTTAGAAGCATGTTTAGTTTAAATAACCAAACTCGCTACAATAGTTGGAAGTTGGATTTGAAACGGTTTAGGACTAGTGTGTGTGGGAATTACTTTACGTATAAGATCTGTGACACGTGGAACAGGTTACCTTCAGAAGTTGTGAACAGTTCCTCTGTGGATCACTTCAAGAAAAGGTTAGACCAAATCTTGCACACTATTTGAGGGTGTAGAAAATTTTCCCTGGCACCCGTTGCCATTGGTACCTCCTCGGTATGGGTCGCGAGGCCTTTTGAGGTGCTTCTTTTCCTTGTAACACACACACACACACACACACACACACTCTCTCTCTCTCTCTCTCTCTCTCTCTCTCTCTCTCTATATATATATGAAAATTATTTCACGAAAGTAACACGTGAAAAATATTTATGATGAATAAAACCACGAAGGAAAGGAAACACAAAATGGTGCTCAAGCGCTTTCGTCTGCAGACATCCTGAGGATGTCATTAGACGAAAGCGCTTGAGCACCATTTTGTGTTTCCTTTCCTTCGTGGTTTTATTCATCATATATATATATATAAAACTTCTACAAACTACATCTTACTAATAAGAAAAAGTTTTTTCAGCTTTTGATATCAAACTTACTCTCAGTTTAAGATATTATTCATTATTTTCTCAGCTTTCATTTATAGAAGTTATGATTAGTCTACAGTTTATATATTTACCCTAGAAGGCTAGTGTGGGACCGCACATACAGCGACTACTGTCGGGTTTACGTAACTTCATAATGAAAATTACATTTATAGATTGAATTAAACAATTTATTGTTACTAAACAATAATACAAATTAACTTGCGAACAATAAAAGAAATAATCCCCCTCCGGAGAGGGGTGGCAGCCTGGGAGGGGCGGCTGTGTTACTAAACCCTTATCTCTTTCTTCCTTGCTGTGTGTACCAAATTTGGTAGAGATTACTTTAGCCGTTTAGGCGTGTATAAACGAACATAGAACAGACAGATAGACAAACATCATCCCTTACATATATAAATAAGATATACACTTCTATATGTAAACTATAGCAACAAAGTACACATTGTACGACTGTACAATCATAAACTTAAAGCTAATTCTCTTAAATAAGTGAATCAGCATGTAAAACAGTATTTAGCTGGTAATATTAGTTCACCCTAAAATGGTATACATTATATATGGATTTTACTCTAATTGTTTGCATTCATACTACTAGATGGCAACAAGTGAACCATAGTTATTCAGGATAGAAAGCGACACACCATTATCCATGCTCAGAATATTATTCATTATGAAATAGAATTGAAAGAGTTTAGTGAGTTAATAACACTTTTATCTTACAAATTAAGTTTTAGCTCATATTTCTTTGAATTTACACTAATCAGCAGTAAAATGTTTACCCCTCAAAAAGAAAAAAAAGAAAAAAAAAGGTTTTTTTTACATTATTTAACCCGAGTTTTGGGATGTTTGTCTCGAGTTTTTTTTTTTTATTGGCAACCCTGCAGACATCCTATAGAGTACTAACATAACAATCAATAAGTAAAAATGGGTTGCATGCTTAACACTTCTTCTAAATTTGTAATATTTTCATATTTAGATGATTGTAATTCTCGAATAAAGTGTGATGATCTACATATTCTTCGCTTCGTACCATCCATGAGAATATGCCAATAAAGTTTTGAGAACGTATGTATCTAAAAACTAAAGCCCCAACTGAATGAGTACTCAAATTTTACACAATTAACCAAAGCCTCTTCTTGATTCCTAAGTTTGTACCCATTCTTTTAACTTCCTATCCCACTTGTATAATCCTCTTATAACTGTAAATTTAGTTTTAAATATATCATCCTCTTACACTAATTAATTGGTTTTGTATGACTTCAGTATTTAGAACTTGCTTTGAGTGGGAAAAGAAGGTGCCAGCTTCCATATCTGACTGGGTAACACTGTTTCCCTACAAACGAAGTAAAGACATTGAAGTTGGGGGTTCGAATCTCGATGATGTTGGTAATAATAATCTAGGAGTTAGACTCCAGTGGTGGCGAACCTTTTTTGCTGGCGGGTCATTTTCGTTACTTTTTATTTTAAAAAAAACGAAATTGGGTCAATAATTTATTTAATTACTATTTTTAGTGAGAAACTTCTTGTTGGATTTTAGCTGCTAATGTTTTGATCCGAGGTTTATATTTAGTTATCTTTAGTCTCACATATGAAGCACTCATATCTGTGCCAAGGCGATTCCTAGTGGTGGATTTTACGAAATTCATGGAGGAAAACGACTGTTCACACGAATAAGATGAACTAAACATTGTTAGCAGAGCTAATGCTAGCTTTTTCATTGGTGCAAAAGAATTTGGTAAAGAGTTCCAATCTGCAAGAATAAGATTCTCTACTCTTTCCATTGATTGTTGCTCTCTAGTTACACCCAAAATTGATGACTCCAATTCCTTTTCTCGTAACTTCAGATTATAAGATCAATAAATTTAATCTTCCATATTGCACTTTGTTGGAAGCCAACTAATTCCATTTCTAAATTACCAATGTCAAGCCAATGAAAAGCTGATAACTGAAGATCTTCAAATTGAATAATATGGGGGAATTGGATGAATTGTAAGTTGTCATACATACACATACGTTTTTAAAAGTATACTATACGTTTAAAAACGTTTCAACGTGTATCAGTTGTTTATTTTGGTGGGAGAATAAAATAACTTTAAAACTGTAAGGCAGAAAATATTAAAAGTCATATTTTATTTAAATAAGAGCTCGTGGGTCACTAAAAATTGCTTCGTGGGTCAGTACTTGACCCGCGGGTCAGTGGTTCGCCATCACTGAGTTAGAGGATTGGTCCATATCAGTTGGCCTGAGCGCTGTGTCAGTTTCTGGCCGTCCTCATTGATCACACTGGTATGCATCAATTTTGCTGTCAAGGGTTTTGTAAGTGATTCTTATAGAGTTTTCCTGCTGATTTCGAATCTGCAATCCGTTTTTCTCAATCAGCTCAGGTTATCCGGCTATGGCCTCATAAGTAAAATATAATTTTTCATGATTTTGTCAAAGCGGAATTGGAACAGTAACATCTATCATCACTTGTTTCACTTGTATAATATCTTTTTTTACTTTTCAGGCATATAGATAAAATATTTCATAATGAATAGAGCGTGTAAAAATGATCCCAATAGATTCTGCTACATATGTGGGACGGTTACCATGCCAAATAACCAGTCCCAAATCACTAAATTTGTGAAGACAATGTATAGAGCATACTTTGGAATTAAGCTAGGGGACCAGGACAAAAATTTCGCCCCTCATATGTGCTGCAAGACGTGCATTGAAAATTTGAGAAGATGGAGCAAAGGCAGAGCGAAATCTTTGCCTTTTGGAATTCCCATGATTTGGAGAGAAGGAAAGGATCACGTGACAGATTGCTATTTCTGCATGACAAACCTCCAAGGTGGGCTTATAAATTTATTTTTCTTAAATATTTTGAAATACTCGTATGAAACTTGACATAATATTCACCATAATGTAATATTCACCATATATAGCATAATATTCACCATAATGGTAATCATACATTTACATATACATATTGTTATAGAAAATACATTTACATATACATATTGTTATAGAAAATACATTTACACATACATATTGTTATACAAGTTACATTTACATATACAATGATTGTATATTTTCTTTCTTTTTCATTCATATTGTCCCCGAAGGGACAATATGAATGAAAAAGAAAGAAAATATACAGACTCCATCGACCTATTTCATATCTTACAGACCGCAGCCTTCCCTCACGAGCCGCCACTGTCTGAATGCTCCTTCTATTTCATATGCAAGTTTTATATCCATGTTTCTGTGTTTCTATTTTCAGGAGTTAACAAGAAGAATAAACACATTGTTGTATACCCTGACATTCCGCTATGAGACCTGTACCCCATGGTCCTGGAATTCCAATACCCGACCCACCTCAAACCCTGGACTTCGATGATTCTGATGATAAATCAATGACCAATGCCAATGACCAGTCCCAGTCGTATATACCTCAAAATACCGCTTCAAATGAGCCGAGGCCTCTCAACCAGGCCAAACTTAATGATCTTACCAGGGATTTAGGACTTTCCAAATTAGCTGCCGAGATCTTGGGCTCACGACTTCGAGAGGACAACTTGCTGGCTCCGGGAACAACATTCTCCTGGTATACGAAACGAGAGGAAGAATTCCGCAAGTTTTTTGCAGTGCACGAAAATACCTCTTCCTTAGTGTACTGCTGCAATGTTGAGGGGCTAATCGAATCCTTGGGCCTGCCATATAACGCATCAGAATGGAGGCTATTTATAGACTCGTCTAAACGAAGTTTGAAAGCAAGCGGTACTTCTCAACATTGGGAATAGGGTTGCATCAGTCCCTGTAGCACATTCCGTACAACTTACTGAGAGCTACGATAACATGAAAATTTTACTGGATGCTCTCGTATACGACCAACATAACTGGAGGATCTGTGGAGATTTGAAGGTAATACTAATATCATAAGTAAACTATTGCTATTGACTATGTTGTTTTTCCAAAGGTTATTTGAGAGCGTATAAGAACACTTAACTTCCCCACAGAAGTGATACAGTCCAATGCATAGATTTTTTTATCTGATAGAACAAATTCTCTAAATTCTTTAAATATTTTCATTTTTTTTCAGATTGTGGCATTTGTATTGGGAATGCAAGGGGGATACACGAAATACCCATGTTTCCTCTGCAAATGGGATAGCCGAGCGGATGAGAAGCACTATGCACAGCGTGAATGGGCATCCAGAGAGAATTTTGAACCTGGGTCGCATAATGTCGTTTCAGTGCCCCTTGTACCACCAACAAAAATTTTGCCCCCACCACTTCATATTAAGCTGGGCTTGATGAAAAATTTCATCAAATCAATGAATAAGGAGGGTTCAGCATTTCGATATCTCGAGAGTAAATTTCCTCATATATCTGATGCTAAACTAAATGCTGGGGTTTTTGATGGTCCTCAAATTCGAACTTTGATCAAGGATACTCAGTTCGAAAACGCAATGACTCCAACTGAGAAGAATGCCTGGCAGGCATTCAAATCAGTTGTCACTGATTTTCTTGGCAAGCGTAGAAGTCCAGAATACGAGTCCGTTGTTGTAAACTTGATGGAAGCTTTCAAAGCTCATGGGTCGCGCATGTCCATAAAAATGCACTTTTTGTGGTCCCACTTGGGCTATTTTCCTGAAAATTGCGGGGATTATAGTGAGGAACAGGGTGAACGATTTCACCAAGATATCAAAATAATGGAAGAGAGGTACCAGGGAAACTGGGATATCAATATGCTGGCGGACTATTGCTGGTGTTTGAAGCGAGACGTGCCCGAAGAAAACACAGACGGAAAGCCAAAAAAACTTCATTCCTTCCTCAATAAACTTTTTTCCATATTCATTGTATGAATAAAAGTATTTATTCACACAATGTTTTCATTTTTCACGAGTGTTCTTATAATATTACTCGTATCTACAGTGTTTAAGCTAAAAAAATCAATAAATTTGGGGATAAAATTGGACTTATAATAAATGGCCAATAGAGAAAAAACCTGACCTGATTGAGGAAAACCAATGTCATTTTCGAATTCAGCATGGTCGAATTATATAATATGAGTTGAAAAAACACACAGCAGACAAAAAAATTTCATATGCATACCAGTGTTATTAAAGAGAAGGCAATACAGTGGTAAACTAGGAGTTAGTGGGACTCGAATCCGCGTCGCTCCTTATTTAAGTGCGGTTATTGTACTTAGACCACATTCATTTGCTTTTGGTTGCTTATTTGCAATGTTGTTACATATTAACAGAAATCCATTGAGAATGTTAAGTCTCTCTCTCTCTCTCTCTCTCTCTCTCTCTCTCTCTCTCTCTCTATATATATATATATATATATATATATATATATATATATATATACAGGGTGTCCCATAAGTCAACAGTTTCATAGGAAAATTTATATTAAATTAAATTTACAAAAGTAATATATTAGAACTAAAACAAATGCTTAATTTGACGTGTTGTTTTAGTTTTTTTTTTGGTTGCAGGTAGAATAACGCAAGGGCTAATATAGAAGCGAGTTACACTCGTGAGGAAAAGACCTCCGCCTTCCATTTTAGCCATTGCGTGTTATTTTACCTGCAACAAAAAAAAGTCCCAAAACAAGACATCAATTTGAACATTTGTTTTAGTTTTTGTGTATTAATTTTGTAAATTAATTTAAAATAAATTTTCCTGAGACCAGACTTATGGGACACCCTGTATATAATCTAACTTTTCTACTTTTTTCTTTATTTGCCTTTGTTTGACAACATTATAGAGTTTTTTTTTCTTTACAGACTCCAATCAATAATGGTGTTCGAGAAGCGAACTACCGTCTGGGTTTATTCCTGGCATAAATTACCTTTAAGGCGTTCGAGGTAAAGCGGAAACATTTTGGGAACAGGAATACATTTGGAGAATGTAAAAAGAATAAAAGACAATAAGAAAATTAGAGAGAATTTCATTCGTCTTAAAATTAGAGAGAGAGAGAGATATCCGAATTTTAATCTGGACTCATTAATTACATAATCAGTTTTTAAAAAGTTTGAAAATAGAACAATGAAACATAAAAATATTCAGTCAATATCTGTCAACGCAAAAATAATTGCAATTTGGTAATTTTGTTGCATTAAAGATTTTAACCTCAACTATTGAATTGTTCTTAACTGACAAATGTACGGATTTCGAATACTGGACATTTCTTCCAGCCTGGTCTTTGTTATATATATATATATATATATATATATATATATATATATATATATATATATATATATATATATATATGTCAAATACTGTACAGTAAATATATATCTTTAATTTTCTTATTAATATTCTTTGTAAATTAAAAATAAAATCTTTTTTAACTCGCTGTGAATATATAAAATGAAGTCGAATATGTCGTTTCAATGTTTGTTTCACCCGATACACATTTGATATACCCTTGACGAAAGTAAATAGACACCTTCGGTTATTTTGTAGTTTTTGAATTGATAATAAAAGTCAGTAAATAATAACAGATTTATTGAATGGATATGTTTAGAATCGTGTTCTTTTCCCTTTTAAATTACGTAAAGGTAAACACACGGTTTGGTATTCCATTGATGAACTTTGCCATTTGTTCTTGAGGGCAATCATCGTGGTGTCTGTTTACTTTTGTCAACTCTCTATCTCTCTATCTCTATCTCTCTCTCTCTATCTCTCTCTCTCTCCGATGGCCTTGGGTGGTTCGAAGTTGATGGGGGTTCTGGTTAGTTGGCAGCAAAGGATTTCTCATTCTGGGGTAGTTGGTATTGTGTAGGGAGTCGCAATAATTTCTTTTGTACTACCCTCCGATTTCTTCTCGTAGCGGATCGGAGATTCTGTGAACCCTTACTAGGTTATTGGTCGAGTCCCCGATTCTTTTTGTCACGTATCGGAGAAGTTTGTGAGGCAATGCTGGTCTCATACTTAATGTCTATTAATTTCTAACTTTAATGTTTCTTGAAGATCCTGCGTTATTCTAAAACTAAATTCTCCTGAAGAAGACAGGACTCAAAGGAGAAGATAAAGCTATCCTTTTTACCGACTTTTACTGCGTCTAAATATTAAAGGTAATGTTTCAGCTTCTGGGTCAGATCAGACAGAACACAATTTGAAAGGTTGCAATGGTTTATATACTATTTAAGCTCGTGACGTCATTATTATTTAATTTGACTTGGTTTTTTTTTTTTTTCCATTTTTTAATAGGCTGAACTCTTTTGCTAATTCAAAATAATTGTTTGATGTATTATGGGGATCTTGCAGAAACTGATAAAGCAAAATATTTGAAGATAAAGGCAATTTTGGCTGTAACGGCTACTGACAAATCTGTTGTCATCATGATGTAATCAACTAAAAATAGAAATTACATTTTATTATGAATTAAAATTAAATATTTAAAATGATAAATGATATGACTTCATCTTTTATAACTCAAGATAGAATTAAAAAAAAAATGAACATTGCAGAATTTAACAAGATTACATTAAGTTTAATAAGAAAAACAACTCGGTAACTAAAAAATAAAGAGCAGAAAAAAAAATATATAAATGAAATTATAATAAAATGATAAATAAAATTATAATAAAGTTATAATAAAATTATAAATAAAATTATAAATAAAATTATAAATAAAATTCTGTTCCAAGCTTGCATGAATATTATATATATAATTAGAATGTCATACGAATTTGAACTTTATCTGCAAAAATGAATGTTAGAATTATCATATATTTATATATGCGCCTCGGTGGTGTAGTGGTTAGCGTCGCTGACTACGAATCCATCGGCCCCGGGTTCGAGACCCGGTGACGGCAGCCGGCGTGCAGCAAAACCCAGCTGTTCATCCTTCCACACAATAAAGAAAGTGGTTGGTAGATGTTTAGACCACCTAGGTGGCCTAGTAGTTAAGACGTTGGGCTGCTGATGGGGCGTGGTTCGGATTCCACGTTAAACTGTAGGTCTAAGGTGGGGTGAAAAGCTTGACCTTCGTCAGAATGAACAATTCAGGCGGAAGCTAACGAAAGGTGTGTGTATATATATAGAAACAGTTAAAACACGGAATGGTGCTCAAATGCTTACGTCTAATGACATCCTCAGGAACACTGAGAATGTTCCTGAGTGTTTCGGAGGATATCATTAGACGAAAGCGCTTGAGCATCATTCTGTTTTTTTCCTTCGTGTTTATTTTCATTAATATACAATTTCTCCACAAACTTTCAAACATTTTTAACCATTTTGTGAATTTGCTGTACCAAAACAACTGATAGATACACGATACCCTCCCCTAATCCTGCCCCTTAAAAGCTGTGAAGCTACATTATAAACTAATGTTAAGTTACACCTCAGGCGTCAGCGCCCGAAATTCAACCGATAACAGTTTAGCTGTAAGCGAAGTGGACACACTGAGGTCGGGGGTTCGAATCTCGATAATGTTGATAATAATAATACGAGAGTTAGACCAATGGTTCCCATTAGTTGGCTTATGCTTTGCGCTAGCTTCTAGCTCTTAGAACTGATTAATATTACCACTCAGTTAATAACGTTTGCGAGCTGAGATAACTTCAGGCCTGCAGTTAAAAGCTACATAATGATAAATTTCAGACAATGACAGTCAATATTCTTTAGGAAAAGGTTGTCTGTACGTTTCCTAGATTTTAGAGAGCTTATATGAACGCAGTTCTTATCTCTAATCTCTAATTTAGAAGTTATAGGTGTGGAAATAAATTCGCCGTAAAAGTTAAGCATTAAAAAAAATCTTCAAAGTTTTCAATTAGCTTTTTATGCTTATATTTACGGGGAAATAATAATAAAAATAATTAAAAATGAAACCGCAAAATTACTAATTGATAATTTTAGAGAAATATTCTGAACTTTAATTTTTTGGCAAATTTATTTTTACAACTTAGAGAAAAATAACACACTTCAAATTTTAGAGAAAACACAAGTTTTTAAGTGCGGCAATAGCTATTAAAAACTACAATAACGCGAAATTAAACGTAATCAAACTGTAAACAAAATGGCAATCCTGTTTTAATTATATTTCAAATAAACTTGAATGGCAAAAAAGAAAAGCAGTTTATTTAATATTAATTTTAGGGATGCCTTTATAAATGTATTTGTAATAGAGAAAATGAAACTGTTTTGGAAACAGCAGCAACTGTGGGAGAATACCAGTAAACCCTTTTTTGAAGTTATGAAGAATGAAAATGTAAATTGAAATTAGAATTTTCATAATATTTTTCCATAATATAATTATTTCCGAGTGTGGCAAGTGGCATATAAACCACACGTCCAATTTGCGCTCAGATCCAGGTGTGGTAAATAAACCAACTCCTAATCTTTTCTGAACTCCGGGTGTAGTTTATAAACCAAAGGTATATCCCCCTCTTTCCACCCTCTCGGGTTGAAAATGGGGGGATATATGTATTATAATTCGAATTCAATAATTCGCTTTGAAGCTATGCTCGTAGTGAAAGAGTTAGAAACCTGAATAAAGCATCTTTATTTTGGTCCACCCATACTCTCAGAAACTCTGTAGTTGTATAACTATGAAATAGCAAGGCTGAGAAATTAATATTAATATTAGTGGTCGAGTTTTTTTGCTTTTATCATATTAAAGGTACTACGTACAACGGGTGAATTAACACCGAACTTGAAATGTTTTTAATAATTTTACCCTAAAATTTTTTGAACGAAACAGATTTCAGATACATTTAGCCGATGCTCAACCACTCGTATACCAGTACTTCAGATTTAGTGTCCTTCCGTACATTACTTGCCACTCACTGTATCATCCACCACAGTTCGCAGTGAAAATGCTCGAGTTGTGTATTACAAATTTGAGAAAAGTTTCCTGATTTACGAAAGAGTAAAACGAGCCCTTAATAATAACAGATTTAGTCAATCAATATATATATATATATATAGAATGGTGATGCTTTCCCCTTTGCATTATGTAAAGCTGACACACATTCCGGCATTCTATTAATGGGCTTTGCCATTTGTTCTTGGGGACAATCATCATGGTGTCTCCTTACTTTTGTCAACCCCCTGTATACGGCGCAAGTAGCCTGCGATTAATTGATTAAAAGTTAAAATAATTTATTTGTATTTATAGACTTACTTCTAGGCTAAAACGCTATATCAGAGTTGTTTTTCCTCCTCCTCGTCTTTTATACACAAACAGAAGTCGTTTCCGTTCCAATAAATTATTGAAATATCACTTAACATATTGTCTGTGTGGGAATTTTTTTTCCGTGCATTTTGTATGTAATGGGCATTGTAAATAACATTACATATACATTTATACGTAACAAACCTGTACTCTTCTTTTTAAGATTATGTATAAAACTGACATTAAATAAACAAACGGTATTCCTTAAAGAAGATTTTTATAAAAGTTTTAATTTAACTACATTTAATTTTAATTTAACTACATTTAATTTTAATTCAACTACATTTAGTTTTAATTCAACTACATTTAGTTTTAATTCAACTACATTTAGTTTTAATTCAACTACATTTAGTTTTAATTCAACTACATTTAGTTTTAATTCAACTAATTTAGTTTTAATTCAACTACATTTAGTTTTAATTCAACTACATTTAGTTTTAATTCAACTACATTTAGTTTTAATTCAACTACATTTAGTTTTAATTCAACTACATTTAGTTTTAATTCAACCACATTTGGTTTTAATTCAACCACATTTTATAGTAAAATGGAAATTGAATTTTACCAAATAAAATGTATATTTTAACCTTCATTTTCTCGCTTTTTCATTTGAAAAACGTCGCAAAGCTATTAACCTTTTCCTGAAATACAGTTTTATAGACGATAAAAATAAATTTTTGGAGTCATCGTCATTTGAAAAGAGGGAGATAATTCACCCATTAATTTATCAAAACTTCGTTTTAACATTTGAGGTTTAGAAAGTTACGAAATGTAGAAATTTCAGCTTTTATTTATGTATATATATTTCAGACTAAATTCTCAAATAACGCAGAAACAGAATTTTTAAAATTATATATCAAAACAATTCCATAATGTAGAGGAACGTAAACTACACTAGGATAATGTAGGGGAACGTAAACTACACTAGGATAATGTAGGGGAACGTAAACTACACTTGCTCCAAGTTAATTATTACTGTATTATTATTATGCATCTCTCAAAACTCGCATAAAAATGCGACGCTAATTAGTGCCGCTAACTTTTTATTAGCGATACTGTTAGCGCCGCTATTTTGGTACCCTTCTTTGATGTTCGTTTTTCCTGTTCACCCGTTGCGTTCCTTTGAGGGTGGTGGAAACGGCATTTTTTGTCCATATTTGCACCTCCTATATCTTGCATAGGTGTTACAGACATTAAGATGGTGGAACTTGCACTTCTTTTCAAATTTGCAATATCCACTTGTGTAATGTGTGTTATATAATGTAGGATGTGCATAAATGCATTGCCCATCTCGATATCTGCAGTTCCCTTTTGTGTAATATTTACATACGATATTTTCTACGCTTCTATTTCTTATCTTATTATTTTCAATGTTCTTAATTTTGGTATTATCATTATTTTTCTTTGGCTGTTTATTTCCAACGTTTTTAGTTATCTTTTTATCATTTCGCTCGTTGGACACTTACTACCTCGCAACTTTTACTTCTCTTTTCTTTCATCTGTCTTCATTCCGTATTATAATGCTTATATTGTTATTCGTTATTTCCAACTCTCTCATCCACCTGAATTCTCATTGGGACATTTCCGGACTTGTTTCCGCATTATTTCATCCTTTTTTGTAACACTCGAGTTTGCTTTCTCCATTTCTTAAATACCGCGGAGCTTACAGTGTGTGTACATGCGTCACACAGAAATTTGATTCCCACGATCTGTTTCGCGTTCGAGACAAGAGATATTTTCCTATCATCCCAATTCATGCAGATAAAGTCGTGCAGTTTTTGACAGAAATCGCAGCTTATTGCCGCATTTTCAGTTGTTTCCAGATTACACAAATTGCAGATTAAGTGAGAATTTGGACCCATGGTCATGCTATTCATTAATTAGCGTAAAAAGAAATACACAAATTTTTTTTCTTTCCTTTCCTTTCGATGGTCACGAGGGTTTTATGACCTTTTTCCTGCTTTGTTTCAAAATTTCTCGAATGCCAACCGTATTACGGTTTAAATATATACGTTAAACTGGTGATAATTTATGTAAACTGTATTGCACGTTCTTAATTTTACTGAATTTCGCTCAATATATGCACGGATTCACTGATACGTTATACACTTTCGGGTGTAAACAGAATAAACCGCCGAGTAGATTATATATATATATATATAAATTTTTTTTTTCCGACTGAAGTCTCAAATAACACGAAAACATATATTTTTAAATTATATATCAAAACAGAATTCCATTTCAAAAGGTGAGGATAAATATGACGGGTTTTTTCTCTAGTTAGTGAGCAGCACTGCGGGAGACATGGTGTAGATTTATTAGAACAGAAACATACGTTTTTCATTTTAAAATTTTGGAGAAGTTCCAAATCGCATATACAAGAGGGGTCGATGAGATGTCATTTTTCCATAAATTTCGTCCTCCAAATTATTTCCATCCATATTTTATTTTCAAACGGTACACATTTTGGAATATTGTGTTTAAAACCTTCGGGTTCATTTTTTGTATTGAAATTTAATAATGAGTTCCATCCATAACACGATTCCATAAATTCCCCTAACACGATTCGAACGAAACTTTAACCCTCATCAGGGACGATTGGGTCAAAACATCGAAAGAGATGATGATATTCATTAAAAGTTCTTGACCCTTTCACTACCACGTTATGGTAGGGGTATATATATATTATATATATATATATATATATATATGCGGGTATGGCGTGACAGACACAGATTTATGGTAATGAATATATGCGGGTATGGCGGTGAAAGTTATTAATCAAATACAATATTTCATTCGTAATATTTTCGTTAGTTTTAAAGTTTTATTTGATTAGGTATACGCGGACAAAGTTGGGGAACGCAAACTACACTAGGATAATGTAGAGAAACGTAAACTACACTAGGATAATGTAGGGGAACGTAAACTACACTAGGCATCACAGGGGGACGTAAACTACACTTGCTCCAAGTTAATTATTACTGTATTATTATGTATCTTCTCAAATAACAAAGCCTCAGAACTCGCATAAAAATGCACAATTCTACATCTTGTCAGGTAAACAATTTTAAGCCTGACGTCTCTTTGAAACATGCTATGATGTAAATCTTATGATTTATTTATAATGTTATAAAGTCATTTGGATATTCACTATACGTAAAGTTAATTAGTTTTTTAATTAATTTATTACTTTGTATCCACCGAATAACCTGATCTTCAGGTGATCCTTAATTTACTTTAAGGAAAAATTTGGTGAAAGAACTAATTAATAGCCTAATTGACAGTAATAATAAGGGCAATTATAGAGAGCTTTTAAGTTATTTTGCAGAGCTAGACAGTGTTTTTGCCAGTAGATTAGTTGCAAACAAAGGATCTTCAGGGTTTTCTGGGTTGTCGAGTACCACACAGAATGAACTTATAACTTCGAGTGATAAAGTTATTGGTAACATTATTCATGAGGAAATCGAAAAGGCTCCGTTTATTTCGATTCAAGCTGACGAAACTACACATTGTTCTGTTCAGTGTCATTTATCAATCATTATTAGATACGTTCATAATTACGATATCAAAGAGCGTTTTCATGTTTTTTTTCAATGTAAGTGCAGACAGAAAAGCTAGTGGTTTAGCGCAAACAATGTCAAAGTGCTTACAGTCATTTAGTAATGTAGAAACCAAATTAGTTAGTCAAACATATGAGGGAGCTGCAGTGATGGCTGATGAATTAAACGGAGTGAGAGAGAAACTAAGACAGTGCGGTTACAAATAAGCTCATTTCATTCACTGTTATGAGCACACACTGAATTTAGTTATTATTAAAGTAGTGAATCATTTACGAGGTGTCAAACTTTTTTTCTGTCACTTGAAGGCATTTAATAAATTTACTTCCTCAAGCACAAAGAGGAAGAATGTGTTCAATAATTTTAAAGTTACCATTCCAAGTTTAAGTAAAACACGCTGGTGCTATCGGTCAAGAACAGTATTAGTTATATTACGTCAGTGTGGAGCATTGAAAGAGGCTTTAGAAAGCATTTTGAATGATGAAATCTCGTGGGATGAAGATAGTTTAAACCAGGTTGAAAACCTTTACGCAAAATTAGATGACTTTTTATTTATATTTTATATTTGTTGCTTTGAAGAAATACTTAGCAATGCTGAAAAACTATTTGATGTTTTACAGTACAGGATAGTGGACATGGAATTTGCAAAAAAGAAAATTAATGATTTTATTAGTTTTCTGGAAGGAAAAATCAATGACAAAAGTTATTATGAAATTCTTAAAAAGACACGTGATATAGTAAGTTGTCTGACCATTCCTCCCCCTACTAAGAGACTCGGAGGAAAAGTGACAGACTTTAAAGAAATTTACTTTAGCATTCTGAATACCTCTGTAACAATCTCGAAGGAACGATTTGAATGCATTCAGGAGTTCTCATTTTTTGAGGTGTTCAATTCATTAATGTTTGCAGTATATAAAGAAACTTACCCAAATAATGAGCAAAGTTAATAACTTAACTTTAATTCCATAAATTTCCTATACCTAAGGAGAGTCAAACTGATTGACATAACTTTAACTGAACTTGAGAAGCTAGCCTCTTGAACTTTTATATTTAAATAGGTCTTGAGTAACCTTCCTTTTCCTAAATTCCTACTTCATTCTTTTTAATCCATTTCACATGGTTTAAAACACACAGTTTGTCAAAAAATTTAATCTATAACATACAAATTTTTCTCCGGCTCCCCCCAATATATGGAAAAACTATGCACGCTTACAACATGGTATCGTGTGTGTTATTGGGAATGAAAATAATTGCTATACATGCATAGAACCCAATATGGAGGCATTGGGTCCACCCAACCACGAAAAATTTATTTCGTGTTCAAAATTTTCCATTGCCGACTCATGAAAATTACATAAAGAGAAGAGTCAACGAACTTTGAAGAATCAGCAGATTCCTAACGATTATATTATACTGGCGGCACTCTGAGCTTGCTTATGTTACAGCGATGCTTTAAGCAAGGAAGATGTACTTTATCTTCCTATAAGTTCTGAGTGAAATTCTCTTAATATAAAACCTAATAACTATAAAAAGGATAGGCCTATCCTTCAAGTATTTTAATACAGTGACTGCTTATATTAGTTACATCAAATCAACTCATTGTGTAACTCCATCGTACCGCGGCCCTACATCGAAAAACATCGTCACGTCCTACGAACAGAAGCGAGGCCCAACGAAATAATAAGGTAAGGCAATTCCTTTCTTTACCGTTAAGCAGCGCAAATACCGAAGGCAAATAAACATAGAGGTCCTTTGAAGACCTACATATACATAACTCTAACGAAAAAACGTAGGGCTTTTGTCGTTAACTCTCCACTGAAATCTACTGGAAATTTCCAACGGATGAGGGTATCAGGCAATCAACCCATAGCCCTATATAGTTTTTTCACACATTCCATTCGTCCGGTCCTGCCGCTGAGTGTGCTTTTAGTTTCCCTATAGCTTTTGTAATATCATTTGTCGTAAAGTCGAAGTCCGTTATACTTTCCCCTTGTAGTTCTTCTTCAAAGAACGCGTTTCTATCGCATATCAGTTTGTCAGTTTTTTACTGAGCTCTTAATATTTCAGATACTTCTGTTAGATTATCAGATAAAGCACTGTCTTCGTTTTTCAAAGGTCCAATAGTCGCATGGTTTTTCGACTTCCTTTTTGCAAAACTATAGAAGTACTTTGAGTTAACCTTTATTGGCTCTATAGCGTCGCCGCCGCCTTTTTTTGTATGCTTCTCAATTAGTTCCTATATGACGCAATCGATACTCTGCAGTTTATCATTTAATATTTTTCTGATGATGTTATCTGATTTTGCAGTCACTCTTTTTCTCTTTCGGAACAATGACCTCTTTTGTCTTTCGAACCTGCTTCTCTTTTCCCTTTGTTGTATTTTTTGGGACATGTCTTTCCACAATTTCCAGCGTCTTCTCCTCTAAGGTCGTTAGCATCTCTACCGTTGTCTTGGCCTCGAAGATGGATTTCCAATCTATTACTTTCATGCTGGATGCAACATCTTCCCAGTTTGTAGCTTTGGAGTGAAAATTAAAAATTTCGAATTTACTTCTTTCTGTTGTTTGTGTTCTTTCCTTTCTTGTTGCTTTTATATTGGTTGTTATTTCAATAATGTTGTGATCCGATATTATAGTTGGGGATATTTCTACATTATCAATTACGTTGTTGTTTGTGAACACCTAAACTAGGCAGTTGTTTTTTCTTGTGTTTTCTGTTATTTCTTGTGTTATCAAAAATTCATCAGCTAGAGCTAGTAACATTTTTACCTGCTCCTGGTCTTCCCGTGTGCCCCCTTGTCTTGGTGTACACACATTTTTTCCTATCCTTTTATATTTCATGAATGAAAAATTGAAATCACCACAGAGAAAAATATTTGGGGTTGGAGTGTGTAGATCTTTTAACTAGTTTCTTACCTCTGTAATGGAATCAGAGAATTTTGAGGTTGGTGTGTTCGGGGGTCTCTACATTACAATTAGCACCATATTTAATTTTTCAACTTTTGCTGCTACACATTCTACGTAGCTGTTTGAGGTACTTATAGTCATTTTTGCCATATGCCTTTCGCGTGTGTAAATAGCCCATCCTCTTCTACGTCTCACTGTTCTGTCGGCTCGGAGGATGTTATATGTGTCAATTTGTATTTCTTTTTTTATAAATACAGAACTCTCAGTATTCACAATTCGCCTGGCACTCCTTTAGATGAGTTTCCGTGAGGCATGCAAAGTCTGCTCCGGTTTCTTGTATGAGTCCTTTCAGGTATAAAACTTTGTCTGGGGAATGATTTGATTTAAGGCCCTGAATGTTGGCTAGGATTATTTTTATTCTTTCTCTATCATTTTCACATACATTCGATTCGTTTTCCAATAGTGGTGCCGGTTTCGTTGTCTTGTGGTCCTCCAAGAATTTGCCTGTCTTTATCTTTGTCCGGCTCTCGGATTTTTATATTTGTCAGCTGACTTTATATTTGCTGGATGGTATTTAGCAGCTGAATTGTGTTGGCTACGTCTGAAAAATTGGTAGCCCTCTTTGATGTTCGTTTTTCCTGTTCACCCGTAGCGTTCCTTTGAGGGTGGTGGTAACGGCATTTCTGTTTGTATTTGCACCTCCCGTATTTTGCATAGGTGTTGCAGACAGTAATGTGGTGGAACTTGCCCTTTTTTTCAAATTTGCAATATCCTCTTGTATAATGTGTGTTACATAATGTGGGATGTACAATTGTACATAGATGCATTGCCCATCCCGATATCTGCAGTACCCTTTTGCGTAGTATTTACAAACGGTATTTTTTTACGCTTCTACTTTTTGTTATCGGGTTATCTTCTATGTTCTTCATTTTGATATTATCATTATTTTTCTTTGGCTATACGATTTGTAACAATTGTCTGTATGATTTGGAACAATTTACACACATGCACTATTTTTTTTCCCTTAACTTACTTATCTTGTCTTCAGTAAAGAAGAATTATCTTCTACTGTTTTATACACACACACACACACACACACACACACACACACACACACACACACACACACACACACACACACACACACGGTTGAGATTGAGTAGGAGAATGGGTGGTATGGAAATGACTTTTTTCGGTCATTCATCATATAAATATTATGTGCATGAATGTTAAAACAGACTCAGATTAGACCAAATTTTTACGCGGAATATATCCGAAATATCGTGGTTTAGTTATCCTTAAATTTAAATCAAAATAACATCAGATACAAAATAAAGCGGAAACTATTGAAATTTTATATTATTTATTTTTATTTCTATTCTCGTCTCTAAAACTTGAATTTAGTGAGATGAATGAGGTTTCCTCTAACAGGCGGATGAGCAGATATGGAGTGGAAGAGTTAGGGAAAGAGAGAGGTGGTTATTCGTACTTAAGCTTTCTACGGTCCCATTCTTCTATTGTTTCTTTGAAGGGTCTCATTGGAGATTGAAAGAATCTCTCTCCACAGTTTATCCTCTATTGTTAAGTTCCCATTTTCTTTTGTTCTCTCGTCTTTGTTTATCTTCTTTTATACTCTCTCTCTCTCTCTCTCTCTCTCTCTCTCTCTCTCTCTCTCTCTCTTTTCTTGTACGTCCTTCTGGTGGTACGTACCGATGAGCAATAGTTCTTATTTCATAATCCAATGGTGGATAGCTTCCCTCTTCTTGTTATTTGTTTCTGATTGCTGTTAAAGTACAGACATGTTTCTTAGACACCGCTTTTTCATGGACTATCCGACCTTCAGGCTGGAAACTAGGTTTAAATCAGGGGACTTGTTAACCATGAAATTACAGTTCCAGCTACGGAATTAAGATTCCCGTAAACCCGGGGACTGACTAACCTGGGGAACAGAGTTCTCATGAAATTCTCATCTGTGAAGTTAGAGTTCATTTGGGGGAACGATCAACCTGGCGAACCGTGAGATCACAGTCTGTACGATTTGTAACAATTTACACAATGCACTATTTTTTTTTCTTGCCTTACTTATCTTGTCTTCAGTAAAGAAGAATTATAATGGGGGAGGGAGGTTATGCAACAAGGGGGGTGGGGGTTATCCCCAAGTTGCATAAATGGGGTTTTGGGAGGGAGAGGGAGAATGACCCCCCAAAGGGGTAACCCTAACGTGCCCTCGTCGTAGGCGAATTTGCGAAGCACAAGCCCCGCCCGTAGGGCTTGTATATATATATATATATTTTTTTTTTTTTAAGTTCGGGAAGAACCGATTCGCCTCTATTTAAAAGGGCATATCTCGGCGGAAAAACAAAGAAAAGGTGAGAGGAAAGACAGAGGAAAAAGAAAGGGTGGAGGGGACAGTCGAAGTGGTAAAAGACCAAGGACTGCAGGGTCGAGCCCCATCATCCTTGGGTGCTAGGGCCGGGAGGGCGCACGTGAAACCTCCGGGAACAAGCACGTACAAAGAGCACTCAAGAGCACGAGCTTAGAACCCCCTTCCCTTGCGGGAACATATATGTTTGTGTACAAGGAGTGAAACTATATTTTACCGAATGATTTTTGCTACAGTGGCTATATACGAGTAAATACATTCCTGTTTACATGAGGTACACTTTTTCTCAGCACTTGTTTGACTTCGGTTTCAACATTTGACTTCGTTTCTTTACTTGCGTTTTAACACAGTTACAAAAAGTTTGGTTTTCGGATGATTTGTTTGTCATCAGGTCCATGACAATATATTTATTTATTTAGTTATTTAGCTCTCTCTCTCTCTCTCTCTCTCTCTCCTCTCTCTCTCTCTCTCTCTCTCTCTCTCTCTCTCTATCACAACCGAACAAACATTTCACACTTTAAAGTATCACGTTGTAATGCATAACTCACAAGTGAAACTTAGAACAGTGTGCGATATTATTCTGGGTTTTATACAAAACCAAAATAACACGGTAGCTCTGCGTCCTTGTAACTTATCGGCAACACTGACCGCTTTTTTAGTTCTGTTTCATCAAACGGCTGTTTGTTAATTGCCGATTTTCATCGCTGAATCGTGACCCCCTTAAAGTCGATTGTAGCCGTTTATATGGTAATCGCCAGCAATCGGGTTTTGAAAAATTGAAAAATTTTGTCGTTGTATAGTGATTAATACAATCGATACATCTTCGAAACCCGGTTGTTGGCGATTAATGCGTAAACGGTTACAATCGGTTTTAAGCGGGGCACGATTCAGCGATGAAAATCGGCAATGAACGTCCGTGTGATATGGGAATTACATTTCAAGAGACATTTTACAATGAAAATGCTTTCCTGGCGACTGAACGACAAGTTGACTGTAGCCTCTTTGCAGGAAACTCATCTATTCTGATCGCACTTAAAACTGAAAACGATCATTCAAATTATTTTGAGCTTTCACCAATGATCAAATTATTTTGAGTTTTCACCAATGAGTCATCCAAGAATTTTTCAGTTCATGAAAAGTTTGTCTGATAACTTCGTTGTGTAGAAGAATGTTATGACATCTCAAGTGGTTTGCGCTAATAAAAAAAAAAAAAAAAAAAATATATATATATATATATATGAGAAAGGTCTGAAATATAATAAATTTTACATCTATTAAACAAACTGACAGTCATAAACGCTTTGCTGAGCCTCGTAGCCAGACTCACCAAGTTTATAAAACCCGATTCACACACTCGTCAGCACCACCAGCAACAACAACAATAACAGTAGTAGTAGTAGTAGTAGTGGTCCAAATTTTGATTCTCATTAGATCAATAAAAATTTACCGTCCAAAACCAAATCGCTGTTTCGGCCTAAATTGATTTCATTGAGATATTTTATGACGAAAATATGTGGTGTGTGATGTGGTTATTTATTTATTTATTTAGTTATTACAGTTAATTAGTCATTCATTTATTATTTATTAGTCATTTAGTGCCCACTAATTTGGCCAACAATGTGAGTACATATGAATTTTCCAAACCGCTGAACTGGAAGAAGTACTCCCATTGTCTGGTCCCCAAAGGTCACCTAACTTATGTTTACTAGATTTCTTTCTATGGGGTTTCATGAAAGAAACGTTTTATGTGGCAGGATTTACTGTTGCAGTTAACACTGTCACAAAAACCCTGAACTCATGACAATCCCGGAACTCCAGCAATTATCGATGATCGCATCGCCATTCCCTTGGAAACGTGTGCCACTGCGTGTCGCAAGCCTGTGCAATGCCTTCATGGATCCCGATGGTGGACATTCTAACACCTACTATAGTGTGTCACCCGGTGTTAGTAGTATGCTATTGCGATACAAGGTGCTAGCATCTGTGGGCTTTCGAAAGAAAATGTGTAAACACTAAAATAACAACATATGTATGTATATATATATATATATATATATGTATATACTATACTATACTATACTATAGAAGGAACAGATAAACAAGTGCAACAATCATCTTAGTTCATTAGTCAGCTTTACGTTTCGAGATTAGCTCATCTCATCATCAGAATCTGTAATTTTAAAAACATACATTAGCTGATCAGAAGGATTGAAACAATTTACATACAACATTTTACATCACATAAAACATTCCACATACAACATTTTACATCACATAAAACACTCCACATACAAAATTACACCGCACAAATACATCAAAGACACATTAGTTATAAAGCAGAAATGGGGTTCTTTCTAAGAGACTAAAAGCAGTATACAACTCTAAGCTCTTAAAGACAGATCGAGACAAGTATTAGATGATGTACAGTTTTGTAGAAGACAAATTAATTATCAATTATGGTTGGTTTTTTATTCAATATAAATATAGATTCTCTAGTTTGAAGTTCAAATTCACTGATGTATTTGGAAACAATCATGAAAGCCTCCCTACTTAGTGGATGATCTTTATCTCTGCAATGATTTTTAACTGCTGAAAAACTCGTATCTTTCAACTGAGAATTGGTGCGCGATACACCAAAATGTTGATCTACTCTCATCTTAAATTGGAGCTTTGAGCTGCCAATATATTCAGCATTGCAGCTTGAACACTTGTAATTATACACAATCATAGGTATAAGAGCAGAGGGCACACTCTCCTTATGTTTAGAGAATGAGTTAATCAATAAAATGTTAGTGAAAACAAATTTAAAGTCAATTTAGGGATAAATTTTGCTAAAATTTTATGTTAAGTCTCTCTTAATGTTGTTATTTATATAACCATAGTATGGAAATTTGATATATTTGACTTCTTTGGGAAGAGCATAGCTGGGGCGAGGAGGTTGATATATATTACTCAGAAACTGACGTTCTTATAATAGAGATTTGAGGGTATGAGTTATTACAAAAGAATTTAATTAAAAATTTATTTCTTTATCAAGGGATACCCAAATCGAGCAGAGATGGTATTCTCTGTGGATAAAGAGTTTGATTGAATTTACTTTATATTTCAAGGGTACATAACTAAAATAATTAATACCCAATCTTGTATATGTAGGTTTTCTGTACACCGGAGTGTGAAAGTTATTATTTTTCTTTGATAGTGAAATATCAAGAAAACTTAGCGTGTCATCGACTTCTTTATCCACTGTAAACTTGATGTTTGGCTGTTGTGAATTCAAGTATGTTAAAAATGACTCTACCTGATCTTGACTATCAAAAAGCATAAATGTGTCATCAACATATCTTCTATATAAAATAGGCTTAAACTCTATAGAGTATTATTCCAGCCACTTATTTTCATGGTAGCAAAGGAATGCATTTGCTAGGGTGGGTCCCAGTTGAGAACACATTGCTACTCCATCAATCTGCTTATAAAGATCCCCATTAAACCAAAATATATTATCCTTGACTGCCAATAGAATCCAATAGATGTATATAAATTATATGTAAGTTGTATGTAAATTGTATTAATCCTTCTGATCAACAAATGTATGTTTTTAAAATTATACTGTAGATTCTGATGATGAGATGAGCTAATCTCGAAACGTAAAGTTATGATAAATAAACTAAGATGAATGTGGCACCTCTTGATCTGTTCCTACTGAAGATACGGTTCCCTAGGACAAGATCGATTGCTGTTATATATATATATTAGTGATGTAGCGGATGTCATTTTTTTCACATCCGCGGATGCGGATGCGGATGAGGATGTTTGATTTCAACATCCGCGGATGCGGATGCGGATGTCTACATTTTCGTTATTTTTTAGGATATATTCGAGATTTGTTGTGTTTAACGTATATAATAAGTTATTATATAGAGAGAGCTGTAGCTATAATGTAGTATAATTGATTAATTGTACAATAATTGCTGTACTTTTCTCTGAACATATAAATAATATCAAGCATCTAACTAATATAGAAATCAATTAGTGAATTCGTCTGCAAATAAATTCGTTATATTTTGTTGAGTTTCAGCCACAATTAGAAACCATAATTGTGTTACCAGGATGCGGGACGTGAACCCAACTCAAATGCACCCCACCGACCTCTTTCCCCAACCTCCTCCACCCTTATAGAAAGAGATCTTTAATTAGCTTGATAACTATTTATATTAAGTTTAAAGTTTTATTAGGCATATTTATAAATGAGTAATTAAAATAAAGTAAACTAAGATGTTCATCGTTTAATGTTCAAACTTAATTATAGGAAGGTTATGCTTAAGGAACATTAATTTTTCTGCCTTTTCTGCTGCCAGTCTGTTTCTCTTTTCATCATATATTAATCCAGCACTGCTAAATAATCTCTCGTTTGGTACGTTTGGTGGAGGACAGGCTAAATGTTTCCTCGCAAGTTTACTCAAGTATGGATAGATATTCTGCGTATTTTTCCACCAACTAATAGGATTGTCACATGCAGCCAGGCGTTTTTCTTGGTGATAGCTCTCGATCATTTTTACTACATCTTTTGACATCGCGTAGGTCTCGTCATTGCTGTTTGACTCAAGAAACTGAGAGACAGATTCTGTGATAGATTTGCTTGTTGAAGGTGTTGGTTCTGTCACTGAAACTTTTATTCTTTTGGTGGGTGGCGAAGCGACAGATTCAAGAGATTGAAGCTCTTCAACTACTTTGCCAGTGATGATTTAACTCGTTCTAATGTACTAGGTGAAAATAACTTAGCTTTGTAACGTGGATCTAAGTAGGTTGCAAGAGAGTAACTTCATACAAGAACAGCCTCTCGTCTTGTCGCTTGCATCACTTTTGCGCACAATGAACTAGTTCTATTAATATAGTAGAATTTGATAATTTCCGCTTATTAATGACGTTTTATCTCAACGGTCCACATCCGCACGACATCCGCAGTCCAAAGTGCGGATGCGGATGCGAGAAAATGTGCGGATGTTCCGCGGATGCGGATGCGGATGTGACCTACATCACTAATATATATATATATATATATATATATATATACACACACACACGCCAAGACAGAAAAGTTAATAGTAAATGGGGAGAGAGGCATTTATTGATCTTTGTAAAAGGAAAAATAATCAGAGAAAAAAAATTGGAATAGGAAAAAATATATTTTTGAATTTTTTTTTTTTATCATCATTTTCTTCCAAGAATTTTGACTTAAAGTGGCATCGAGGAAGGCCGAAAGGATAGGACGATAAGGAAAATTGGGAAAGAGAGAATCTTAGATTACTTTTTTAAGGTTTCTAAAAGGGAAAATGATATCTTGCAATGTTTTATTTCTTTTAAAAGTTTAACGATATATATATATATATATATATATATATATATATATACGTATATGTAGCTGACTACGAATCCATCGAGACCCCGTGACGGCAGGCGACGCGCAGCAAAACCCAACTGTTCATCCTTCCACACAATAAAAAAAAATTGTTGGTCGATAAATGGGTACCCTAGGTAGCCAAGTGGTTAAGATGTTGGGCTGCTGATTGGGAGGTTGTGAGATCGAGTCCTGGCGAGGACTTTGTAATTTCTGACTGCCCGTGGTGGGGCGTGGTTCGGATTCAACGTTAAATTGTGGGTCTAAGGTGGAGTGACAAGCTTGACCTTCGTCAGGATGAACAATTCGGACGGAAGCAAAACCAAGGTTATATATATATATATATATATTACAATCTGTACCTTGTTTAATTAATAAGAATTAGTCAAGCGGGCCATAACAGGCCACAATTAATGGGGCCCATTCCTCTAATTCCTGAGTTATCATTACCAGTATCAACGGGATTCGAACCATTGAGCTCAGTGCCTTCACTTTGCTTATATGAAAACTGCGTTACCCAATAAGCTACAGGCGCTGATCGTACCTCAGCTAACCTTAATATTTATTTATATAAGACAGCTTCCTCACATTTTCTGAAGTAAAATTAATTATATAATATAAGTAAAGAAATTAATACTTTTTTTTGATCCAGGAAGGTGGGGGCAAGGAAAACTTGTCTATTACAGTTCATTAAATCTTGAGGAAGGAAATTTTGCAATTTACCTTTATTTAAAGTGTGACTAAAAAAATATACTTATTCAATTTCCATCTTGTAATGAAACTTCACTTTATAATAGATATAATAAATTATGTACAGCTGCGCACAAAAATCCACGTCCTGACAAACCTTTATCCAAACGAGAGAACCAAAATACAGGAGCGAATCATCCGGAGTTCTGCGCACGACTCGTATGTATAATATGAGAGGAAGAGGGATGAATTTATTTTCATCAATTCGTTTACTTTATTCAAAGAGTTTCGTCGATTATTTCAAAACAAAATCGGATTACATATATGCGTAATAATCAAGAAGATCCTTTTCATCATACAATGATAAAAATCTGAATAGGTTATTATTAGTTAGCTATTATTAGTTAAAATGTGTAACTTATGTTTAACTTGTGTGTTCTAGGAGCGTATTCTAGGAGAGCTTGGCTTTAAAGATTAAAATTTTTTTTGACTATTTTGTCAGCCATTTTTCAAAATATGTAAACTAATTACGGATGACTCTTGCGTCTTGCGTCCGCAGATTATAGTTAGTTTCACAACTTTTGTTATTAACAACATTCATTTCAGTAATTCACTTATTGTTGGTGTAATGAGTAATCAGTTGAAATAAACAACATTCTCACCAACACTCAATTGTATTGGGATAATAACAGTTTTTATTTTTTTTAATTGGAGATTTTTATAATGAAAATCAATACCTACCTTACAACCTTACAAAGGTTTCGCGCGATGATTCCTCATTTCACGAAGGTCAAGCTTGTCGCCCCTCGTCTCGAATTGGCCTGGTGAAGTAGTGCGTTGGTTTCTTGTGCTCTCCACCTCACATAGCCAGGTACACCCGGCTCATCGGGGATTGTTCTGAGTCAGGCGTCTAGTCTTTTGAAGATGCCCACTGCAACTCCCTTCGTGTTTCTTAGGTCTTTGGGCAACTGATTAAACAGTTTTGGTCCTCTCACTACAAAACTATTTTCTTTCAGAGTTAAGATGTTCCCTGTCTCGCCTTCAATTTGGGAATACGACACAGTCTACCGTTTCTACCTTCCACCGTTGTTTGGGGAGTTATAGGGTTCAGAGTAAGATTAGGGACTAGTTTCTCCATTATTTTCCAAGTGTAAATAATGGTGTATCTCTTCTTTCCAGTGAATCCATTTTTTTTATGCAGGAAGGAGGGGCCAAGGGCGAATGCCCTCAAAAGCGCTCCCCCCCCCCCTTCATAGAAGAAGAAGAGAGCCAAATAAAGGTCCGAGGTTTTCGAGATGCATAGACTGCGTTTGAAAGATGGAGGTCATAGACAGGAGGAAAGATGGATTGAGGAAGATTGTTCCAAAGTTGACCGGTTGAGTAGATGAAAGATTAAAAATACCGACTAACCTTTGCGTTAGAGAGTTGGGCAGAAAAGGAATAAGAAAGTGTAGAAAGTCTGGGTGTTGCGTGCTCTCCTTAAAGGAAGAGGCATACAGTTAGAGAGTTCAGAAGAGCAATGTTCGTTATAATAGCGACAGTAAAGAGAGTGTGGCAACATTGCGGCGAAGAGAGAGGGATTGAAGACAGTCAGTAAGAGGCGGGGAATTAATGAGACGAAAAGCCTTTGATTCCACCCGGTCAAGTACGGCTGTGTGGGTTGAGCCACCCCATACATGAGAAGCATACGCCATACAGGGGCGAACAATACCCCTGTACAGAGACAGCAACTGAGTGGGGGTAAAGAAGCCGCAGAGGCGGTACAGCACACCTAACCTCTTAGAAGCTGTTTTGGAAAGAGAGTATATGTGATCTTTCCAGGAAAGATCACGAGAAAGGAAACGCCAAGAATGTTAAGAGAAGAGGAAGGATTGAGTTGGTGTGTTGTTGAAGGTAAGGGAATAGTCGTGTGGAAGATTGTGACGAGTACACAGATGGAGGAACTAAGCTTTTGAGGTATTGAAAGCCACAAGGTTTTCTCTGCCTTAATCAGAGATAGTAGAAATATCAGAGGTCAGGTGTCCCATAGCCGCCCCACGCGAATCGTGGAGTGACAACTGTGAGGGACGCTTTGGGAAGCGGTGGTGAAGTGAAGAGTAGAATCACTGGCATATGAGTGAATAGGACAGGAAGTGCGAATTAAAAGATCATTAATAAATAAAAGGAAAAAAGTGGGTCACAGGACAAAACCTTGAGGAACACCGCTGTTAATAGCTTTAGGAGAAGAACAGTGGCCATCTACAACCGCAGCTATAGATCGTCCAGAAAGGAAATTACAAACTCCTCAAATTTTTTAAAAATAATTACAATAATAATTACATAAAATATAATAAAAAATTGCGCCAAAGCAAACAATAATTCCCTTCTTCCATTTTAATTCATCATAAATGTTCTTCCGACATTTCTTATCGATTCTTTGTTGAAAGAAATTAAAATTCTATTTTTAAATTTTACGCTCGATAATTCCGTCGTAATCTAAAAGGGAAAGTCAGTTTATCTCGAGCGAGGAAAATAGCGCCCCATCACGAGTTAGTTCACTTTTAGTATTTGGAAACTGTCAGGAATAGCTTTACTCTTATTAATATTATTATTATATTATTAATTATTATTATAAAAATAAAGAAATTACTCATTTCTTTGTTGTATAAATATAATTTTTTTTTTTTTTTGCTCATTTCAAGGATTCAGTTTTCTTGAAATTTCTTTTGAAAAATATTTTTTTATGGGCATTTTTTACGAGCATTTACAGTTTCAATTAATGTTCGAAAATATTATTAAAATTCCTCGTTTCTAATTTTTCTTGGAAAAATATTATCGTAATATCCTTCAGTGTGAAGTTAGAGAGAGGTGTCGTTCACTATTTATGGTTGTATCGTGTAAGAGTTATTTTTTTTTTATATTTAATATGTTCCAGTATTTATTAGCAATATCTATTGTCTATCCATTTATTTATCTTTATAATATTTCTGGGCAGCAGTTTTGACTTAATTATGCAAAGGTTCTAGCAAAACTCTAAGTCTATTCTATAATGGGTCCTTTATAGTGCCGCATAAGTTACTTCCAAGATGCTCGGCTTCGCAAATGTTTGCTAGCTAGAATGTCTTGAGTTTCCAGGAGGTAATCAGACGTGCTCAATGCGGTCTAACGAAATAATTTAGTACTCAGATAAACCAATTATCCAAGCTATGTGTCAGTCCTGCCAAATATTTTTAAAACTTTAGGTTTCATTTGAAAAAATGTTTGCCTACGCACTCCGAAAAAAAATTTTGCTTACGCAGTTACGCAGCAGCTACACATTTTAACGTGACTTTTACGAAATACCGAAATCCATGCGTAACGTTAGCGTAGCTTTTATCAACTTTAACAAAAATAAAAATTTTTTCTTCTGCTTCGTTCCGTAACTTTTTGTGTTGTTGGTTTTTCTTCTTCTTAATTGCGTAATTTAGACGTAACATTCATGATGAAAACTATATTGGTTCTTCCAGATAAATATAACCAATAAAGTCCTATAACTCGCATCTTCATACGCATAGTATCGCGTATTACAAAACTGGGGTTCTAATTAATATAAAATAACTGCATACATACATACATATACACGTTTCAGTTTTAGGTTTGCAATTACATGTAATTATAAACGCGTGTTACTGTTTAGGTGCCTGGCGTAAAACAAAAATAATGAATGCGTCAAAAGTGTTTTTTAATATTCATTATATATGATATGATATCCTTTTCATAAACGAAAGACGCTGCATTATAATGTATATTTACGTTGAATGGAAATATCTTAAGATATTATTGTTGAGATCTGTTCTATTATGGATAGGCTGACCATATTTCCTTGAGACAAAAACGGGACACTGGGATGGCAAAAAAGGGACGGGGTTATGTAATATTCTGTATTCATAAAAAAGTAAGTACATAAACCGGGACAAAATTGACATTTTTATTAAAACGACGGGACGGCCAGGAAATATAAAACAAACGGTACTGTCCCGTTCAAAACGGTACGTATGGTCAGCCTAATTATGGAATTATTACGTAGGAATTACGCGGTACGATAATTAATTATTGTATAGTTGCTCTACTTTAAATGAATACAGTCAATTTCCAGTTAATTTTTTTTTTAATTCTGATTTTAGTTTTTTATATTTTTATCTGTACTCTGGCAATTGCTTTCCTTCCACCAAATTTTAATTTCATTATTATATTATATATATATATATATATATATATATATATATATATATATATATATATATATATATAATGTCGTACCCAATATTACATACAGTATATCTAATTTATTTAATTTTATATAATTTAAATTAATATTATAAGTATAAGAAAATTAGTTAATAAAATAATTTGAGTTCATTAAATAAAATAATAATGCAGAAATTGTATCAAATAACTGCTTCCTCTTATCGTATGAATCTTATTTTATTTGTGTTATCGAGGGAGCGGGACGAATGAACTGGTTATTAACTGTGTTAAATACGAAATGAAATTAGTTAAACTTCGTTAAAATTTCATAGAACGAAATTGGCAGAGTTACAAGGAGTTACAAGGACAAGAGGAAGCCTCGAAGACGCTTCGGTCCACTCAGGGAGGTTTTTGTTGCGTTATTAAACTGGTGCATTTTTTAACCTATTTTAGTAGTAGTAGAAAAACTGGAAGGAAAGCATAAGATTCTCTCCCCATCCTTCGCCGCTCCCTCCCCGCCAGAGTCGCGGGTAGAGAGAGAGAGAGAGAGAGAGAGAGAGAGAGAGAGAGAGAGAGAGAGAGAGAGAGAGAGAGAGAGAGAGAGAGAGAGAGAGAGAGAGAGACTGTAGGTTATACATGGTCTTATAATCGTAAAATGAACATCGGGTGTTTCTTTCTGCTGTATATTTTCTTATGACCTTCCATTACTCTTCCATGCCTTCTTCCATAAATTCCCATGACCTTATACTAAGGGGTAACTGTACTTGTTCACACCGTTACAAAGTGATCACCTGTAGAAGAAAAGGCAAGAATTTTAATATCTTTGCAGCCAGATCACAACGACTTTCAACCTTTAATAACATCGATGAAAATCTTCATTTAACCCTTTCTTGCACAGAAGTCTTTTCCGAGACTGAATAAAATCGTCTGGCGTTAACCAGAACAAAATCAGTGAAGTTAACACTGTACACTAAAGGGTTAAGAGATGTTTGCTTGAGAAAATTACCACTTACTTCTGAGTATGAAGGGTATTTCGGTGTTCAAAACGTTGGCATCTTGTAATGAAATAGGGTATAAATACATTAACCTTTAGTAAAACATACAAATAATAAGAAAGTATTGTATTATATATCAGTATTTCGTACAAAAACACGCGTAAATTGTAGTTCAGTAAAGGATCCTTGTAGGACTTCCCTCTTATCCGCAATCTCTTTGTTATCCTCAGATAATGTTCGGAATCCCAATAAAAATATAAAACCTATTTTGGACATTGGAAGGGCAAATTGCACTAAATTATGAGCTTAGGTTGGATCAAAGAGCTTCATTCAACACCTTTACAAGTTTCCCGTCATTTCAGCTTCCCCAAGGTGCGAATGTTTCTTTACTTCAATTTATTTATAACTCATTTTTGTGTTTTCTTTGAAATTCTTTTTGTAATTTCTTTGTAATTTTTCCTAATTTTGCTTTTTCTCTTTTTTAATTATTTTGCAATTCTATTTAGATTTCTATTTCATTCTTTTGTAATATTTTCTTATTTTTTTTAATTTCTTTGCAATTGCTTCCTAACTCTATCTGAACTTTTGTTTCATTCCGCATATACTTCTTCAGTTTCTGAAACCTTTCTGAAATGACACAAGAGGAAGATCACAAAAGTTACTTCGAGTTTATTGAAGTGACAGAAAACACGTTGCTCGGTGAGATGATACTGTATCTAATTAAAAACTTCTCACTTGTGGAGTCCCAAAGGGATCTTTCCTAGATCCTCTCTCGTTTAGCCTTTATGTTTCTTAACAACTTGATTCATACGCGGGCGAAAGGGGTGTTAAAATATACACCAGCGTGTGTCAGCTTTCATCTCGTAGCGTAGTGGAGAGCCAGACCCTTCTACTAAAGAGGTTCCGGGTTCGAATCCTGGTGGCTCTCTTTTGTATTATGCAAAAATCATGCGTAATCATGAATAAAATTCCATCTATGGTATCCCAGTGTTTTACCAGATAGACCTGAATTAAGTTCTATCATTGCCTCAAGTGCAAGGGGGGCTGAAACCTAAAACACCTCTGGTCACGAGTGCGTTGTGTGTTCCTTCGGGTGTTGAAACATACATCAGGTTTTATTAGCTTTTACAGTGTCGCAGCGTAGTGGTTGGGCCAACTTGCAATAAATATATATATATATATATATATATATATATATATATATATTTAAACTGCAAACACGCAGTATAATTAACGTAAAGAACGACGCTTGTATAGGAGAATATTCCGCGCAAGATGAGAGCGAGAGAACGAAACAAATGAAAAAATGAGGTAACACCCGGGAATCGAACCCAGGATCTTCCGATTGCCGGTCAGATATGATAACCATTACACCACGGGCCTCACTCAATCAAATGCCGTAATTCCTCTACATACGCGCAGAAACCAATGCCCCAAAGGGGCACCTCCCGCATGCCGTACATTATATACATTTAAACTGGAAACACGCAGTATAATTAACGTAAAGAACGACGCATGTATAGGAGAATATTCTGCGCAAGATGAGAGCGAGAGAACGAAACAAATGAAAAAATGAGGTAACCACCCGGGAATCGAACCCAGGATCTTCCGATTGCCGGTCAGATATGATAACCATTACACCACGGGCCTCACTCAATCAAATGCTGTAATTCCTCTACATACGCGCAGAAACCAATGCCCCAAGGGGGCACCTCCCGCATGCCGTACATTATATACATTTAAACTGCAAACACGCAGTATAATTAACGTAAAGAACGTATATATATATACAGGGCGTCCCAAAAAAATGTATACACACTTCAACAGCTGATAGCTCAATTGATGTTTCTTTCTTTCCAAGTTAAACCCATTAGAATTAATAATAGCAGTCAGACTAAGCTTTGAACAAAGGAAATTCATTCTAAAATGCTACTGGAAGTGTGAAAACGCAGTTGAAGTGCAAAGACAGTTTAGGAGGGAGTTTCAAACAGATCCACCAACGCGACTTACCATCACTCGAATTAGAGATAAGTTTGAAGCCGATGGAACTGTTCAGAATGTCCACAAGAAGCGTTCTGGAAGACCACGGACATCGACAAGCCCCACAAAGCAAGAAAGAGTACTGGAAACGTATCACCAAAGTCCAAGAAAATCTGTGCGGCAAGCGAGTCGTGAGGTAGGAATTTCAGAATCGTCTGTCCAACGCATTTTGAAGCGCTGTCAATGGAAAAGTTACATTCCAAGATTAGTCCATGCTATTAATGAAGATGATCCGGACCGAAGAGTGGAGTATTGCGAGTGGTACTTGGCACGATGTGGATGTGGATTGGACGAAGGGGTTTCGTAGAATACCCTCCGCGTTCACCAGACCTCACACCACTAGACTTTTTTTTATGGGGATACTTAAAAGACAAAGTCTACGCTATAAAACCTGCAACAGTCGCTGAATTGAGAGCAGCCATTGAACGAGAATGCACACAAATACCAAACGAAATGTTTCGTGATGTTTGCGATTCCATTGCTTCGCGTTATCAGCAGTGCCTGGACCAGAACGGACGTCAGTTTGAAAACAGGCGTTGACAAAACAATTAAATAATGTCTGTAGATTCTATTACATTTTGAAAATGAAATGTATTTTAATAAACACTGCCTTTATAATTATTTAAAGTGTGTATACATTTTTTGGGACGCCCTGTATATATATATATATATATATATATATATATATATATATATTATATATATATATATATATATATATATATATATATATATATATATATATAATAATAATGAAAAGAAAAATGGAAGGCGATCCTAAGGTCTTTCGTGTATCATTAGTGTATTCAACAGTACACATAGTCAGGGTGAATTGTTAAATACACGAAAGGCCTTGGAATCACTTTTAATTTTTCCTTGTGGGTGTGCATAATTTATTTGAAGTGTTTAATTGGAAATTAATTTAATATAAATAAATAAATAAATAAATATATATATATATATATATATATTGTAGTGAGGTTCCGGAACAATTACGTCATCAGCCTTTTTTCTTTGATAAGCGAAGTGGTTGGTGCAAGGACGTCATTCGTTTCCAATTCAAGTACTATTAATAAATATTGGAATTGGTCTGAGATATTTCACAAAATATTTAATGTTTCATTTCATTTAATAGCATTTGAACTTAATTATACTGTAATTACAGGAAAAAAGGCTTAATTAGGTGTTACCCCCAACCAGGGCTGGCGAGAGCTGCCACGGGCCTCGGGGAAGGATTGGTATATGGGCCCCCCCCCTTGTTTACTCAGTATTTTATTATGAATGCTTTTTGTGTACATAACAAGCAAACTGATTATATGTCCAAGTCACTATTCAAAACGTACAGTAATGAATAAACAACTCGGAAGAAAATGACCATTTTATTTTTCGAATCAATTCTATTAATTGTATCACCATACAATTTACAAATGCAGTACCAGTCCATGCAGGCAAGACAATCGTTTACTGCAAGATTTTCATAATTAGAAGCGTACTTTCTTTGCCTTCTCTCTAGCAAAGTGGTAAATGATTCTGATGAAATTTAAAGTACGGGCTAACTGGCTTTCAATTACAATGGTTCCCAGATCTGTCAGTCGGTCTTGGGCATTGGTGGACCATAAATAATATTTTATCTGTTTCAGTTTGACTATGATAATCTCTATAAAATGTATGTTCATTAATTATATTTCCTCTCTGTTATTTAATCAATTGCTTTATTAATATTTTTAAATTTTATCCCCCCCCTCTTTCCGGGCCCCCTAGAGGTCTGGGCCCAGGGGATTTTTCCACGGTATCCCCACCCTTTCGGTGGGCCTGCCCCCAAATCTTACCCCATTTATTACTAGTTTTTCTCATTTTGTAAGAAAGCTTTTTTTTGAGCTAAACCTTGCCCTGAATATTTGGAATATTCCTGAAAATAAGTTGATGGTCTCGTAACTATATACGTCGGTTTACTTATCACAAAGGCCAATTCTGAATTTTTAAGTCGGATTTTCTCACTGGCTTCTAAATTGGAGTTTTGGAAAGTTTTATCACTCCAGTTCAGTATATAGAAAATATTGAAGGAGTGAAGAAAATTTTCATGCGCGAAATCACAATTTCTTCCACGTTTGAGCCTCTGCGAGAAGTTATATTTAATAAAAGCAAGAGCAAAGGAACTCACTCGTAGTGAAATATATCTTTAAAGTAATTGAAAATAATATTTTATACACTGAACAAAAGTTTTTATACAGAAAATACATTACAGAAGGTATGCAATATTAACTAGTTCAACCCTATCATATTCATAGATTTACAGAATTTTGGCATTCGCGTTCAATTTCAACGAAATGGACAATGGATAATGTTCTGTATGGCCAAATTTAGAGGGTAAACTAAAACTGTTTTTTCTTCTTTTAACTGGAAGAAAAGGTTGATTATATTGTTAATTTGCGAATAATCTGCCTAAATTTTGGTAATTTCGAGGCAGGAAGTACAGTGATTTGAGAGTCTCTAGAAAGGGTAGAACTCAATTTTAGCCAATTTTGAAAGTTGTAAAAAAGTTAATTCAACGATATTTATCCAAAATGTTAATTGATTTGGGTTTGAAATTATGGGCCTTTTCCGAAATTTGGACTGTTTCCTATATATTTTTGAAAATAAGATATTTAATGTAGATTTTTACGCTGATTTCAAAAATGTAAGTCTTTTTTTAGAGAAATTATTATTTTTAAAGTTACACGATGTTCTAGTTTACATATATATATATATTTTTGCTACCCGCACGAATGGTAGAAAAAAATAAAACTGAATGCCTGGTTAGGTTAATTGAATGCCCGGTTAGGTCAACTGAATACCCGGTTAGGTCAACTGTACGCCCTTGACGATTGGTTAGGTTTAGTCGTGATATTTTTGTTAGTTTTAACGAAAATATCACGACTAAACCTAACCAATCGTCAAGGGCGTACAGTTGACCTAACTGGGTATTCAGTTGACCTAACCGAGCATTGTTATTTTTGCTACCCTTCGTGCGGGTAGCAAAAATATATATACAGTATACGTAAACTAGAACACCGTGTAACTTTTCAAATAATAATTTCTCCCAAAAAATAGGAAACAGTCCAAATTTCGGAAAAGGCCCGAAATTATAACGAAGGTTGACAACTAAGTGGACTCCAGACAGAGTATACAACATTGTTGAGGTGTAAATTTCTGAAATTAAAATGTTAAAATAACGGTTTTAGTTAAATTATTGGTATTTGAGAGCCTTCAACAAATTGTTTAAGATTCACTTTTTATTCGCTGAGAAAGCAGAAAATTAGAAAAATATTTCGTGTATTTTTTTTTTAGTCGCCATTTTTTAAAAAAACAACATTTTTTTTAGTTTTTAATTTCATTTTAATTTTAATTAACCATGAAATAAATATATTATATATGTATCGATGTTTCGAAAATGCCATGGTTACATTTTTGGAAAAGTCAAAGTCAAAATTATATAAGGAGGGAGCTGTTTTATTGTTTATTTTAGAACATGTTTTATAAAATACAAATTGTTATTTTCTTTAAGGGCTTTAAAATGACATTTGAATCATCTTTCTAGTTTGATTAGAAAAGGAGTTATGATGTTTTCATAAAATGCCAACCTGCCCAGTAAGGCAACCTCTTGGTAGCTTGCTTAAAAAAAAAAAAGATTAACTTAAAAGTCTGTAGGTTTTTGGCTCAACATATATTTTTTTAATTTTTTGGGGTCAACATATATTTTTTAACCTTTGCGAGTATATAAGCCTACGAATTTGAATAAAGATTGGATACAGTCAGGTTTTTTGGTAATTCATAACATGGAATGACCAAAAGCCTAAAGCAAGATTTTCAATATGGCTAATTAATTGACTTCATGGATTTAAATCATTAATTAGTAATTATATCTATTTATGTTGGCTTTTTTTCGATTTATGGGAAAATAACTTGGAAAAAGCTATAAAAAACACTAAGTGGTACTTCTCTAGATGAGTTTCCTCAACCTTAAACGTCATTATTTTGAATATTTTTCATTAAAAGAAAGATCGGGTCTTTTCCGTTTTGGGCTAGCAGCGAATTTTAATGAAAATCGGTATACTATGTAGTTTTGGTCACTGATTTCAAAAATAACTTTTTTTTTTGCAGAAATGAAAAACAAACATGTTAGAGCACTTTAAATAATTAATATGTGTTTTAACTAGCTTAAACTAGTTACAGAGGATTGTATTAAATTTAGCCAGAGTCACAAACTGCTAGTGTTTATGAAAAAGTGCTCTAAGTGTGGGAAAGTGTGTTCCTTTGCTAAAAATGCCCAGTTATTTCGTTGCCAAAAGCGTCGGTCAAACGGTAAAAAGTGCAACTTTATGAAGAATACGTTTCTTGAAGGATCCCGGCAGATCTGTAAAAGTAGCAGAAAAAATCAAGAATTAATGCTTGGTTAGGTCAATTGAATGCCCGATTAGGTCAACTGTATGCCCTTGACGATTAGTTAACCTAAGTCATGATATTTTCGTTAAAAACACATTAATTATTTAAAGTGCTCTAACATGTTTGTTTTTCATTTCTCCAAAAAAAGAGTTATTTTTGAAATCAATAACCAAAACTACATTAGTACACCGATTTTCATTAAAATTCGCTGCCAGCCCCCAAACGGAAAAGATCCGAAAGATCAAATTCTATCTTAACATATTATAAAGAAGCAATTTTAATGTTGATTTAGGCAAAAGTAAAATCTGAAATCTGAGAAATTTCCGATTTCTGATATCAACCTTTGTCCACAAAAAATTAGGGTGACGTGACTCAGTCAACAACTTCAGTGTACATTTTTAGTAATTGTTTTCTTTAAATTTCTGGTTTGTCTTTTGTAAATCCTTTGTATTTCTTGTTTAGATCTCGGGAAATTTCTTCTTTATTTTCTTTCTAATTTCTTTAGGCGTCATTTATACTTTTAATTAATTTTCTGAATACATTTTCAAATACTTTTGCTGAACCTTTTGTGACGATGGGTTTTAGATTTTTGGCCATCATTTTCAAGTTTATTAAAGTTTATCGTAACTTTTTCTTTGCTTTAATTAAGCCAAAACGTTTTAAACACTTTTAAATTAAATCCTAGTAATTTTTACGGACGCCGGGAAAGACGAACATTTTTGAATGGCGGACTAGATTCTCGAGACAGCAAAAATTTTTCCTCAAATGCAAAATTTTTCGACAAAAGCTAAAAGGACGAAATATCAAATGATCTAAACTAAATTATACCGTAACATTAATGAGTACCCATAATCTAACCTAACGCAAACCAACTGACTTACCTAACCTAACCCGCCTATATCTACAGTAACATTTATTTACAAAGACAGCTGTCAGAAGATTTGTATCGAAACTAAACCATTTATATATACAGGGTGTCCGAGAATTATCTGTACAATTTTTGGCTGTTATTAAAAGTCAACCATGAAGTGTAGAAATTCCAGTGTTGTCCCATTTTACAGAGAATCTCATTAAGTTTTTTCTGATACCAAGTTTTGACAAGTTTTTTAGAAATTCCAGTGTGTCCGAACATTATCTGTACAATTTCATCTTTTAATAAAATTCTTGATAACACACGTAAAATTCTTAAACAAGATTATTTAGAATCTGTATTTTCAAAAGTTTCTTTATTAAAGTAACGTTGTTACAAACATTCGATATGTGCACCATTAGTGATTCGCAAAACATCCAATCGATACTCCAAATGTTGCCATGTACGCTGCAGCATATCCACATCAATTCGCTCAATAGCAGCTGTGATTCTTGCTTTTAAATCATCAATGTCTGTCACCCGCGTACATTTCTAAAAAAACTTGTCAAAACGTGGTATCAGAAAAACTTAATGAGATTCTCTGTAAAATGGGACAACACTGGAATTTCTACACTTCATGGTTGACTTTTAATAACCCAAAAATTGTACAGATAATTCTCGGACACCCTGTACTGTATATATAATATATATATATATATATATATATATATATATATATATATATATATATATATATATATATTAATAGACTTTTAATAGACTTTTAATAGGCTTTTAATAGACTTTTAATAGGCTTCTCTCAAACTTAATTTATATAGTTTTTCTCATTAAATGAGAATTTCGAAAAAATTTTATTAAAAAATTTATCTTAAATGTAACTTTCCTTTTTTGTAACATTTTAGAAATAGTTCCAATTAATATTTATGAAGCCTCGGTGGTGTAGTGGTTAGCGTCGCTGCCTACGAATCCATCGGCCCCGGGTTTGAGACCCGACGGCAGCCGGCGCGCAGCAAAACCCAGCTGTTCATCCTTCCACACAATAAAGAAAGTGATTGGTAGATAAATGGGTACCCTAGTGGTCTAGTGGTTAAGACGCGGGCTGCTGATGGGGCGTGGTTCGGATTCCACGTTAAACTGTAGGTCTAAGGTGGAGTGAAAAGCTTGACCTTCGTTAGAATGAACAATTCGGGCAGAAGCTAACCAAAGGTTTTATATTTATATATATATATACACAACTTACCTTACAGCCTTACAAAGGTTCCGCGCGATGATTCCTCATTTCGCGAAGGTCAAGCTTGTCGCCCCTCCTCTCGAGTTGGCCTGTTGAAGTAGTGAGTTGGTTTCTTGTGCTCTCTACCTCACATAGCCAGGTACGCTCGGTTGCATAAAATATATATATTTTTTTTGTTGGGTAATTTAAAGTGCAATTTTCATTTCCTTTGACTCCATTTGAGAACAAGTTTGCCTCATTTCCATCATGCGAGGCAGAATAATCACGCTGCCTTAATTTGAAGGCATATTCGGGACGTCTTAAATCTCGCCAAAATTGCTTCTGATTTTTTACCTAATTCCTTTGTGATGCAATTTTGTCCCTTTTAAATTCTTAATTGTTCCTTTATAATTCTTTTAAAATTCGTATTAACTCTTTTATGCGTCACTCCTTCCTTTTAAATCTTAAACTATTAAAATCTTGAATCGCATTAAAATTAAAAATTACTTTTAATTTAACTATTTTAATAAACTTCAATAGGTTTCTCTCAAATCTAATTTTTATAGTTTTTCTCATTTAATGAGAATTTGGAAAAATTTTATTAAAAAATTTATCTTAAATGTAACTCCTTTTTTGTAACATTTTAGAAATAGTTCCAATTTAATATTTATGAATTCTTTTTTTTCTTTTTCTTTTTTAAAAAAAAAGCGGGTATTAACTACAGAAAAGTATAAAAAAATTTAAATTTTTAATTTTATTTTAATTTCAACTTTGGTTAAAGGACTCCAAAGAGAAAGTTTGTGAGGGAAAATGACGGGAAACGCGTGTTCGAGTCTACAGGGTGTCCCGTAAG